>VXAB01009832.1:650854-678487 GCA_013399175.1 Odontophorus gujanensis | reverse complement strand
AGGCGCGCTCGCGCGCCCCCCGCTCCCGCGCAGGGCGGCAGATGGTAGCGGCCGCCCTACGGCGCCCCGCGCGGCTCAAGAGTGTGCGCGTGCGGGGCGGGCTCGCGTTCGCGTTTCGCGTGCGCGGCGCGTGGCGGCGGCTGGAGCCGGCGGAGCGGAGGCACCGGCAGCGCTGGCTGAGCGGAGCTAGAGCGGCGCAGGCACGGTGCCCTTCCCTTCCTTCCGCGCGCTCACTTGTTGCACTGCGGCCGGACTTCTGCAGCGGCTGCGGCGCTTCTCGCGTCCTGCCCGAGGTACCGGAGCCGCACGGGGTGGAAGCGCAACTGGTGGCTGCGGTCGGGGGCGGCGGCGCTGCGGGACGGGGCAGCCCGCTTTTCTCCCCTCCCTTTCCTTTCCCGCCCCGGCGCGCGGAGCGGTGCGCGCGGAGGCAGCGCGAGGCGCGGTCCGTCTCGCGGCCGCGTCGTGGCGGTCCCTCACTCCGCACAGGCGCTGGGCAGCCGGGCGAGCCGGCACCGCGTTCGCCTCTCCTTTGGAGAAAGCCAAGGGTAACGGTCCTGCGGCGGCAGCAGGTTTGTGGGGAGTTCCCCAAGTTCGGGAAGGCACTGGGCTTGCTCTGGAGAGCCGGGGATGAAGCGTCGCCCCGAGCGCTGTCGGCTCCGGTTGCCGTCTGCTTGCGGCGTTAGCTGATCGTCCTTGGGCAGAGCGGGAATTCAGCCGAAGCGCTTTATGTTCCTGCTGGAGCATCTGCGAGTTGGTACGGCGCAGAGCCATTACTGGCAGGCATATGAATTGTGGTGTCTTAATGCGCGGCTTATGTTAATGCGTCCTTCGTGCCTATTTTTCGAGCCGCTGGGTCGCTGACCCCTCCGCGCGGACCTGACTTGAACCGGAGGAGAGCGCGCAGTTTCGTCTGAACGAGTTCGGGGTGGTTTGGAAGCAGTGTTACAGCTCTGTTTGCTAATTTTTGCAGCCCCGGGAGCAATGCTGCTCCGCTGTGCGCGGTGCAAAATGGCTTTGGCGTGGAGGGGGGAACCTCCTGTTATCATTACTGTTGTTTTAGGCGAGCGGGAGCCGAGCTGTCTTTTCTTTTTCCCCTTTGATTTCTTTCTTTCTTTCTGTTTGGAAGTTGAGAATTTGGAGACCGCTTTGATGCGTTTTCAGCACCAGGGCTCCGAAGCGGTTTTCTTGTCGAGCTGCGCCGTGAAAGGCGTTTGTATTTGGAGACAGAAATTCGCTGATGGGAGCGAGGATGAGGTGTTATGGGAGCCACGTCCTTGCTGGAGGCTGGGTTCTCACAGCTGCCTTGAGGAAGTGCGCTTGTTGAGCTCTGAAAAATGAAAGTGAGTTTTAACTTTCCCACTTACTTCTCAGATACAGCTTTGTGTCTCGTCAAAAGAAACTTCCCAGTGCTGTTTTCACAGTGTTTGAATTTGCCTTTTCTGGGCAGCCTGCTTTGGCTGGCGATGGTCTTAATAATAGCTCTTTTATGGCTGCGGCTTCTTTGGTCGTAGAAAACATAAGATTTTTGATCTGTGACCTGAAGAGATTGCTACAAACTTTCTCTCTGCTCAACTTCATGTATGCTCCGTTCAACGTGACTGCTTGCCAAACCGCAGAAGTCTGCTGGGGGAAGGGAAGATGTGTGTGCACATGACTTAATACTCCCAGTCAGTGTTTTACAGGCTGCAGCTCACTCTGGTTAGGGTGCTTGTTTCTGCCACTTTGTCAGCAGTGAGCTTCAGTTTGCTTCCAAATCCTTTATTCAGGTGAGCTGGGTACTGCTGACAGCTGTTGCCCTTCAGTACTTAGTCAAGTTAAGACTCTAAGCATCGTTCTAAAGAAAGATACAAACTGGAAGAATTGTGGTCTTAGATCTCCTTAGGCATCCTTCTGAAGAAGGAAAGGAATAGCAGTGGTCCGTGCTGTTGGTAATCCTGCACAGGCCTCTTTAACAGTGTAAGTTCTCATTCCATTTTGGATCTCCAGTTGCTCAGAGCAAGCAGCAGTCCTCAGAGCTCTGATTCTTTGGGTAGTCATGGAGCTTATAGGGGCGTTCCTAAACTGTGAGTGGAAGAGGATTGCCTAGATCTGATTGAGTTGAAGTAGTTGGAGAACTGTAGGCTGGTTTTCTGATGTGCTTCCGCCATGTGAGGCTTTGTAGTGGGGTGCTGCAAATATATCCTGCTTCTTGCTTAATGCAGTACAGACCTTCTTCCTGTGATGTGAAAAGCTTGGAAAGCCACTAGTATTCAGTCCCATCGTTGCTGTTGGGTTGAGGCCCAGTATTAACTTTCTTTTGTTCCTTTGATGAACTTAATGCTGTAAAATGTACAGTTGTTCCGCAAGCACTCCTAGCATTGAGTACTGAAACTCTAGGCTTGTGACTAAGGAGTATATCCTTCTTCCTTTTTTTCCATCTGCAAAATGTAAGAGGAAAGTATTACTGCTTGCTTTAAAAAAAGCAAACAAAAATCCCCATCAAAACAGTGAAGTGCCCTGAGTGACTGAACTAATCTTAAAATACTTGTATGGTTTGAGTGGCCATATGACTTCCTGCTGCTCTCGTTGGCAGACTGTGTCTTTTCTGACCTTGTCGTTGTAGCTGGGGCTGTAGGCAGAAGTCGTGGGATCTTTTGTGTTTGTGTCCATACCGTGAGAAACCATTGGCTCATAGCTGAGATTGTTCTTCTTTGTGAGTTGCCTTTGGGTGTTTAGGTGTGTGTTCTCTCTGGTCTGGAGTCTTGGCTGCTTTTCACCTGTGATCTGCATACATATCAATGATCCCCAGATCTGAAGCCTGGATTCTTTAAAGGCCTGATTTGTCAGTTGCAGTCGTGTTCAAGGACAATGAATTGCTTAAATTGTAGACTTCTTAGAAGAAACTTTCAGTGACAGTGTTTTTATACTGTTGACTTGCCACTTTCTGGAGATCTGTGGCTAATATCGGCTTCGTTGGAGTTAAAAGCTCTGTTTCCTGTCTCTTCCAGAGGTCATTTAGTGAAAGAATGTTAGACTCTCCCTCCGTCTCTGTCTAGCACCAAAATTGTGTGTGATTGCAAAAGTTGTTGGTATCGCATCTAGTGTTGTGTGGCTCAGATCTCAATGAGCTAAAGAGGAAGAACTTTCCTGAATGGTGAAATGAATAATTAAATCTGATATTCTTCAGTCAGGAGCTAGAATGTGACATGGAAAACTTGACAGATAAGTACCTTAACAGTAAGGAGCCAAGGGGAGAGGGAATATTTAAAAGGCAAGATGAAACTTGGCTTAGCTGGTGTTTTCTCAAGCACGTTCTCCACTCCAGATCTATCAAATCCAGATTTACTGTTGAGCTTTGTCTAGTCCCGTTAACTACCCGGAATTGTCGTTCATCCTGTTCCACAAAGAAAAGTGGCTCCCTCTGGAGTTAGCTACTGTGACTCTGAAAGGACTTCCCTTCTTTCCTGCTACAGCTCCCGAGGAGCAAAGACAAATGAAGGCTCCAGCTTAGTTTTTCCTCCGGATTTTTGAGTGGGTGGTGCTCTCTGTCCCACTGTGTCCTTTGTCCTTCTTCCTCTGCCTCGATTGGGTGGAGCTCTATACGTGTTGGTGGAGGAAGCCAAGTGGGAGAAGCGGGGCTGATGGAGAAAAGGCTTGTGGGCTCTGGTGAGCTTTACGTTGTTTAGTTGCCCTGTATGGTGTTAAAAAGCTGCTGAGGCCCCTGGATTTACTGAAACAAATACAGAAGCCGCTAAGCAAGTGGGAATGAAGAGAAACATCTCTAAGCTGGGGATGTGACTTCAGCTTCTCAGTAATACCAGACAAGCCTGATGCTGCTGATTTCATTAAAAGCAACATTTGGGGACTCAAAGAACGGTTTAATACTTACTATATATATTTTTTAAACATGCTGACCTTATCTGGTAAGCCTGTAATATTTGTTGCAATGAAGAGCAGCTGGTGCATAAATACATATATAATATCAGTTGCCAACTCGGAAAGCTGTGCTGAGACCGTGACTTATTTGAAGTAGGGTTGCTATTAAAAGGCAGGTGGCAGGATGTTTATTTTACACCTTGTTAATTGCCTGTTTTTCCTGCTGTAATTGGCTTCCTAATGGGGGCAGAATGCACTTGGTTTTGCACACAAAGCTTCATTAGTGACAACCGATGGAAAGGATTTGGAAGGTGGGATTTGTATGAAATGTATATATTGAGTAACAGATGTCTCTGCTAAATAAAGTGTACGAGGAAGTCCCATAGATGCATCCAAAAATGCAAATGCTTTTCCATAAACGATTTAAGGTGTCCTTGCATTAGTTCTGAAGCTCGCTGCCTGTTACTTGAGAAAGAGGGTGGAGACTTTAGCTTGTTAGTTTCGTAGGACAGAGCTTGTTCTGCTTTGCTGGACAGGAGTTAGGATGCTGGGATGGTGCCTTGTGCCTGGGACTATGACAGCATGCGTGGATTTGTGAAGATATCTGTAGTGATCTTTGTAGCTCCTGCAAAGAAAACGGGAGGAAATGAGCAGTGGCGGTGCTTAGTAGCTTTATGAGGTTTTTGGAGCCTCCTTTTCTACTTGGATGTGTTCATGCTACATCAGGTGTGTTCTTGTTTGCACTGGGACCGTGGAGGCAGTGAATAGCCATGGAGATGCATGGCTAAAGCATCTTCATTTCCAGAGTAGTCCTGCTTGTGTTTGAAAATGAGTGCTGAGGTGCTCTGGCTGAGGATGAGAGCTCCACAAAGATGGTTCTTGTTCAAATGATGTCTTCAGATAAACAAACAAACAAAACTAGTTTAGGGCTGGTTTTATCTGTCACGTTTGTTTTCTGTAAGGTCACATCAAGGTAAAAGTGCAATGCTTACCAGGCTTGGATTGATATATTTTATAAGAGAATGTCTTTATTACATGGATATGTCACAGCGTAATTGACTGCACCTTGTTGTGGGGAGGTAATATCCTGAGGCAGCATTTTAATCAGAAAGATCACAGGAGCTGCCCATCAGCACTGCTCTTCCATGCAAGTGTCCTCAGATGACAAAATAATCCCCTTTCTTGGGATAATATTTTTCATTTCTACGGAATCTCTTTCTTCCAGAGTTGAAGGTGGACTGTGTAGTTGATGTGAGGCCAGAGCATGTCAAGTATTAATGTTTGAGGGGAGGAGCTCTGGGGTATTGTTTGTGCACGGTGAAAGCAGTGTGTACATTCCTGCTGAGCTCATGGATGCCCTTTTCTTTGGTGTACTTCCTTCCTGTCTTTGACTGGAATATTTTTTCTCCTGATATGTAAGCACATTCTCTCCCATCAACGCCTTAAGGAGACTGCAGCAAACTGGTTCTCTTTTAGTAGGTTACCCTGGCATCTATTACTGCCTGAACCCTAATGAGTAGGAATGGGGAGGTTTCTAACTTACTTCTGAGTTCTCATCACTGAGGCTCTTGGAAGTGATGACGGGTGTATTGGAATAAAGAATAAAAGAGCAGGTTCTGCTGCAGGCAGTCTTTTGGGTATGCTTATGTTAGTGTATAAACATGCTGCTTGGGTTGTTCCCTCCACTGGTCTTCAAACCAGTCTCTTATCTTGCAAGCATGGTGGGAGTGGGAATAAATGATGATCATGAGTCAGAGTTAAGATCTAACTTCCCGCCTACCTTGTGTTGCTGTGTTACTGCTACACTCTTGCTTCAAGCTTGTGTTTTATGTTTTGTTGAAGGTTGTAACTGTAGACTTGTTTCAGAACTGACTGGGTATAGAACTATGTAGTTCTTCTCATTAAAGCCACTGAGCTTGGCGCGTCAGCCTGCTGTGGCTGGGTTCAAGTGCAGTGTGCAAGCTTGGGTGCCCTGAAGCAGCTCCAAAGCTGCTCCTACTGTGAACTGCGTTGTGGTGAAAGATAACTGTCTGTGAAAGTTCCCGTTGGCAGAGGCCAAGACCTTCCAGTGTGCAGGGCTTCCAGTATGGATATGGGGAGGATGGTGGGGTCAGTGCAGAGGATGCAAGGTTAGCACTCAGGTGCGTGGGCTGCTGTGCACCTATCCTTGTGCTATCCACAGGGAATGTTTTGTTGCTTTGTTTATTGAACCACTGTTTTTAAAATTAAAAACAGCCAACTGTTTCATAAAATATTAAAAAGCACTGCTATCGTCTCTCTCATCAGATTAACCATGTCAGTTTGTGTGTCCTCAGGGTGATGAAGCTGATCAGATTGGTGGTTCTGGCAACTTAAGGATGTGTTAAAATGACATGCTTCATCTCACAAGGGATGCTGGAGCTATCACACTGCAGAACTGGTAACCGTAGGGGTCCTGCACTTTAACTGCAGATTCTCAGATGAAATTTGGCAGAAGCAGAACAGTTTGCTGTTGTATGACTGAATATCTTTTTGTTAGGGTAATATATATATATAGGTTTTTTTTACAAGATGCGTTAAGGTAATGTGGTGGTAGATGCATACGCTGTGACTACACTGCAGGAAGGAAAGAAATTACTGTGTATTCTGTATGAAAGGCCAAACACTGTTATGTTCTAGTTCATAAAGGGGGAAAAACCTTTACATTGCTGTAAAATTCTTTATGAATATAGATTGGGAAACTGTTTTGCTTGCAGGTGCATTTTTTCATTCATGTTAGTCGCAGCACTTTAATCACGATGCTGCATCACTGGACTTGCAGAGAGTTGGGTAATGGAGGGTATAGCTACCTTAGGACTAGAAAGATAGATGGCTGCAGAGATACTCTGAGGCCTATGTGCTGCCCAACTCTATGTTGGAGCTGGAGTTGAGCTGTGCAGAGCTAGCTTTTCATAGAGCTTTGCTTTCTGTCTTGTCTCCATCTCACAGATATAGCTCTTCTCAGCACATGCATAGTACTTGTGTGTGTGTGTGTGTGTATATATATATATACTGTAACACACCAGAGTAAATAGTCACAGAACTTCAATATACACTAGATGGAAGACCTGATTTCTGAATGTCTTGGCCTCTTTAAAACTAGTAAGCACATGGGACACATTACTCTTGCATTCCCTCTGCGCGCAGCTCAATTGCATACGTGATCATTCAGGAGTCTGTTCTGAAGGGCAGCAGCTCCTTTGTCTGATCTGATATGCTACTGCTGTTTTACTTTGTGGTGGTTTGAGAGAATAATGAAGTAAAGACTTCAATCATAGGACCTGATCAGAAAGGGTTGTCTGTAGTGATTGATAAGCCTTCTCAGAAAAATAGGCTGTCTGAGCTGTGTTCAGGGACTGATGGTTTTGGTGGGAGCTTTACGTTCATCTTTGGCCTAAGTAAAGAAACACTGAGATCAAGGTTGCAGTTTTGTTTGCAGCTTGCCTTCAAATCCCTGCCTAATCTAAAATTGTATTTGTGTACATCCCTCTGTGCTCTCCAGATTGAAAAGAAGGGAGTCCTTAAAGCTATCTGGAAAGCAATTTGCCCGTCTCCTTTAGGATGCTCTGAGTATTTTGAGGACAGATGCTCCTTTGCCCTCTGCCCTCCCAAATTATTTTGATTCCTTAAGTTTACTCTTTCCAGAGTAGATGTAAAAAATGTGAACACAAAGGCATGTTTTACCCTTATGTGTCCCTGACCTGATGAGCATTACGTTGAGTGAATGAATGTGTTTTTTCTTCCTAGAGAGCATCTCCCTACCCAGCCTCTTACTCAGGACCACTAATATGACCTTGTTGAGCTGCTGCTCTTCACTTCATTTGTGACATTTTTGTTTCTCAGGAAGAAGATGAAAAGCTTAACGTTAAGAAAATACTGTATATTGTGAAAAAGAGGTTCTTTTTCTTGTTGTTTTGAGAGAAACATCTGACAATGTGTGATTCCACTTGGCTCTGTACTAACTGAATTGTGCAGTGGTTTGGCGTGGCTGGACATTAGCTGTGTGCAGTGCTACACAGAGGACTGCACTTGTCTGCAGCTGAATCAGAGCTATATTTGAATGTATTTGCATTTATGCAAAGAAAGTGTATTTTTCTGCTTCTTTGTTAAACTGCTTCCCCAGTGTGTGTGGTCAGTTTAAAAAGGTTGAGCATCCCCACTTTAAAATGCACATTTGAATAAACATGCTTTCTCTTCTATCCTGGTCTCTTTTTGGATCTGTGGAGCAAAATAATATGTAGGTGAAATTATGCCTCCCTCTAGCACATGCACAGCCACTTTGTGGAGGGGGAAAGGTATGTGGAGTGTGGAATAACTGTGACTGCTCTGTGAAGGTATTTGCTTCCTTATGTAAAGCAATGCCTGTTAAATGCTCTCCTTCAAGCATTCCTAGCTTCAATCGCAGTGATAGAGGGCTAGGGCTGAGCTGCAGTGGCTCTTCCTGTGCTGCTGCTGTTTTAGGCATTCTGCCTTTGTCGGAGTGAATCGGGGCATCTGGAGGAAAGGGACTGTGAGAAGATTAGGACTTCCTGCCACCCCTTCCTTGGAGAAGGGGTAGTAGGTTGCCTTCGTACTAAAAGGAAAGAACTGCTGAGAAGATCCTGCTCTGCTGCTTGAGGTCAAAAACAAAAGATTCACGTGGTGCCAGCTCGAAAGTAGAGGTGGAGATTTCTTCATCTGGATGCAGTGGTAGGCTCGTGAAGCATTTGTTTTCTGAAAGTCTCTCTTACTGTGATCTCTTACCGTTCTGCTGGGATTTTGTTTGCTCTCCATGTCAGTAAATGCCCATTCAGTTTGACAGTGCCCTAATATTGGAACTATGGTTAGAGCCAGTTTAGTGTGGACCTGTTTAGCATAGTTTTTATTGCTTGCCTGCGTTCCTGTTCTGCTGTGGGTTTGTCATTATAGTGCCTTTTGGTGTCGTCTTTGCTGTCAGCTCGTCTGACTCCTAGGGCTTGAAAAGCTGTTTGGGGATTCCTCTGGGAGCCTAAGGGAGTTACTGGAAAGAATTCAAATTCTCCTGAGTTCCTAAGAAAGCTGTCGCAAACCTTGTGGCTGTTGGCTTATAGCCACATGCTTTATTTGTGGGACACATGATGAGCCATAGCTGGACAATAAGGGTTTCAGGTTCCTTTGTACTGTATTGTGAAAAGAGATCAGTTCTGGACCAAGATGGCATTGTTTCGATCAGTGCAAGAACACACAAGATTCTCTGTGTTGGAGATTTACAGCTTAATAAGCCTTGTTATTCTGGCTTCATTGTTTTGTGTTTTTTTTCTTTTTTTTCTTTCCCGGGAGCTTTTTCTCCATGCAGACAGTTTACCTGCTGGAGACTCAGTCCCAACAGTGTTTTATCCAAAGTTACAGTGCTTTTGCATCCTGTGCCTTTTGACAATTGGAAAGCTCCATTTACCATGCAGAGTGCTGCTTCTGATGACAAATACTGTCACGGAAGAGCCAGCTGACATCTTAGCTTCTTGTCACAGTGAGGAAAATGGTTTCCATGACCCCTTCTTAAGGTATTTCCTGTGTGTGTCTGTATAGCTACATGTGCAGGGCGTATGTGTTAACTCTGCCTTTGCCTGTTGGTGGCTAGTTCTATTGAGTAGGCTTTTCTGTAGGTTATAACTAATTCTGACCCTGCATGTTTGTCCTGTATCCTCAACTGGTATCTGCCAGTTTGTTTCCCTTCGTCTCTCTGGTGAGAGGGAATCGTTTGCCTCATGGAGCTCTCTCAGATTTCCTTTATACTGCAGGCAAGCTTGGGACTTTGTCTTATGTAGTGATGGAGTACACTTGGTAGAGCCAAATTCTTAATAACTTGCAATGAAGTCTTCATTTACACTGGGAAGGAGGTTCTTTGCCCTAACAACTTTCATTCTGCGGATGTCTGTCTTGCTGCAATTGTTTTTCTGTTTTTCATTTAGTACAATTGCCCTGAGTTCTAACTACACAGTAAAATGAGAGGATTAAAAAGTTGTCCAGAATAGTGCTGAAATGTCAAGAATGTGCTTTCAAAGTCATTTCAAATGCTTAAATTTAAAATGAAGGGTGTTGCTGCATTGAAATCGTTTGATACATCTCTCTGTTTGGGACTAAGCTGGGATGCAATCCAAACCAAACCATACAAGATCCCTGGAGGGAGAAGTGCAATGCAAATTGGAGGTAGGAAAGTCAGTCTGAGCTTCAGTTTGGCTTTGTCTTTGCAGTCTCTGAACGTGTGCCAGCGGTGGATGAACAGCAGTAAGACAAATATTTAGGTGCTTCTGTAAGGCCTACGGAATCTTCTCTTCAGAGACATTCATTACAGATTGCAATACTGGGTCTGAAAAATTGTTTCCATCAGAACCCACATCACTTAATTTCAGTGCAGTGCTCTGACAATCCTGAAACTCGTCTGCATTTGCTTGCACAGAGCTTGCTTGGATGCAGGTCTTGGTTCTGTCAATTTCTTTTTGGTGACTTTAGCAGTGACTGAAATAGGATAAAACAGAAACAAACACTGCAGTTGTTTTTTTTTTTTTTGCAGGCTTCCATGTGTTTGTACTATAGTAGGGCTAAGTGTTTGTATGGCTGTATGGGTATCACCAAACAAGTCAGATTGTCTGTTTCTGAGCTGCATATGGGGGGAAAGAAACTCTTCTGAAATTGTTGGTGTGTGATTATGTATATTTTTTTGTCTGCAGGATCAGAGGGGGCTACTTTTATCTGAGGAGCTGGGGAGGGAATATGGTCAGAATATAGAAGAAGCCAGAGTGGTATTCAGCAGCTGGGCAGGTGAGAGCAGAGTGTGACTGTTAGTCCTTTCTAGATTTGGCACAAACAGTTGCTACTTACCAGTCTGGCTTTGACTTGTGATAGCTGCCTGTGTGTTGTAATGTCAGCAAGGATCACTGGTGCTGTGTGGACCTGGTACTGATTGCCCAGCACTCAGCCTGCAGCTTGTGCTGGGTGTAACAAGGAGATGATGTCAACAGGGTGGGAACATCTTGTGCCTTGGAAGGGCAGGCTGCTACGGAAATATGGGGGAATGGGGATTTGAAAATCATGAAGGATGCCAAAACAGGTTTTTTTGGTGTAGGGGCACATGAGTAGTGAAGACTGAAGTATCTAACTAGGTGCTACAGTTCATCTTCAAAAGTGGTTGGTGTCTTGAAATGCTTCCTTCTAAGTGAGACTGTGTGTAATGGGCGTACTGTGTTATGACTACATGATGTGCACCTGTAAAATTGCCATCCATGTTGTCCTGCTGCTGCAGAGTGCATCAGACTGACTCTCTCTCTCAGCTTATGGCAGTGGAGACGAGTTATCCCATCACAGCTTGTGAGGAAAGCAGCGTTCTGTAACCCTGTATGTAAGGCCACCAGCAAAGTGTTGAAAACAAAGCCAACCCTTCCTGTGATGTTGGATGCTGCCTAGGGGCAGGTCAGAGCTGTCTGTGTGGGGAGGCTGTGAAGCTGTCACTACTACAACTTAAACGCAATTGCTGGAAGAGGCTCTTCTCTGAACTGCAGACAGCATGGGTGTGTTTTTGTTTGTTTTTCTTACCATCTCCCTTTTCCTGTCCCCTTCGCTCTCAATTACTCTTGAGCCATTTGCAGTTAGATGGTCCTAACAGGCTTCGCTTAAGGAAGGTGCTGTGTTTTTTTGCAGTTCACGGCACAGGAGAACAGGGATTGCACATATGGTATTTTTGTTCCAGACACTTTTTACATCCCTCCCATTTCATTTCAGATCTGTTTTCTCTTTCTGAGAGCTTTGTGGAGGAAAAGTTGAGGCTCTAATGATGGAGAGGGAAGGAGGGAGAAGGAACGTTCTCTTAATTTTTTGTTACTTTTTACATCACTGATGAAGAATGGGTGTGAGTGTCAGTGTCTCTGTGCACGGAGGTTCAGAGTGAGTGCCTCAACTTGAGTCACGTGTGGAAATGACATTGAAAAGGCAAGGCTGAAGGAGAGAGGCTAATGCAGGGAGGCTGAGCACTGGGGGACATTGAGCAGACGGGAGAAGGGGCTGTACCTGTACCTAGCTCTGATCCATGCCAATTTCTTTCAGATTTTATTTTTTTCTAATTCTGGTAGAAGAGCATAGGAATGGATGCAGAGTAGGAATTAAGTTGGGTAGGTAGGATCCTGCTTGAGAGAGAACCTCAGGCATTCCAAGCATCTTGTTCATGCTCTCGTTGCATAGTGGAGCGCTGTCAGTGATCAACTTTACCTATTCACTCTTTTTTTTTATTTTTATTTTTTTCCTGAAGTTTACACAGCTGCTTTGGTTGTGAGTTTTCACTCACTTCCTGTATGACTTCAGTATGTGTGTAAGGGTAAAGGGGCTGGGATGTGAAATCACCTCATGCTGTTATACTGTTTTCTTTGTCATTAGTGTGCCATGACCTGCTTGTAGTCTTGGACACCCACTGGCTATTAGAAAGCTCCACCTGTATGAAGAGCAAACTTTTTCTTCAAAAAGGGCTTGTTTTACAGGATGTGAGAAACGAAGCAGAAAGTGAACTGCCCAGCAAATCAGTGAAAGTTGTGGCTTGAGTCCAGGTTCTTTGGTTCTTTTGCTGTATTGCATCCACTTGGTTATCCTGTCTCCTGTTCAGTACCTTTTGTGTTTCTTCTGACTTGATACATGGATGAACACAAAGAAGTTAGTGTAGTGCCTGAGTTACCGGCGTTGCTGGATTTCTAAGCTTTTTGGCAGAGAATAGATCTATCCTTAAGTCTCTCATAGAAGGACAATCACAGTAAGGTCAACTATTTGTGTACTTGACCTATTGTTTTTGTGTTGGGTTTCCCAACCTTTATCCCAACTACAGTATAGTTGCTATTTCAGAAGAGCACAGTCTCCTTTAAATGGCAGTTCAATCTGAGATTAAGCAAAATTTTCTTTACTGGAACTTGGTTGAAGACTACATTTATCTTTGTTCACAATCCCTGTCGCATGCGCGAATTTTGTCTTACTGTTTTCCATAAGGAGCTGCAAAGAAGCTTAAAATATGTGTTTCTGTGTCCCTCTGGGGATTATTGTGCTTTCACCTTTTTACTTTCATCTGGATTGTGCATTGCTATTGAGATTTGACAGCAGTGCAGGCCAAGTAAGGGAGCATAATGTTGATCCTGCTTAGTTGGCCGTGTCTAATCCAGCTGTTCCTGATATACTTTGGCTTGAATTCATGTCACTTAATTGAAAGGTCTAAAATAAGCACTAGAGATGTTTGTCTGGATGATGAATTGCATGTTGGTGGGTAGAGGTGTCCATCTCTCTCCACTGACTGTGGAGGAAGCTGAGTGAATGGTCTACCTGCATTGGGTATTCTATGTGAGTGCCTAAAGCTAAGTCAGATGGAGTTAAGCTTAGTGTTGGAGAGCACAAGCAAAGCATGGGAGACCCACTGTGCTTGTCACCTTTTCCAGCTTTGTTGCTACTTCAGTTGGAAGAAATTCTGCTTACAATTTCATGGGGCTGCTAGAGGCTGGTTTCTACTTGGATCTGTTTTCCCGCTCTGCGTATTTTTCTAGAACAAAGTCTGTCCTATACTGACAGTAATGTGAAGGGTGATGCCTTATTTTGATTTTGTAGATATATCTTGGCTAGGTTTTGTGGATCGTGAAGTCTCCTTCAAGCCAGGAAGTGTGGATACTGCTGGTGGCGATGGTTAATTCAACAAGGAACACTGGGCTGCTGCTTGACCTTCAGCACAGCACAGCACTTGCTCTTGTCTCACGCTGAGGGTAACGGTTGCTCAAACTCAGCCAGAGACTTCAAATAAGGCAGAGCCTTGCCTTCAGGGACTTCACGAATGGACAGAGCACAGGAAGAGTCAGAGAATGCTGGTGATGTCTGTGGGTACAAGATCAAGCTTGTTGTATGCCTTCAGACTCCTCTTTTCTCTGAACTTTCTTGCCAGTTGTCCCTGATTCAGAGCTGGGCCTCTCAGCAGACCTCTTTCTCCATTCCTACCTCTCTTCTGAGAGCAGGAGGTGAGTAGACATCATGTCAGTCTGCGATTGTTGTAAATAAACAAAATGAAGATGCTCTTCTTAACCTTCCTGTCAATTATATGGGCTTGTGATGTACAATTCAACCACTGGGTGTCTCTGGGTTATGCAAAGCTCCAGGCAAGATCTAGTCCCTAGAAAGCTATTGCTCTGGTTATGCTTATTTGAGGCTGCAGTTTGTGACTGCAGTTTAGTATTTGCTTTGAAGGACCTTTTGTTTCCTTCTTGGTAGGTGGCTTAAAATGTAATTTCCCCTCTCTTGAAAATGGAGTGGAGTTACTCTGTGAGTGGTAAGGTAGCACAGGAGTTTGAATAGTCATACCTTGCCCTACTCAAAGGGAAGTGAACTCCCCAGCCTGACTTCACTTTTTCTCTGTTTTTGAGCACCATACTTTTGTCATAGCACTGAGATGTGAAGAAGTTCTGGGGAGGAGAATGTTAGCACAGCAGCCTTGCTACCTTTCTGTGACTGATTGGCTTTTTTCTTTTTCCTTTTAGCAGTGACAAGCTTACTCTTGCGTTTAAGTTCAAGTAGATAATTAATCTGTCTGTCAACAAGGCTTTGCTAGCTACAGGATTTTCTTCAATTCCGTGGAAAGAGTTACTTTTTCATTGTGATGCTGAAAGGGTAAAAGGCAGCCTATTCTCTGCTTTAAAAATGCCGTGATAGAAAGTAAGCTTTCATTAAACATGTCTGTCTGAATTCGTATGCTTAAGTAGCTGAACTGCTGCTAATATCTTTTGAAACAGAAGGAAGGAATACTGCTGTAATAGCCAGCACTCTGGTTGGATGGTTAATCGGCAGTGTTTTCTGTGCTGCATACTGGGGAAAGAAAAAATTCATTTATAGATTTATGCCAGGAAAAACAAATCAACCCTCGCAACAAAACATGGATGTTTGTTTATTGCTCTATGGTAGTTCTTCCCTTCTTTCCTAACCCTTCATCTTAAAATTAGTTAGGCTAGCTGACCTCTCAGTTGTTTGCAGGTGATGATAGCTGTGCTGTACCTTTCTGACTCATTAACTTGTCTGTTGGAAGATTAGTGGTGGAATAGCTGATGAAGCAGCTCATAGCAGCAGCTCTTTACTTCTGAGTGCTTTGACTGGGTACCTGAGTATTCTGACTGGTGTTCTGTTTTATGGCGTGTAAATAGGCAAGATGAGATTTCCCTGATCTTGACTAGGGATCTGAGCCTGCCTTGACTGTGGTAGTATTATTTTGTTTTGGTGATGGTCAAGGCATTAATGCATTCCTGAGGGATATTAGAACCTGGGATTAACTGTCTTCTGGCAGTAATTGTAGTAAGAAGAGTGAAGGTGGATGCATTATATTTAAGACTGAATAATGATAGGCTTCTTTTTCCTGAGTTTGTTTGATGGTAAGCAGCACTAAACTACCACAATGGATGGGGAAAAAACACTGAGAATCAACTAATAGTAGTAACTTGCTGTACTGTATGCATGCAAATCTGTGAGAGCTGAGAATTATTTTTTTGTAGAGGTAAAATAATTCTAGCCAGCTTCTTGGTGATGGGTGTGTAGAACTGACTACAGGTCTGGGCTTGTAGCAGTGCAGACTGGAGCTTTGTTCATAAGCTCAGCACTGTACTGTGGCATGTGGATGGGTGTCATGTTCATTGATACCAATGCCAAATATTCATTATGACCTTAGTTACAGGTTGATATGGAGTCATAGTGACTAGCTTAATCCACACTATTCTGTTCTGAGATAGAGGTTCTTAGGTTGCAAAGGGAGACTAGAAGCTGGGAATTGTGGCAGTGCCGTCGTCTCTGTGGTAGAGTGAGAAGAGAATGCCTGGCTTAATAAGACAGGGAGCCCTGGAATTCTGAAACAATGGGGGTTGAAACTACTACTGTAACTACGGTACTGCATTTTCAAAAGGACATTTTAAAAATCTGTTCCCTGTCTTGCCTTGGAAACTTTGAATACTCAACTACATACAAGCACCAATTTGAGTTATGAGACCTGATGTTGATTTCCATTTATTCCTCCTCCATTTTCAGTCTGTAAAGGTTATTTCATTTCTTTGGAGACAGAAGCTTACATTTTACTGGCACTAACCCATGTGGCTGTCTGCAGCTGTAATCAAGAAGAGTTGTGCTGCTAGATGTTCTTGTCACCACTGGGTTTCAAATAAAGGACTAGTTTGACAGTTGGAAGATGCAATATAAACTTGTTTGTTTAGGTAGTTGGAAACACGATGTCATGAAAAGTAACGTTTATGACAACAGTAACAACACTCCTTGCATCATCTGCCAAATCCACGGTACCGGAGGAGGAGCTGAACTGGACGGGTCTTCTTGGTTGTGATACAGATAAGCAGCCTCTACTGAGGGGGCAAGAGAAAGGGGAATGGAGAAAGTTAATTTTAAAGATACCGAAAGTAACAATTCATTACTTATTCTGCTGTAATCTGTTTTCCTCTTTGGCAAAGGGCTGAATAGGCATTTTCAAGTCAAGTGTTCAGAGGTACATTTCCAAAGGCCTTCTAGTCTCTGGAGGTACTAAAAGCAGCGCTTCAAAAGGTTTTTATGATGTATATTATAGATACCCTGTACCTACAGAATCCACGGAGAGTTTCTTCCTAGGTCCTTGCTATTCTCGTTCTTTGATCACCTTGACTCTGAGTCTTGCCTTGCATCTGTCTCACTTAGCAAGGCAGAGTAGCATGTGTCAAACAGAGTATTTCTCTGAGTTGTGGTCTTTATGATGAAAAAGAACAAGGGGGAGAGAAAGGACAGTGGGAAGCAGTGACCAGAATATGGTTGTTATTAAACCCAAGTGGCTATGCAAGTACACAGATGAGTAAGGATGCCTGCTGTGCCAGCAGCCTAGTCCACTGGTGTCTGATGGCAAGATTACCCTTGTGTTTAGCAGCTCAGAAGTTTGCTCTGGGCTGGTGGAGGCAGACACACAGGGCTGCTTCACTTCATGCAGTTATACAGCATGCAATACACAGTAGGGATTTGAAGGTGTTAGTGATTAACTAAATGAGAACTTGAATGGCAAAATGATCCTGTTATGCTTCTTAGGCTTGGCAGGAGGAGAGGTGTCAGGGTGATGCTGCAGTATGTTTCAGAGCTCTGGGAGTTTGTGGCAGAGTGGAGCAGGTGTGAGCACTCCAGATCATGACTAAGTGATGTCTCGTCTGATGAAGAGTGCTGTTTTATTCCTTTCCCTTCAATGTTTTCTTCCAAATCTAATTTGCCTCAATTATGTATTTTCTCTCTTATTTACAGTTACTGATAGCTTGCAGTTTCATGTCAGCCTGTTTCTGTTGCAAGCTCAATGGGGAAGGAATTTGTCTCTGCTGATTAGGGAGACCTTGTAACATTGAGACACTGCACAAGGAGACAGTGCTCCTGACTTTAGGGACATGTTCTCTGAACGGGGGAAGATGGGCTGGGCATGTTGCTACTGTCCCTGGAGCTGCAAACTGCCTGGGTCTCGAGTACTTTGTCCTGCCTCCCGGCTATTGATGTATGCTCAGGCTTGTTTGGCACTCAACTCTGACCTGCTGATTTTTGATTTTTGGTGTGTTATGTTTTTTTAGCTAATGCTGTCTGGGAACATTTGTTGTGTCATAGTTATTCATCTGGAGATTTTTTTTTTTTTTAACCTGGGTAATCAAATAAATGGAGTGAGGAAAAAAAAGTGAGCAGGTTCCTTGCAGAAGCCGGGGTTCTGCTCTTCATTCTTGTGCTTCGTGAATTGATGGGAAGTCTGGCTGAGAAAGGTTTCCAAAACTCCTGGGCTGGAAGTTTCATTTTTTTAAAATGAAGTCCTTCAGTATTGAATGCTCACACAGGAGGGCTGTTAATGTAGCTGAAGTCTATTTTTTTTTTTTCTTATACCATTCAATTAGTCAGAGAAACAAAAAAATTTATAGTGAGGATGAACTCATGGATTTTTTTCTTGCCCTTTTGACTTGCAGATGCTTTCAAAAGTTGGCGACAATATATTTCTTCATCTTATCTGTGTATGTTTGCTCAATACTTTTTCAGTAGAAATGCCTTACTGCTACTTGATTTCTAAATGGAATCAGCACATTTGGAAACAGTTAGCCTGGGTTTTTAAGTCTGGATATTCATTATTATTCTTACAGTTGAGGGTTTCCTTCTGCCTCTCATTGATGTGTGTGTGTGTAGGTATAGATGGGAGAGTCTTAACTTCTACAAGGAAAAGACTAAAAAAAACCCAAACCCTCAATGTCCAACTATGCTAGATGAAGCTTTTAATTCTTCTTTTCTTCATCCAAAATATTTAAGGAAAACCAACCACGTGCTTTTTTGAGACATCTAGATTAAAAAAAAAATTGTAGAGTTGTTAGATTTGGAAAGGACCCTTAAAGACCATCTGGTCCAACTCCCCTGCAATAAACAGGGACACTTACAGCTTGATCAAGTGCTCAGAGCCCTCTCCTGCCTGACTTTGAGTCCCTCCATGGAGAGGGCATCCGCCACCTCTCTGGGCTACCTGCGTCAGTGCCTCATTGCCCTTACAAACAAACAAAAAAAAAGTTTCTTGTAACCAGACTAAATTTCCCTTCTTTTAGTTTGAAACAATTATCCCCTTGTGGTATCATAACAGGCCCTGATGAAGAGTCTGTCTTCTCCTTTCTTGGACCCTGAAAGGGCACTAGCAGATCTTGTATGCTTTTATTTTAGCTTGTAACTTGAGAAGCAGTCTGTGCTGAATGCGGTTTTCATTTAGGTGCTAGGAATCTTGATGATTTGGTCTTTGTGAAGAAATAGTAATCCAATTTCAAATAATTGTATAGTACTGAATGCTGTATGTGTGAGCATGAATACTGTACCCCACTGCCATGTATATGTGTATGAAAATATTTTTCTTACTAACTTCAATCTCTGGATGGTTAGGTAAGCGTATGTGTGTTTTTTTTCCCTAGTCAGTGAGCACATAGAGATTGACAGCGTTTGCCTTAAAATTCTTTCTTGCAGAATTTTCTGTGCCATTTATCTGTTCAGTGGACAGGCTGTTGTGTATTAGCATCTACATTTTTGTAGTTGTTAAAACATTGCCCAATGCTGTGAGTAAAACACTGAACTGAGGACCAAAGATTTATCTTTATTAAGCCTGACTTTCAATGAATGCACCTGCTTACTTCTTGTCTTGTTAATGTGCTTCATAAACAAGTACTTGTATGTTGTAACAATCTAAATTACTCAGATGCCACTCAGCTAGAGAACGATGAAAATATGAACTTGATGTAACTTCCTCTGGGACACTTTCAAGCAAACATTTAGGAAGAGATGCCCAGCCTTTTGTGTTTTGGGGGGTTTTGAACTAGCTAATGGGAATTAGGACAAAATTTACTTAGTTTCAGGTCACGTCACAGTGCTTTCTGCAGAGCACCTTGTATCATCCAACCATGTAGTTGTAGAGCCCAGGCCTTTTGCAATGAATGCTGAGTCAATTAGGTGATGGGTTTGTGTGTGTATGCATTGATGCTGAAGAGTTCATTAGGAGTGCGTTTTGGAAACTAATTCTATTGATTGTCTAAGTGGTGCTCATCTGGTCTGTCTGTGTATAAAGGACTCAGAGGGGAAAGAAAGTGTTGTAAACAAGCGACGGGCAGAGTGAGAGGGAAGGTGTTCTACTCTTGCAAACTTAGAAAAAAGGCCTTGACCACAGTGAGATCAGGATCCTGGGAGGAGGGAGGGAACAAGGCCAAAAAATCCAAGACAAAACAAAAAACCAACCCAGACTTGAAATGAAGTAAAGCTCCCTGAACCTAAGCAGAGTTTTGGTTATACATTAATAAGAAGCACCCAGCAAACGCTGCACTAAAGACTAAATTGGCAAAGCCTTTATCTTACTGGAACATCTTCTCTTTAACATCTGTATACTCATAGGAAGTTCATTTCTTGGGAGCAATTTATGTGCTACTTTGTCAGGAAAATCTGGGATTCGAGATGAAAGTAGGTCTTTCTTGGGTGCATGTGAAAGAGGCTAAGCCTATGGCTGTTGCTTGGCTATTTTCATAGCTTAGAAAATAAATTCTGCTTTATGTGTTGGGTGTGTTGATTGATAGCTCAAAATATTTTTCTTGCTGAATGATGTCAGTCACTTGCTGTGGTTGTATAATAAGTGGATCACGTAGTTGTGTTTTTTTTTTTATGGTAGGTATTAGTTGATCTCACTTATGAGTCAGTCTGCTAATGTATGCAAATCTTTCCTGATTCATGCACTGGAAGTGAATTATGTTTTTTTTTTCTACTGGGAATTTGCATTTCTTATAAACTACAATGGGAATAGCAGCATTTCTGAAGAAAGGCAATCTATTTTTATTAAAAGAAGTGTGAATTGGATGTCTTGTGCAAAACTTTTGCAGTGTACTGCATAGAACGTGTCATTCTCTGTCTTCAGTATGAATCAGCATAGGAACCCTGCTTTTAAGCATATGCCTGTATTACTGCTATGTGTCTCTCTATTCAGGAATTGAGACTGAGGTAAGGGGCCAACTCGCCTCCTTTACCCTTGAGAGGAGATGCATACTGCAGAGATGGCAAAAAAAACCCCTTCAGTCTTGTGTCTGAATATTCTTTTATCATGCGCTCTTGTTCTTAAAAGTCTGTTCTGTGTAATCACTGAGAGACTTGCTAGAGGTTAGTCTTCAACTTTTGGAATATTGAGAAATGACTGAACACGCTTGCTCCCCAACTTAGAAAGAGCTGCTCAGTGTTCTCTCAGTGCAGATCTCATGCTTGCAGATGAGGAAAACTTGAATGTCTTCCCAACACAGCTTTCACTGTCCGTGTGCCCCTCCTGTGTGGTGCTGTCTTGGATGAATCCTGTGTTTCCTTTCTGGAGTCCTGTAGCTCTTTTCTTTTTGGTTTCAGACTTGTATTGTTGATGATATGATTGCATCTGTAAGCTTAAATTTGCTTTAGGGAAATACCTGCAAATTAGTCTGCTGATAAAGCAGTAGGTTTTATAACCTGCTGGGACTTCAGGGGTTTTTGTTTTGCTTATAGGCTTAATGTCTATTTGCAATCATGTATGATTTTTTGGGATAGCAGTAATACAGCAGGCACAAAACCATTCAGTAATGTGGTTTTGACTTATGGGAGAAGGGGTGATTGGATGGAGGAAAGCAGTTTTTTGTTTTCTCTCATTTGTCATAGGCTGAACATCACTTACCTGAAGCTTCAAATCAAGGTAGTATTTTCTTGTTCTCAGTAATATCATTTGGCTTTGAACTCCATCTGGTGAAAGGGCAGAACTTTGAGTGAAAACTCAACTCAGTCTACCATGCTGCTTTTCAATCCTATTGCATCTGGCAAAATAAGAAATGAAGCTCTGCCTAGGCAACTGCATGTGGTGAGGTTCTTGAGCATCAAGCTTTTGCTTGTTGTGCTCTGTTGGGCCTTGAGATGACATCAAGAATATGCTTCATAAAGCTGAAAATTATAGTGCTGCTGAGTTTGGCCATGAAGGATCTTGTGGAGGTAATGAAGGACTATTGGTTGATTTAAGTGCCCTTTGGCAAAAGAGCAATGCTCTGTGCTCGAAGACTACCAGAAGATTAAACTTTCGTTGCCACTGGGTTTTAAGGAGATGAGCAGGGTATCTGTTTAAAGACTTCAGCAATGTGGAGGAAAAAACAGCCAGTTACTTCTGAATCTGCTTAGGGGGTGATTGTTTCAACTTTATGAATTTAAAAAGCTACCAAGAATTATTTAAGGACACGATCTCTAATCTGCAGATGTTCCTAGTAAGTAGTATTTTCATGTTTGGTTTCTTCCTAGTCGTCTCCTTTCGGTACGGACAGAGGGAGAATAAACTGGCAGCTGTAGAAACTTGGACAGAAGTGACATTTCAAGTAAATTTTGCCCGTGAGAATGGCTAACAGCTCTGTTCTTCATTGCTTGGAGATAATGGGACTGTCACAATGTTAGTATCTACTGCTATTTGTTTTCATTGTTTAATGTGCATGGTCACTGAAGCTCATAATTAGAAAATAAGTTCCTTTTAGGAATATGCCTTATAAAGCAGAGCTCAAAATTAGTATTCATTATGAGTGCCACTGTGTATGTGACTTAAACAAGTATGAGCACCTAACCATTGTTTGCTTTCTTTTCTTTGCAATTATTGTATTATTCCCCTTGTGGCCCTTTAAAATGTTGGCCTGGTTTTAACTTCTGTAGATAGTTGTCTAATATAATACACTGGGAAGGGAAGCTAACCACAGAGTTAATTTTGTTCTCTGAAGTGTTCAGCTTCTTAGGCTGATCTATCTTTAAAGGCTTGGTTTCTTACTGTAATGACTAAACCATTGGGGATTATTGCAAACACAGAAATGAAAACATTAACTTGTTTATTCTTTCTGATTAAACTCCTGTGTAAAGATGGATTTCAGAATGCAGGGTTTTAGTGGCTTTCTTCCATCCACTTCTTATAGCATGTAGTGGTGCTAATTTGTGCTTTGGTCAGCAGTTCTGTAGGCTAGACCACTCTGGTCTGTGCGTGTCTGTCATCTTGCTAGTTTTGCATGTATGGACTTCAACTCTGCTGGGAATTCTCTTGGCACCAACATTCAGATGTACTGTCTTTCTTGCACCTACTATGTTGGCACTTTTGATGAGATCCAAAGGTGTCCTGTGGGGAAAGCACTGACGGATAAGTCAGGATGCCTGTAGCAGGGCTGTTAGCCCAATTCCTCTCATTTGTGTTTAATGGCACTGTACCAGGCTTGTTCTAAGCCTTTGCTAGTTGATTAATTTGTTCTTTTCTGTTCTTGAATTGGAAACTAATTGAGTACTTGTGAAGGGTGCCAGATTAAACTCTGTTTTTGCTTAGAGTGCCAGTGAAAATGCTTTTCTCTCCCATGCTTCCTTGGGAAACCATACTTGAAAAAACAAAACAAAAAACAACCTTATGTGATGTTATCTGTGAGGATAATCTGACAGGCACGTGCAGATACTTGCGCTGTGCTGATAATGGTTGATTCCGTTAGCCAATTTTAATCCCATCTTTCTAGCCAGAAACCATTTCTATGTTCTTTAGCTTTGAAAATAGTTGGCATCCCAGCACAGAGGGGGCTGACTGTAGTGCACTACTGTGAGTGTCCCTGTCTACTATGGAGAGGAGAGATTCAAAATAATAACTTTGCTTCAAATAAATCAGCAGCACATTCTGTGAATTGGTCTATGTGGTATGAGAAGAGCCTAATATACTGCAGGGCATGTTTCTGTAGAACTGGGGAACAGACTCTGGAAAAAGGAAATGCAGCCTTTCTTGGGGGGACAGTGGGGTGTTCCTCTCCTCTCAATTGCATCACTGGCAGTTGTTCTCTGTGCCTCCTTGAGATGGACAAAAAGATGGTTAGACTTTTGGAATCTGAATTAGAGAAATACTGTACTCCATTAAATATAGAACAGTTTTTCTTTGCACAATGTGACATCCCATTTCTTTCCCCCATTACTTGCTTACTTTAATCTTTCTGGGAGGAAATCTGGGCTGTTGACTTTTGTTGCTGTTTAATGTAAAACAGCTTTTTTTTTTTTTTCCCCACTCAGATACACCTTAAAAATGCTTGAAATACATGTGAAGTTTTTGTTTGTCTAAGGATTTAAAAGAATAAACTGTAATTAAGAGGGCAAGCACTGTCTTCTCACTTTCAAAGTATCACTGATGTAACTCAGTACTTTGTCAGCATACATGAATTCTGCATTGTTCAACCAAAGAAACCCACTTTCTTTATTTGTGCAATTTTGTAACAGGGCAATGTAGGGGTACTGAAGAGATTTGAGAGGAGGCAGGTGTTTCTTAGCGCTGAGGTTGTCTGTGTGTTCTGTTCAGCTGTGGAGCTGCAATTCAGCTATAGAAGATTCTATCTGAAGGAGGTGGACCACCCCTAGTCAGGTTGACCTCCATGGTAATAACTGATTCTTCATAAAGGCTCATTTTAATAGGGTTTTGTTCCTGGCAAATGTGTTTTATAACAGAACAGGAACATGTAAGCAGCTGTGCCAGTGTGTAGTAGATAGTGTGTTTCTGGGAGCAGGAGTGAGTTGCAGCAAAGGAAGAAGTCGTCTCAGCTTTGCAATGCAGTGCTGGCTTGTGCTGGTACCTGGAATCTGTGATGATAATGTCTGAGTGAGGTTGAGATAGGTGCCAGTGAAGCATGTAGTAGTTTTTTCCTCTCCTCCTCTTTTTCTCATCACTCAAAGGGGCAGCTTGTTTCCTAGCCCTACTGGGTAAGTGAAATGAAATTGGAGCAGTTAGAAGTGAGCAGCAGGTTCTATGGGAGGTGCTGGCAGCTGGAGTCAAACACAGCAAGTAGCAGTGATGCAGGAACAAACCTTTTTTTTTACCAGGCATTTATCTTGGATTCTTTTATGTTGCGGTGCTTACTATTTGTTTCTAATTAATCTGATCTTCAATCAGAAAATACAAAACCTGTTTTGTTCCTATCACAAGAAAGAATGAAGCTGGAGAAATTTCCTTGAGTAGTATTTCTTTTGGTAACTAAACATGGGCTTTCAAACTCGTTCATTAACATTTGCTTGTAGATCTTGCTGTCACTATGTGGAGTAAGTCTGCAGTGAATCTGAAAAAAAAAAAAAGAAGCTTATCCTTTTGTTTTAAGTGAGCAAGTCCCAGTGAAGTGAATAGGGCTGCTGTGGTATAGCTGGAGAGCATGGTTTGTTCTGTCTACTTTGGGCAAATGTGACTGTATTGAGGACAAAGCAGCAGCAGAATGGCTGGTGCTGTGGTACTGTTCATTTCTTGGTTATTCCATGAGTCAAACAGGGTGTGTTGTGTGTCCTCAGGCCACTTGTCTTCAGAGGCAACTGGGCTGATGTCAGTTCTTTCTGGCCATGTTAAAAGCTTGGAGGAAGAAGAATCTATTTTCTTGAACATGGTAGCTCTGTGAAAAGTTGACCCTAGGGAAGTAGAACTCCTAGGTCAGGCATATGTTCTCCATGGTTATCGTGAATACAATAGGCATAATAATCGGATGGTAAGGGTATTTCTCTTTAGTGAGGATATGAAGCAGGAGCTATGAGCTCAAAGTGTTTTGATCCAGCAGAGTCCTTGCCTTCGCTGGAAATATTTATATTCTTAAATTTTGCTGTATTAAGATAATGTCCTCTAAATAACCTAGTTGATAGAATAAAGAAAGGAAACTTTAGGAAAAGTATAAGCAATCAGCAGAAATCAGATTCAGATTTTTTTTATTTCTTACTTAGAAAAATCTTTGCTTCTGAGGTTAAAATAACAAGAACCAGATGTAAAACTGCAGATGTGTTCAGGACTTTGAATTCACTTTGTGGATTACTATGTTGTGGCCTGAAGCGAGAGGCAAGCAGAAAGAGCCCTACGTTCTGCCAAATGGGCAGGAATGTTAAGTTCTCTTGTTTCTCACTTCTGAGAAACAGAGTAAAAAAACCTGTTGCTTGCATAAGTAGATCTGGCTCATCTATTTGAAGCTGCTTTCCCAAAGGAAGAGTGGTATTCAGACTATGTTAGATTCTGTACATTTTTTTTTTCTGCAAGTAATTGCGGTTTTATGAACATTAAGTAGAACTTATGCAAATAATAAATAAGAAACATTTTCAGAAGCGTTAAATAAAAGCTGCATAATCTTCTAGGCTACTGTTGTTCTAATGATACTATAACTCACTTATTTTTCTGCCCTTTTTCTGGGAGTTTGCAACTCATCTGGAATATGTTTGGAAGATGAACAAAAGGCTTTGATTTGTTGATAAACTTAACCCTCTCTCTTTGATGCAAAGAGCAAATGACCACTCTCTGGTGTTCTTCCTGAAAAACGCTTCTTCCTCGTTGCTATAAGTATCTGTCCAACTACTTTCTGCCCCCTTGTGTCTTGCTAAAGTCTGAGTTTGCTGGTGATGACACTGTAATAAATTGGTGGGTTGGAAAGGAGGGATACTAGCAGAGTTTGTCTTAGGGGGAGGCTGTGGAAGTGCTGCTGCTAGGGCTGATTTTTTGAATTTTTATTCCATGAGAGGACTGGTAAATATTTCTTGCACAAAGAGACCTTTTTGCATTAAGTCTGATGCCTGCTCTACTCTGTATGCCGCAGCAAACTAGAGGTCAGAAAGGTACTGAAACAGAAGTGCTGTTTTTTCAAATTGACTCCCTTTCATGGAGATCTTAGTTCTGACTCAGCACGTCTTGCATGAAAAGCAGTTCCTAGCATGTAGAAATAAGAAATAAAGAAATTAAATCTTTTGTCTGTGCATGGCAGTAAGTGCCACAGTGATGTAGTAAAACAGAAGGTGCTGGCCAGTTGCTCACAGCCTCATGATTATGGCTCTGTTTTCAGGTTGAAGTAAGGGAGATGTATTTCATTTTCCTTCTTCTGGGTTGGGAAGCGTTGTAAGCATGATGTTGTTTCAGCATGTAGCAGCCTCGACTGACCAATTAAAAAATCATCAGTGGGAGAGCCAACACAGTAAGAAGAGCTTTGACCTTGAAAAGAGGAACTTGATGACATGTCAATGAGCATGGGATGCATCTGCTTTCAGGAGTGCTGGAGTCACAAGTTTGGCTTGGGAAGAAGGGCATGTAACTCTTTCTGGGCCATGTCTCTGATTTTACTGCAGTTCTGCTTTACCTCTCTAGTTGAGTGAAACTGGGTACGTGTAGTAGAATTTTAACTGGAAACAGGGATTTCTTCAGGGGATTTTTGTTCTAACTGTAATGATTTTGAGTTACTGTGATGCCATCCATACTGTAAAGTAGTCAAAATCAAGAATTTTTTTTTTCCATGTGTAGTTGTATGCCTGTCCTTTTCGTTGTCTTGCTTTTATTGTCTGTCTCTGCAGTGCTTGAGAAAATCCTCAACTGAGTCTTGTAGGTACTTGTTCTAGCAAAGACTACTGTGGTAAGATTGCTTGCAATGTGTTGTTCACCATGGACTTTTCTCATTCGTGGTTGGATGGTTATTCATACTGGACCCCTACAGTAGAAAACATCTGCTTTCCACCAGAGTTCAAGAAATGGTCCAGATGAGTCTTGAATATTTTCAGAGAAGGAGACCCCACAGCTTCTCTGGGCAGCCTGTTCCTGTGCTCTATCACTTGCACAGTTAGTGTGTTCTTCCTCATGTATGTATTAAACTTCCTGTTGCACAGTTTTTGCCTGTTACTCCTTGTTATGTTGCTGTATGCTACTGAAAAGAGTCCAGTCCCATCCATTTGAATGTTGTGCTTCAGATTTTTATGAACAGTGATGAGCAGAGATGGCAGATGTGCTCCTGTGGATGCTTTTTTTTAATGTGAAATTAAATCTCTAAATTTTAATTGCTAATTTCTTTTGGAAAGAACAGTTAGTCTCTGACCTACATATGGGACTCAAATGTGACTTTCTGGTTCTTAGACTTTTTTATTGTAAAAAGGAATCCAAGATAGTACTAAGACCACAGGGATACTGTGTCTCTGCTCTACTTTTTTTCTTTTTCTTCCCCCTCTACTTTTTTCTGTTACTAGTGCGGAATTCTTCATGGAGAAAGCGGCTGCATCCTCAAGTGAAGAGTTAAGGGTGGTTTTTATCAGTTGCTCTTTGTATGCTCATGGTGGACTTATCAGAAATATCTCTTTGAACAAACCTGATCAGTTTTTTCTCATGGTCTCTCTGTGGAAATCTTTTTTTTTTTTTTTTTAATTTTTTTATCAAAACAAAAAAAAAAACTAATTTTGGAAAAAAGAATTCCAGAATTGAGCCCTGTGGGTTTTTAC
>VXAB01009832.1:632143-650837 GCA_013399175.1 Odontophorus gujanensis | reverse complement strand
TTTTTTTTTTTTTTTTTAATCTTGTTATCAATACAGAAAAAAAATCTGATCTGTGAATAAAGGATTCCAGTATTGAGGCCTGTGGATTTTGACTTGCCCAAAAATACAAAAACAAACAACCCCACAAAAAGGAACTTCACCCTCAAATGTTTCTGGAAACCATTGTTTTTGTACGCACAAGTTCTGTTCCATTGTTATTGGGAATTGTGTAATTTGCTTTTGCTCATTTCTAAGCAGGAAGTATTTTCTGCCTTTCATGTACACAATTTTAAGAAACTTTAACTGTATCACTCAGTAGAGATACTGCTTCAATAGCAATGTTATTATGAAAATGCTATTTAATTCAGACTTCAACAAATATTCAAGGCTGGCTTGCTTCAGGAACCAGATGTAAGAATAAAGACCTGTATAGCTGAGGAAGCCACGTTAAAGTGAAGAATATTGCCAGGAGGATGCAAAATAATTGTTCTAGATCAAGGAAACAGATGTGAAAAGTTGGTCTACAAAATGGAGAAGGTGGCTAGTTTCCTGTATCAAATAATGAACTAGTGGTTCCCCTTATTCAAGGACCCCAAATACTTTACAAGCATCAATGAATAATTAATTTGTGCAGTTGTGGTGTACTTGAACTAGTATGTGCCACAAACGAACCTCAGTGGAATTATTGATTTGGCTTTTGGCCCTAAAGAATGCTGTATCAAAAGGATAAATCAATAATTTGCAGAATAGGCCACTTTTTTTAATGGAAGAGAGAAGGAGATATTGGCCCTAGTCTCTGAAACGAGCTTTTACTACACATGACGTGCTTGAGCACCCTTTGCATTCAAGGCACTTCCTTTCAGCTTTTAAAGGAAGCTGTTTGCACCTGTTTAAAACTCCTACCCTCTCAAAACAATTCACACTGCAGTGCATATGATTCTCCCTGAGGGAAGAGAGAATAAACCGAACGTTGGATATTAGCTGCAGTGCTTAGTGCACTGCTGGGAGGTACTTGGATACGACAACTATGCAGGCAGCGTTGGGAACGATGCAGCACAAAAGAGAAAGTGTCTGTGCCAGCAGATTACGTGTTTGATGTTCTGTACAGTATTTCTCTAGAGCACAGCTATGTTTAAGCACCTAAGTCAAAAGTATTTTTGCTTCACAGCCCCCAGCTATTAAGTGCAGCTGCAGCACCTCACAGCTCTAGCAAATGGAGGTAGCTCTGCTTCAGACTGAGGCAAATCATCTCTGCCAGCAAAGCTTATCTCGACATAGGTTAGGTGGGCTGGCAAGATCCTACAATCTCTGTAATATGTGCTGATCGAAGAAAACCTAAATCCATGAACTAAAATCATTTTGTGGTTTATTTTCATGGATAGGGCTTCTTTCAAAACTTTGTTTGGGGTTAGATAAGATACTTGCCACTGACTTTCCTTGGAGTGCTAACACAGCTTCTCTGCAGCTATCTGGGAGGCATCAGGCCTGAAGCAAGCAGAAGCTGGCAGTGCTCTGTATACAGTTCACAAGGTTCTTGTAAGCAGAGGAGATAAATGGCATGCTTATATACCATCCATGTATCTTTGGGAGAGAGGCTATCTCCACAATACCTACAGAGTGCACAACATCGGTTGCTGGAGCTTTTGCTGGAAAGTGCTGTCAGTTGAGGGAAGTGCAGGGACACTGCAGAGCGTACTGTTGTCAGAGTCTGTGACTTGTATATCAGGTTTTTGATCGCTGTTTTTGCATCATTTTTTTGGGTGGCAGCAAGGGTGTTAGGACAATGGTTTTCAACTTTTTTCTTCGTTAATGGAGCTGTGCTTTTCAGACTGACCTATGGGTTTTTTAAGATCTTTTTCTGAATGGTTTCCTAATAGGGAACCTTTATATTCTCAGCAGTGGAATTTCTGAGCTTTAGAATCACTGTTTTAATTTAAGAAAACTGACGTAAATGCTGTGTCTGCATGGGCACTCCATGGTGCACCTTGGACATAATTCTGTACTGACTACTTCTCAAAGATAGGCTTATTAGTATATCTCATTCAAAGAGACTTTTAGTTATTTTTTGAGACTTTTGAAGTCATTATTGTGGTAAACCATAACAATGCCTTCAAACCAACAAATACTGTACGTATTTTTTCTTAGATGAATTCTACCCTCTGCCTTTATTTTGCTGTTCTCTGTGCAGAAACAAGGCTACGGTATAATTCTTACCCAATTTCTGCTTTTTTTTGACCCCTCTCTATGGAAACTCTTCTTCAAGGGTCATAGTCATGCATTTGAATTGAGGCACTATGTGATCCCTTCTGCTGTACTGGAGGGACAGCATAAAAATGACAGAAACAATGAGACAAATGCAGTGTGAATAAGATCCAGTAGCCTATTTGTGAAAAGCTTTGTTGAAGGCATCGCATAAAAGTGACAGAATACAGTTTTATGGTTTAAAAAATGAAGGGAGAGTTATGTAGGCAATCCTTTCAGCCCAGTGAAAATATCATAGTGTACAGAAATTGAAGTGCTACAGCTTCCTGTGATCTAAATTGGCATCTAACCTTAGTCAGTAGGTGAAAGCAATGCTTGAAAACACTGTTTATGGTAACTGCCTTTTTTATCACTTGAAGTTGTGTTTTAAAAGCATTAATTAAGTGAATTAGACAAGTAAGGCAGTTCAAGTGATAAATAAAATCTCCATGAATCATGGGAATTCCATGTCCTGCATCACGTGTATAATTGGTAGAGACCTTTATTTTAATGTTTTGTGTCTTTCTGGAAACTGTACTTTTGAGAGGGAAAGTCTGGTTTAGAAGATATCTCTGTTTAGAAAGAAGGGGATCTTTTGAGTGGGAGATTCATCCCACCTATTTGAGATAAGATCCAATCTTTGACTTCCCTCAGGATGGAAAAAATAAGAGCTGCTCCTCCCTTCTGCTGCTCAGGGAGTCAAGATGTCTCTGAGGTTCTGCCCTGACTGTTAAATAGCTCAGGCTGTATGCGGGTGTTTGTGTGCAGTTTGAAACTCAACTGTAGTTCTCTGTGCAACATCTGACCTTTTTACAGAGAGTATACATTAAAAGGAAGTTCAGTTGGTGAGGATGTTCATGCTTTTAGTTTAGATGTATCTAGTTGTTTCTGTGAAGGATACAGCTTCAGAATCTACTTATTTGCAGTGACTTCACAATACACTTGGAAGAAGCTCAGTCTATTTGCTTGGAACAATTACCTGCTTATGATAGAGAACAGTAGACTTTATCTCTGTATCTACAGCCTATTACAATGCTATTTCCATAGTGAATGAAGAAGGCTTATGTGTATGTGCATATATATTTTAAAATGCATTCTGAATTAGAAACCTTAGTCAGTGTTTTGGACTTCGGAGTATGCCTGTAGCTTGCCTTTCATTTGGAAGATCAGCAACCTTCCAAATGGATTAAGTGGTTATCTTGCAGTTCTGCTGTTTTTATCCCTGACAGTGTATTCTCAGCTTTAGTTCTTGTGTCTTGGAGCCGAAGTGCAGAATTGGCTCTGCTCTAAAAATCCTGGCGTGTTCAAAAGTTTATTGTTGTTTGTTTTGGTTTTGTTCTATTTTTTAGAACTATTTGTGTGTGGTTTTTCTTCCGCCCCCCCCAACTTTTTTTCCTCGGATGTGTTTAAAATTATAAACCTGGTAAATAAATAAAAGCAAAACTCAGTTTTGTAAAGTTCCATGCTGTGCAGCAGACTTACTGTTTGAGTAGGCCAGTTCATCTGTCTGTCAGTCCACTGTGAAGTAAAGATGGTTATCTCCAAATGGCTTTTGAAGGTAAATGCCATCAAGACTTTGAGTGCTTGTAGTGTGTGCTCATGGGAGGATGGAGAAAGGGAAGATGTTGGATATTCCTGCATAATTAGATGGTCTTATGAGAAATCACAGCTGGTTCTGCTTTCTTGTCTGCTCTTCCATTTCAGCACCTTACCTGGAAAATTCTGAAAACATTTCACTGACAAATTATAACTTAGAATAGAGATGAGTTTGTTAGTTACCTTTTGTTCTGAAGTTTCAAAGAGCATCACAGCATTGTAGGCTGCTAAGATGACAGAAGAAAGATCAGTAGGAGGACGAGTTTCTCAGGGCAAGTTTCCCCACCCAAGACCAAGACAGCAAAAGACTGTCAGGATACATTTTTGTTCACAGGAACAGAAGAAAAGAACTGGTCACCTATCAATCAGTCTTTGTAAATGAGTTATAAGGAATCATGGCTAAATCCAGCTGGTGTCTGGGGTCTTGCGCTAGGCCTAGAGTTGTAACAAGGAAAGGATTGCTTTGATGTATTTGTCATGTATCACCCTTGCCATGCTACTTGCTGACACTGCAAACCTGAGCTGAGCATGTAAATGACCAAAAAAGTGATCTCTTCTCTGAGGGAAGTGTACCTTTCCCTTCTCATTGTTGTAATAACTTTTATTTTATTTATTTATTTATTTATTTATTTTTAGTGTATGATTGGAATTATACAGTGCCTTCCCACCCTGGCCTGTGACTATGCAGAATAGTCACTTGCTTGTTCTCACTGCTAAAGAGGCAATTCTGCTTCAGCAATGGACATGGGTGTGTCCTGAACTTACGCTTGATTATGAACTCTACTGCAAGGGAGCAATTATTAATGTGCATTCATTTTTAAGCCTATTACTCCTTTACTTTGATTAATTTTATTGTGGAGCTCTTTTAGCATGTGTAAGATGCAAGTCTGATCATTAACAGGTGTTTCTGTTATTTCTCTCACAGTTGATGGAGGAGGTAAAAGGGCTATTGATTTTTATATAAAATTGAATTTAATGAGACTTAAAGGTAAGACTTGATTCAAGGCTTACTGGAGTCAGTGATGATCAGTCATTACATTACAGTGGATTTCAGGCTTTGGTATTTGACATACTGCCATACTGCTATGGGGCTCAGCTGCCTACATAGTAGGGGTTTTGTGGAGCTTCATCAGTTGCTCAAAAGCAGCAAACTGTCCTGTTGAGAGAGCACAAAACGGAAAGCAAGCTAGCTGGATACTTAACACTGCTACTTTTATTTCTGCTGTCTTTTCTTATCTTTTTGTGTGTTTTTGACCTTGAATGTGTGGCTGTATGTAATGAAGCATACAAGTACAGATAATACAATTGACCTTTAAAAACATTATAGAAGTTTTCAGAGATAATATTGTTAGCTTTGTGATGAGTTGTAGTGTGATAAGTGCTAAGAACTTCTCTTTTAATTGTAGCATGAAGAGCGGAGAACTGGGAAGAAGGAAAATATGAAACAGGCATAAGCACAAACAAGTGATTCAGAGGTTCAACTGTATCAATAACTGAGCCATATCTGGCCTATGGGCAAGTCCTGTTCTGTTTTACCTTGTACGTGTGTATATGTTGATGAGCTGCAGCCTTATCCTTCAGGAAATAAATACTTCTGTGATCTGGAGCAGAAAGATAGCACTGTTGCAAACCACCTCACAGCACGCATCCCTGAAAGACTGGACCATCTTCGTTGCCGTAATTTTCTCTACAAATTATTGCGGTGGCTCAAGCTACATTCTCAGCCCCCCTTCTTTTCCTCTTCTGACTTTTGATTGACTGGCACTTCAAGTTAACCAAATGCCTAGTTCCCCCTGATAGATAAGTGTGTGAACAGTGCATTGCTCTCACCTCTTCGAACCTCAGGAGTTAAAGTACAGAAGCAGGCTTTTTGTATACCTTGTTCCTGAAAATGCCATCTCAAGTTCTTTCACCATATGTGATGCATTTTCAGCTGAAGTAAATTGCTGTGGCAGTCAATGGAAATTAAGAATAAATCAATAAAAGATACAATTAATAGAAATGGGACAAGATAGTTATCCATGCATCTGCTTTTGAAGAAATGCAGCTACTTCTAAGGTCTTTGTAAAGACCCACTTAAAGTATACTCCTAAAATCTAAGAATTCTAAGGGAAACAGCAACATGGAATATTTGTTCTTGGAGTTTACTCTTGTTTGTCAAACGTATAGGATGAAGACTTTTTTTTTCCCCAAAGGATAACAAAGTATTGCTTTTCTGATATGTTTGCTGTCATCAATGAAACTGCACAAATGAAAGGACCAGAGCTCATATACCTTGTGAGTTAAATGGAAGAAGGAAATATATATATCAGCTATTATAAAATTTACTTATTACCTTTCCTTAAAAGTGGGTGTTTGCTCTCTCGTATACATCATTCAGTTTAGCTGTAGTGAGCATCTGTTTAAGCTGATAGCTTTAAGCCTCAGTACCAAAATAGTACTTTATCCTTGATTCCAACTTATTGCTGCTGCTTTACAAGTCCCCGTGGGCTTGTTTTCCTGTTGGCACTGCATGTATCACTTGACATCAATGGGCAACGTGCTTAATTCTGTGCCTGTGCTGCTGCTCTGTGATGTTAGAAGCCTTCAAATAGGACAGCTCATGGCTGCTCAGTCTACCTGAGCTGTGTAACTGGCTGTTTAGCTGCTGAAGGTTACTTCTTTTGTAGCCATACTCAGCTTCTAAAACTAAGTTTGTCTTGCTTGTGGGATTTTTGTGCTTTCCTCGCTCAACTCCTGCAGCTCCTTTGTTTTTCCTTTTCTGCTACCTGCGTAGACAAAATAAGTAAATAAATAATTAAATAAAAATAAAATGACTTTTGTATGGGATCTGTTAGGTCATGGCCTGAAGCAGTGATTGAGCACCTGGTGAAGGGGTGTGCCAGACCTGGGAACTCAGGTGTGAGCAATTCACCAGTGCAATTGGAAGGGGGGGGGGGGGGGGGGGGGCTGAAATCCCCTCCTCCCTAACCTCATTTAAGGGCTGGCAACTGAAGGGGAAGCATCTCTACTTGGAGGCTGCCTCTTTTTTGGAGTTTTCAATGAGTGCTGATCCTTGGAAAGAGTAAGCTATTTCTTCTTTATTACTGAATTGTGACTGCTGTCTTTCTTGGGTGGTCTGAAACTGGTTAAAGGCAACTGTACCAAGTGCCTCCTATCCATACATTATTGCTGATACATGTTCATCCACGCATTTAGCTGCAGCTTGCCTTGGTGTTTGTCTTTATGACCAGAGTCTGCTTAGTATATAATGCAGCAGATGGCTGGAAAAAATTCTGCCTTGAGGACAAATTTGGAAGGTTTGTTGTAGAAGAAATTATTCAAGTGGACTCTCTTTCCTTTGAGGTGACTATGCCTGTATGGGCCTGCATAAGGAGAGGAATGGCTTGTGAAGTTAGGTTTTAGCCAGCTGAAGGCATGCCCAGAACTAATTGTGTCTGCCTGGCTTTTATTCTCTTCCATCTCTCAATACAAAAATGATAGTACAGTTCTTTCAGTGGCGCTTCATTCTATTTGTGTGCAGTGATCTTCAGTGTCTCCTCTGGAGGCATTTACCTGCAGTGTCTACAAAAGGCATGGAACAACTTGCCGTTGTCTGGTCTGTAGGAGGGCAGGTAGAGCTTCCCAAGCAGCCACTGCATTGCTAAGCTCTTGTTTGGTGTGTTTTCTGTTCCCTTGAATGGAGGCAGCTGAGCTTAATCTCTCATTTGCCTCTGTGAATTTAAAGAAGAGCCTTCTTGTGAAGGTGTTAAGACTCTGCTGTGCCTGTTCACAGTGCCTATGAACTTGGATCTGGATTGCACCTAAGAGGTCTCTCTACAGTTGAAGATGTGGACAGATAAGATTGCAAAGTATTTACAGTACCAATGATCTGATCTAGTCCCAGAAACCTTGTGTTGTCTAGTAGATTTTTTTTTTCTTGAGGGTATCTTCTGAACATAAGAGAGTCTATCTGCATCTTCTCCAGTGCCACTGTGAAGCACTTGCACTGTCTGTTGTGAACATGCACATCTGTGTATGCTTTGCAATGTGTTATCTCCAGTAGTGCTGTGTGGGTGGCAAATAAGTCTTTGAGGAAAAAGACTTTTTGAAATGGCGCAGATGCAGCTGTGCTTTTCCAGGACTTGCACTTTTAGCATCTGTGTTGTTAATAGTAACCTTCAAATCCTCATTTCTTTTATGAATTTATGTAGTAAAATCTGTGCTTAGGTGATGAGATGCCTCTTACTCTTTATGCTTTTGGTGTCTTTTTACCTAGTCAATAGAAGTAGATAGAAACTGACATCTGGAGGCATTTGAGAGGTGAAAGCACAGAAGAACTGAAAGCCTTCCTAATGAACTAGTGCTCGTTGCGCAGTCAGAATTGGTTCACAAGACAGTGTTGTTGCTGTACTTTCTTTTTGCCTAGTTTTCTAAATGCCTTTGCCTATACCATTTCCAAATTCCCATATTTTTTCTCCTAGGCTTATGTGAGGTGTAGCAATGTTTTGTACCCTTGTTCCAGGACCGAGGTCAAGGAGAATCAGTGGCAATATCAGGAGGAGAAGTGAGAGTATCAGATTCCTGCTTGTTTGACTGAGCATAGGGTGGAAGCTGCTTCAATGAGTACTTTTTTACTTAGTTGATGACGTTTGGATACATCAAGAGAATCACCACCAGTAAGAGAGTAGTAATGAATGGATGTAGTAGATGAAAGACATGGGTGGAGGAGTACACATGATTGCTTTGGATGGGTTTTTTTTTTGCTTACTCTCTCAAATAATATTCATGGTGCGACTCACATTCCTTTGTAAGAACGATATTATGCTTTCAAAGGCTTAGAGTGTCCCCCTAAGCTGTGGGATGTAAGGATGTAGCACAGCCCTGCTGAAAAGTACTTGGGAGTGATGGTGGATGGCAAGCTGGACTTGAGTCAGCAGTGTGCTCTCGCAGCCAGAAAGCCAACCATATCCTGGGCTGCATTAAAATAAGCAAAGTCAGCTGGGGGAGGGAGGTGATCCTGCCCCTCTGCTCTGTGCTGGTGAGACCTCACCTGGAATATGGCATCCAGGCATGGGAGTCCTCAGTACAGGAGAGACATGGACCTGTTGGATCATGTCCAGAGGAGGGCCACAAAAGTTGATCCAAGGGATGGAATATCTTCCTTGCAAGGATGGGCTATGAGAGCTGGGGCTGTTCAGCCTGCAGAAGAGAAGACTTGAGGGGGACCTGTCAGTGGCCTTTCAGTATATGAAGGGGAGCCGTAAGAACAGGGGAACAGACTCTTTAGCAGGATCCCTTGTGACAGGACAAGGGGAAATTGTTTCAGTCTAAAAGAGGAGTTACTTAGATTTGATCAGGGAAGAAGTTTTTGCAGTGAAGGTGGTGAGGCACTGCACCAGGTTGCTTAGTGAGGTGGTGGGTGTGCTGTCTCTGGAGACATTCAAGGTCAGGCTGGATGGAGCTGAGCACCAGATTTAGTGTAGATGTCCCTGTTCATTGCAGGGGAGTTGGACCATATGGCCTTTAAGGGTCCCTTCCAACTCAAATGATTCTGTGATTAAAAGAAACTGAGTTATTGTTTGGTACTGCTGTTGAAGAAATGTTGTACTAAGGGACATAATTTAGTGGGAACTATTGGTGATAGGCAGATGGTTAGACTGAATAATCTTGGAAGTCTTTTGGAACTTTGGTGATTCTGTGATTCTTTCTCTTCATTGTTGGTATATTATCTGAGTACCTGCTAGTGAGCTAAGTAACATGACAACTTGTGGATTGGTGCAGTTTGTTTTCTTTTTCCTCTGGATGTGTTTACGATAACAACAAACAAGAAAAAATGATCTTATGTGCAATACCAGTGGTTGGCAGTCTCTAGAAAATCAAATTTGCCTTCTTGCAGCTCATCGAGAAGCATCTGTTGCTAGTGAAGCAGGGCTCTCAGAGTAATATAGGATTTCTAGTAAAATGCAAAAGTATGGGAGTGTATCTTGAAAACATCCTAGGTCATGTAGATAAATCGTAAACATCAGAGATGATACTGGTTTCTCTCACATGTGTAAGATTAATGTAGTTGTATTGCAGCTGACATATTTAAGAGATGTCTTGACTCGAGGAAAATGAGGAGTCAGCTCCCGTAAGAGAACGCCCACAGCTCCAGAGAAGACAGAGTCTCCTGGCCTAGCTAAGCAGTTAACTACAAATTCTGTGGTGTGTGTATTGACTTGTTAGCTTGAATGAGTGTTTTTATTATCTGGCACTTCAAGTTCAATTCAAATTCTAGTGATTCTTTCACTCGAGCTGCGTAAATGGTGTCTGCGTCAGCATTAGTGTGGTCATCTGTGGCAAAGTTTGCAATGTGTTTGTCTTACCTTGCAAATGAATATCCCAGTGGCTGAGCGTGCACTCATATCTTTTTTTTTCTATTTCCTCTTACACATAAGTGTAGAATTGTTTATTCCAGACAGCAATATTTCTCTAGGAGCAACTGAGAGGCCTTCTCCAAACTTCACAGTTTCTATTGCATCTCCTAAATTGCAGGAGACCGGTCCATATCCTTGCTCTGAATTGACACAGAGGAGATTTGACTTAGATGTTCCATATTCTGATCATCCAGTGTTGGGACATGAGTGTCTTAATGCACATGATTAGTATAAGTGACTAAGCAAAAGAGGAAGTCACTAAACAGTCTGTGATGGCAGCTTCCTTCTGTTCCCTAAGTGAAAACTTGTGCATTCTTGCTGTGACCTTCTCCTAATTCCCTCACCCCAGCTGCTTACTGATTGATTTCAATTAAATGTGGTACAGGGAGGCAGAAATTGCAAAGATAAGAGATTCCTAAGCATTCTGTGGAAACAGGTTTACTCAAACCAGAGAGAAGTATTTGGTTATTCTACTGTGGGAAAAGCTACAACATGAACTCAGCACTTACTTAAGTTTGGCAAATCCACACTGGAGAGAAGTGCTATGAGTGTCCTGGCTGTGGAAAAGCATCAACTAAAACTCATAATTTGAGATGCCTGAGAATTGAACTGTGAGGCACAGCAGGGATAGAAGTAATCTATTGCTCAGTGCCTGTCTTTTTTTTTCCAAAACCAACAGAGCCTGGCAAACTTAACCCAAATTAGTAGATTTTGGATTACTCGGAGTGACCTTCTTTAAGTTGATTTACAAAATCTTATTTTGGTGAAAATGCTGTTTGCCTGAAAATGTGGAGTTTTCCCATGCTTGCCTTCTTGGAGGATAAACTAGCAAGAGTAACAAGGATCATTATTTTTAGCTTCTGATGAGGATCCTATGAGAACTCACTCATTCTTCAGGAGGGGAGTCTAGCATTTTTTTTTTCTATGCAAAAGACTGACAAACGTGCTCTGGGACATGAAAGGTAATGCAAATATAATCTTATGAATATATGTATTGTATTTTGTTAATGATATGTATATGTTAAAAAATACTTGGGGAAATTTTTTTCTAGAAAAACAAAACTACATTTCTTGAAAACAAAGCAAACAGTCAAAAACCTCTACAAATTTGTGAAATCAACATTATGTAATAAATGACTCCAGCATCTGATTAAAGGAGAGCATATTTTCACATTTCGTAAACTGGGAGAAGTAATACTATCCTCAGCAGCCAATGCCTCATAATGGAGTAATGTGGTTTGGCAAGCCATTCTGACCTGTATCTAAAGACTTGGAGATGGGTGCTTTCTGAGCCTTGTCACTTTCTTTTCCCCCTATCTGATCACCTACTGTGAATAATACTGAATAATCTTCTCCATGTAAATTACAAGGTATTTACAAACACTTGTATGTTTACACGTGGGAGATATGGAGATGATTGTTTTTTAATTTTCAGTTTCAGGAAATCCGTCATAGGACAAAACGAAAAACCTGATTGGTCACACCAGGCTGAAAAAAAACATTACAGCATTTGAATGAGGGCAGGTCCTAGTGAGCAAATCATGGAAGTGATTGTTGTCTCCTGTTGAGAACAAGAACAGACGTTGGTGTCTTGGCTACATATAGCTCAATGGATTGCAATGAGTTCCTCTGCCATGCTGAGGGATGTAGTTAAAAGTATAGTGCTAGTAGGGAGGGTAGATGTGCTTGCAGCAACATGGGAACTGAAAGACTTCCCCTGCCATCATTTTGGTTTAGACTGGCAGCGTTCCAGTGAAGTCAACCCACCAGTAATTCATATAATAGGATCTGGATTACACAGGATCTATAAACAGAGGGTGATATGCTTCCTGGAGACTTTCTTTTCAGAAATAAAGGTTTTCTTAATAGCTTTAATTGATCTGGACAGTAGATATCAGATTCTATTAGTACATCTGCTGCTAATGAGATCTGTGGTAGGGAATCTTTAAATAGTCTATTTTTAACAGTGCTGCTGTAACAATAATTTGAATTCTCTGAACCCTATGTACAGAGCATATACCCTGATGGGCTTTTTGTGACTGCTTATTAGATGGAAACAGCTGGGTAGCAGAGAGCACAATTTGTAACTGGGGTTTCCCTGTGTGGTGAAAGGCTGTGGCTGTTCACCCTCACTCTCTCAAGTTTGTTACGAAAACATACCCGTTTGTATAGTATTTTATAAGATGTTCTCCTCTTCAGGAGACTTTTGTACTCCTGATCAGCTAGCCATCTTTGGCTTTCCCTACAGGTTGACCTGAAATTGTGTGTTGGAAGACATACCCTGAAGCAAGCGACTTTGCTTGCTTTATTTGTAGATTCTGGTCAATGTTTGTTCAGAGGAGGAAACTTTAAAATATTCTCTTGAAGAGGGATGATTTTTCTGCTACTTGAATTGTCAGTTGCCCCAGGGCTGTTAAGCTGCCTTTCATTTTGCACCTGTGAGTAATGTGCTTAAATTGTGAAGTTGAAAAGCCACGTTTGTAGGGCCTCTTGTCCTGAAGTCTGTGTCATTCTCCTGATGCGAGAACTAATGCTTCAGAATTAGTGCTGTGTAGCAAAGCTTGACTGAAAAATAAGACTATCTAGTGTTAACTTGTAGCAGGTGACTTGCAGGACATGGGAGAAGTAGCAGTGTCACCTACCGTCCTCATGTGGGAACAGTGTAACCATTTGTTCTCCCTACCTGGTGACTAATGCTGCTCCAGTTGCCTTGTGTGCTGCATGGCTCTTTCTTGTATTATTTTCTATTCTCTTGATATAACTGTGCATGGGGATGGGAGTGCTCTACGGCCTTAGTAGGCATAAAGGGGATAAAATATCCTAATGTGGTTGAGGTGTATGTATTATATGTTGTCTTGAATTTAAGAGACTAGGGTTTCTCATGTGCTTTACTTGGTTTTATTGTATGCTTGCAGCAAGCATCTGAATGTGTAATAATTGAAATTACTTTGTCCTTTGACAGGATTACAGTTGTTTTATTATTTACAGGATTACTTTTGCCAGTTTTGTGTTAACACGCATCATCATAAAGGTCCACACTGGAAGGCTGTTATTGCCATCTGTATGGCCTGTGTATGCTGTACAGCTGTTATATGCTGGTTTTGGACTGTTATCATCAGAAACTTAGAGGCAGTAAACTTACCCACAGTTTAAAAAAAAAAAAAAAGTCTTATACAAATTGAGAAACAGAGCATGTACGATGCAGCTGAATTTCTGTCTTGCAATAACACTTACCTGATAATCATGTCCTTAAAGTTCTTTTTTTTTATTCAATTTTTTTTTAAAAAAGCTGGCTGTTATTTAAGGATTTTTATCAAGAGTCCTTCCTTTGGAGAGTTTAAATAAATGTAGAGTTTAATTTTAATTAAGAATTAACCTTCAACGGTCTGTCTTTCTGCATGAAAGAGTGACCTTTCTAAAATGCCAATTACTTACCCAGGAGCCTGCTGTGTTTGTGTTCTTGAGTCTACATATATAATATAGATATATACATATATCTACCTATATTTCTTAATATTGTATGTGCATTTATACATGACAGTAAAGAAAGGGACTTCTAGGCATATTACTGGTATTTAAAATCCTTTAATTTGAGCTGTGCTGTTATATATAGACAAGCACAGAAAACCTGTAACTGGGGTAAGGCCTAGAATGTTCTGCGTGTTATATAATTAACTGGAACCCCATTAGAAAATGGGGCTTAAGCTTGGACAATGTGAGGGTCCTGGAATAGGCTCCCCAGGGGGATGATTGAGTCACCGTCTCTGAATGTGTTCAGAAACTGTCTGGATGTGGTGCTCAGTGACATGATTTAGTAGAGTTAGGGTGGTATGGTTACGTTGTGGTTGGGCTTCGATGATCTTGTTGAAGGTCTTTTCTAACTTGAGCAATTCTATGATTCTATAGTATTTCAGTTTAGGTCCACAGATTGAATTTGCTTTTAATGTACTCTCATGGTTGGATTTCAAATATATTTAAGTTTCTAAAGATGTGAACAAATATTTAGTAAGATTTTCAAAGGCCTTTAACTTCAGTGCCTGTGTAAATCCCTTTATGTGTCTGTGTGCCCTTAATCTCAATAAATTAGCAAATCTGTAGAATTTGTTGTTCAGCATTCCAGACTTGGACCTGGTCTGGAATTCCTGACTTCTGCTCACGTTCCTGCAGATGTATTTACTGCAACTGGGAGTACTTGGAATGCTGACTGCAACTGTGTAAATGTGAAATGGATCAGTTTTAAATCTGATGCCCAATAATGCAGGTGTACAATGTCCTTGGATTGTTTTAGATATAGAGGGGTTGTAAACTTCGCAGCAGGGTAGATGCTGAGTACACTTTTCTAACTTTGCTCTCCTTTGAGAAAAGATCTTTCAAAAAAAAACAAAAAAACAAAAAACAAACAAAAAAAAACCTGAAACAAAATCATGTAACAGATTACTTGATCAGTGTAAGTATATTTCAACATTTTGTGTCATCGTACAGCTTGCATACAACTACAGCCTTATTTTCTCCTGTAATTAGAAACATTACTTTAAATAGATTTGAATTTTACAGGGAGGGGTTCATATAGCATCTCTGCACTCCCTGGCTGTTTACATAATAAATTAAAATGGAGATAGATAACAGAGCTAGTGCAAAGATTTTGCACGTATTTATTCTTGAAGTCCATCACACACACTGACATTACTCCTAACGTTTTTCTACAATGTGGAGCTGAAATTGGTCCTGTTGAGAGAATAACTCTAGTGGCAAGGGAAAAGAGATCTTAAGTTCCATGTGAAAATATCCATTATTTTCTTTCCCACAGTGTGTTCAATTAGAGTACTTAAATTTGCATCTAAGCTGTTCATTTTAGAATCTCATTTTTGAAACCTATTAGTTTCAGTGACCCTTGAATGAGGTCCCTAGAATATACGTATACAAGAAGTACCATGTGCCAAGCAGAAAGTATAATAAGATTTGGTGTGGTAGCTGGGAATTTGTCCATTCTTTTTAAAAAAAACCTCCAACTCACATTATAAGCTCTCTCTTTCTTGTGTTACTTACTACTTTATTATTCCACTCTTCTGATATGTGTTATGAGGATGGTGGCAGTTAGTATCATGGAAGAAATTTTAGCAAACGTACTAATTTAATAAGATGAAGGATCTCCACTTGTAATCTGTAGCGTGTAGGGTTTTTTTTAAGTGAAGGGTTAAAGACTGCGCTGTCAAAAACAATGTGGATAAATCTTGAGAAAGCTAATCTACCAATTAAGTTTCACTCTGAGAACCAGTTAGTCTGTTACTTTTTTCCACTGTCTTTTTTTTTTCTTTTGCTTTTGCATTCTGCAGAGCTGTCTTTATGTAACAAAGAAAAATAGCTATTAACCCAATGCAATAAAATGTTGCAAATGATGAAATGATTGCTAGGAAGTAATTGTCACTGAAATTTGTACTATATGCTACTAATTTTGTTCCTGACATTTGCTCCATCGTGTCTTTTGGGTGCTTCTTATAGAGAGCAAAATTACTCTGAGCCAGATAACATTAAGAAATAATGCATTCTTTGTCTACAGTATGCCCCTGATAATTGAAGAGAGGGACCTTTGGAGGCTGAATTTAGTGATGCTCTAGCTTATTGTATTTCTTTTTAAGTTTTCTATCTTTTTCTGTGGTAGTATATTCCTTTCCCCACTTCCATTATTGTCTAATGGTTCTTTAGTATCCAGTGCTGGTTCTTTTCTTTTAGTCTGTGTCAGCTTATTTTGACAGCTTTGGGAAAAAATATGGAACTTCACATTTTTTTCATTGACTAGTCCCTCTATTTAGCTTTATGTTAAGCCTTGGAAGGGGCCTGTGGTGAGACCACTTGTTGCCAAATTGTTGTGAAAGGTGAGACTAAATCTTGGCACTGAAAAGACTGTAGGTTGCCTTGTGCTGTCTCACATGGATCTTGGGAGATGTGCTACCCTGCACTGTGAGAGCAAGAGGCTACTGTACAGCATGGTGAAGGCACCAGGTTGCAAAAATCTGTCTAATTGCAAGGGGTAGTAAACGTAGCTCAGTGGTGAGAGGGAAAGAAGCTATAGAAAATGAGGCATAATGAAACAACTCAGATCTGGTTTTTTTTTTTTGTTTGTTTGTGGGGAGTTTCTTTTTGAGAGTGGTGTGGTATTTTAATCAATTCTCAGCTGATTGACACTGATCAACTCTTCTCTGATAACTGCTTTCCACACAGCCCTCAAACATTTGGCTTGGTAGGAGGGGACTGGGGATGCAACATCTCTCCCACTCTAAGTGAAGATCAGGTTTGTGACCACCTAGGGAACCTGAGCATCCACAAGTCTATAGGTTCTGATGAGATGTGTGACAGAGTCCTAAGAGAATTTGCTGATGTAGTCGCCAGGCTGCTCTCAATGATATTTGAGAAGTTGTGACAAGCAGGTGAAGTCTCTGGTGACTGGAACTTTTTTAAGAAGGGTAAAAAGGATGACCCTGGGAATTGCTGTCCTGTCTCACCTCTGTGCTGGGGAAGATTATGGAACAGATCCTCCTGGAAGCTATTCTAAGGCACATGGAAGGCAGGGAGCTGATACGGGAGAGCCTGCATGGCACACCAAGGGAAATCCTGCTTGATCAACCTGTTGGACTTTTATGATGGTATCACTGCATCAGTGGAAACCCCCATTACTAGTACAAGCTGGGGGGAGAAAGTATTGAGAGCAACCCTGCTAAAAATGACCTGAGGGTACTAGTGAAAGGAAGGTGGGTGTGAGCCAGCAATGTACCCTCACAACCCAGAAAGCCAACCACATCCTGGGCAACATCAAAAGAAGCGTGACCAACAGGAAGAGAGAATGCACACTGTGTTGGTGAGGCCTCACCTGGAGTATTATGTCCAGATGTGGAGTGCTCAGTACAGAAGAGACATGGACCTACTGGAGTGTGTCCAGAGAAGGGCCACAGAAATGGCCCTTAGCATGGAACACCTCTCCTCTGAGGACAGGTTGAGGGAGTTGGGGCTGTTCAGCCTGGAGAAGAGACTTGGCTTCAAACCTTGGTGCCAGGAATATGACTCCAGGATAATGTCAGGCTGCCTGTAGTGCCTCATCTTTACCATACTGGCTCCTTGCTGCAGGAATTGGTTTTCCTGGTTGAATGCTACTGTTCTAGTTCTTCTGTCTGTTAGTGCACATCTACCATCTTATCTAGGGTCTCTGTGTACACCCCTTTGTAGCACTAAGTTGACATTCAGAAAGCAAACAGATACCATGTCTCAGAGTACAGCCTAGCATTAACTTTTTTTTTTACTGTTGTTTTAACTTTTGCAATGATGTAAATACAAATAACATTGTACATCTTTCTGTAACTGCAGTTGTAGCAGTGAGAATAGTGATTTGCAGGATTGAGCCTTGGAGCTGTGCTTATGACTTGCTGTGTAAACTAGCGTGAAGGATGCTTGCGTTCTTTGGATGTAAAGTATTTTAAGGCCTTATTTAAAAACTACTAAATCAGTTTTCTTTCCGGGCCCTTCCCCTAAAGCTTTTAATGCATTTTGGAAATGGGGCCCTCTGTTTCTCTTATGCTACCTATCTTCTTGTTTATGGCTTTAAATGTTGCTCTACAATACATTCATAGTATACACAAGTTCTGTGTGTGGCCTGCAAGAGCAGAGACTTGTTTATTTTAAACTAGCTGCAAGTCGGGGCTTCTGCTGTAAAGATGGGAATAAAGATGGGAATGTTCTACAACAGTTGGGAGGTAGATTTGTTGTTGGTGATTTTTTTTTCAGTTACGTTAGTGGTAGAGGCTCCCCAAAGCTAACAAGAAGCGTGGGTTGCTGTGTATCTTACTGCAAGACAGGCAAAAGCCAAAATGCTGATGTTGACATCTATTAAGCTGTCTGTATAGCTCTCTCGTTTTTGTGTTTTTGCTCGATTATATTGCAGAGCACTGTGGAGCATGTGGTGCTCGTTATGTATTTCTCAATAGGTCAGCAGCAGTCCCAACCTAGTGGAGATCTGTGGTAACAAACAGAAGTTGCCAAATCGCTAGCATCCATCAAACTGAACTGTTTCCAGGGTGGGAGACCATTTGCTATTATTGCCCATTATTATCGAGACTAGGGACCGGGAGATTTAACTTGTTTTCTGTAATTTTGAGATGTTGAATTTGTTTCTTCATCTGTTTCTTTCCAGGCTGGGAATGCTGTGGGATTTTAGTGGCAGCAGGGAAATCACGAGGAAGCGGATGTGATCTGTGCCTAGTTATGCAACCATGAAATGACTGCGTGATTGTGCTTAAAAAAAAAAGTGTACAAGCGTTCAGGAACCCTTAGCTACACTTTGTTATAACACAACGTGTGGCTGCATTGTGAAGCAGGGGTAATGATTGAATCCACGGCAACAGATCCACAGTGGTGACTGTTATCTGTGCTGGCAAAGAAAAAAATTCAACAGTCCTTTTAAATTTAGCTAACTTTGTGTGTGTGTGTGGGGG
>VXAB01009832.1:560306-632058 GCA_013399175.1 Odontophorus gujanensis | reverse complement strand
GGGGGGGGGGGGCAGGGCATACAATTCTGTTGTTAGTTGCTGTAGCTGGAGATTTGAATAGAGCCTGAAATGACACCCGTACAGTAACGTGTTAAAAGGAAAACAAAAGTGGTGCTCCTCTATCCTCCCTCTTATTAACACTCAAAAACTTTTATATTTGAAACGCAGAAGGGTGTTGGAAAGAAGGTTGATTTTTGTGGTAGTGTGTCCTGCATGTAAAGTGTGTTTTTAAACTGAGCCTTGATTATTTCTGGTCACTGGGAGCTTGACTTGCAAAACAAGTATTTTGACAGTAAAAGATGCAGCTAGGCACAAATCTAAAGAAAAGACAGGTCCTATGGTGTTTTAGGCTTTTAGAACAAGTAGATTTCTGACTTTTCCACCTTGTTTGTAATTATAGTGCAGGAAAGAGAAATAAACTGTCCTATTTCAACTGGATTTGCATTTCAAGTGAAATATTGACATTTGGGGAAAAAATGTAAATTAGAGCATCCACTCTTAGGTACGTACTGAAAGCAGTACTTGACATTGTTGTATTTATGAAGCTGGAGTTAACCTCAAAAGTCAAAGCCCTATTATATGGACAACTTGAAAAAAGAGCCTTCTAATACTGAAATTTTGGGAGGGCATCGTTCTCAGGAATATTTGACGAATTATTTGAACATCTGAACTATAATATGAAAAAATTAGGCTGTAACAAAATTCTTATTTGTAAAACAAACTTAATCCTTTGTAAAAATATCTTCTTTATAATTAAGCACACAGAGCCATCTGAAGCTTTGCTTTAAGAAAATAAACTATTCTGTATCCCATGGTGTGTCAAAACACAAATAAAGTCCTCATTACAAGCTTGGTGGAGAAAGAATAACAGATGCCTCTGTCGTGACTTCAGTCTAACAAGATCTATGAAGTCAACATTAAAAGCCAGTGCATCAAAGCCTGTCACTACTGCACTGTTCTGCTGTTGCGTGGCCATGCTGGCAAGACGAATTAGCTGAGTGAGGAAATGGCTTTCTGGTACATTCCTCTGCAGTTAGCAGAGTTGTGAAATAAGTAAATACTTGACTCTTCTTGCTGATTAAGATTTTGAGGTACCTAGATCTTGAAATACTCTGCATCTAGATAGGTTTGGGAGAAGCCTGTGTTTTCAGCAAGAAGTTTGTGTTTTCAGGCTTTGTTAAGGTGTACGGGGGAAAATGAGACTATGCCAGAGAGAAATACTTTCTTGTAAGATAGCCAGAGCTTTTCATGTACAATGGCTTTAATAGTTTGTAATATACAAAAGCATCTTGTATTACTCTAATTCTGTAGATCTCGTCTTATTTGTACACAGTATCCTTTGGCTTAGGTGAAACAGCTCTTCCATGCTATTCCCATTTTACCCATTTGAGTAGTCCTATTCTCATACATATGAAGTGTAAAACTTTAGCGTAGGAAAAATCAGTAGTGTTTCAAGATTATAGTTATCGATTCCTATGTTTAATGGTGTACTGCAAAGGGAAATTCTTTAGCTGAATTAATGATCAATATTAGTATTAATGCTAAATGAGTCCATCAAGAATGTGTTATTACCATAAATGCCAGAGGAATGAATCATGATTAGGCTATTGTTTTACAGTTGATACTTTGCCTAATAGTTAATGATATTGATAAAAGGGGTGCTGGTATGACTGCAGGTTAAAAACCTTGACTAATATAAATAAAACCTTGACTAATATAAATTTTTGTTTAGCTGTTCAAAAATTGTTGACAAATTCCCTAAGACCTGAATTTGTTGAAGCCTCAACTAGTAGCAATGACACAAGCAAAATGCAGCCTAGCGCCAGCTCTGGATCTGAATTCATGCTTTGTGTCTTGGCTATCCTCACTAAATACTTGTATGATTTGATGTTTGCATGCTGGGATTGTGACCTCTGAACAGAAGAGGTTACAATCATTTTTCATGTATAAGTTGTAGGTGTGTGTGATCCTAGGCATAAAAGCCTTATTTGAAATTTGTTTTTTTCATTTGAATTTTCTTTCTAGAATACTGCAGTAGGAAATGGTCCCAACTTCTTGTCTGTATTTTTTCTTACTGTTTTCCTTGCACCAGATTTTTTTTCCCCCCCCAGGATTATCTACTTCACTGTTGGTTCTGAATGCTAGCATCAGAACAAGAAAGGAAACTGATAAAGAGCAGATAGGTGGAAGACAGTATGAACTGGACTGCCTTTTTCAGTGGCATCATACACACCTAAGTGCCTTTTGAACTGCCTTGTCTTGATCTCTCCTGGCTGTCTCTATACACTTAGGTCCAGCAAAGGAGAATACAGCTTGAACTTGTTGCACTGTGTTGTTCAGACTGGCTATTTTGATGATCCAGTCTGTTTGCACAAGCTACCATTATAAAGAAACTGTAAATTGACAAACCATAAGAAAATATGAATATATATTGCTTAAAGTACTGTGGACTGAGGACTTGTCTTTGTTAGAAGCTGGACTCCTTGGACCGTGTTGCACCCCAAATAAAGAATAGAGATATCTTGTTATCTAAAGAGTGACTTCAGTTGCTGGAATTCCAGAACTTTGCCTCTCTTGAGGTGAGTGTTTTGTTGAGATCCTCTTTGGTGTTCCGAGGAGAGCTAGTTGTGCTCAGAAAGATGGTGCTGGAGACTGCAAAAGACTTGGAAGATGTGCTGTGATACACTGAGTGAGCAAAGATGACAGCTTCATGATTCCTGTCACAGAACCAAACCAACTGGTTCTTTGCTGGCTTCTGTTTTGCTAGACATGAAAGGATAGACGTTATTCTTTGTGTTCTCATAACCCATGTACCCAATGGAAAAATGTCACTTGGTGACTATGTTGTATAACATGTGCCTGATGCTGTCTGCACAGCTGAGAAATACATTTATAATGCAAGGGGAATGTGAGGAGCCACCTACATACACAGCTGAAATGTTTTCAGGAGATAGCAGCTATTAAACAGCTTGAAAAGACCAGTAGAGTCTCTAGAGGGTTAAATGGCAATTTTGACCTTATGGAAACTTTTCTTACTGATCTCACAAAGGAAGCGTTAGCTGAAGAGCAAGATAAATCTATAATGGAATTACTTTCAGCCTTGCAAAATGTACTTTGCAGCAAGATCTACAGAAATTGTGTATTCCTCGGAAAGAAAGCAGGAGCCAGAGGGTAAACTGTGCCTTCACTTCCCTGATGGCTTCTTCATTTTGTGGAATCAGACTGCTCATCCACACTGTTCACTTGCCTGGCAGTGGGAATATCTCACAATATGCAGTGATGATTACATCTGTGAAAAGGGGTGAGGAGCTCCTTTTGTTGAATATGTAACATTTACTATCCCTGTTAGAGGAGTAGTGCTTTTGCTTTATCCTCTAGTAGAAGGAGCACAATCGATACTAATCAGCTATTCATATTCTGGAATAATAACCCTAGTGGCTTTTTTCAGTAAAATCTTTCTTTTTGGTAAATGGACTGGGCTCAGTCAGTGCAGAATGACTACTTTGATTAAGCAATGCCAATTTCTTAGCTAAAGGGAAGTACAGCTGTTTAAGTATTTTTATTTAATCAATCTGATGCTTTTGCGAAAGAACTGTTCTTCCAGCTCATTGTAACCCTTTTTATTTCATCGTTGTGACTGTATACAAGGAGGAGAGACCCTGTATGTGCTGGTCAGCTCTGCTGAGAAGTAGTTAATTGGGTGCAGCTAATAAGCTGAGGGAAAGGGGGACTTTGTTCTGAAAATACTGTTACTCAAAGTGGCCACAACTACCCTTGTTTCTGTATTAATCCCTTGACAAATGCTGCTGGCCAATGTAACTACAGCTTCATTTAGCAAGTGAGAGGTGGGAGGAAGTTGATGAGTTTGTATTTAATACTCCCTCTCTCTGTATTCTGACTTCTAAAATGGGGTTGTTAACATGAGGGTAGACCCACAGAATGGAAGCTGCCTGTACTTAGTGACTTGGGGCATGTGGACTGTTACTCCAACTAAAGATCTTGAAACAAATATTGAAAACTAAAGGAGTTAGAGCAGAGTGAGGGTGAACCACTGCACTGATCTTGTGAAGCTGGTTTTGTGCTTTGGGAGTGTACGACAGGAGGAGTTATCCTGAGCTGGTGAGAGCAGTCTCTTGCTGCGTTCCGTGAACTTTCTGACGAAGTGGTGGTGTGCAGCCCTATGTGTTTAGGTCTCTATTGTTATTCCTTAATATATATCAACCTTGGATTACCTTCAGGTAGCTTCAGTGGGTGAATAAATGCAGGATGATCGTGGCTTATTTTGCTATATTCCTCTTGCCTTGCTTCCATGTATATTGTTTGTTACCTTTTTTTCTACTCCTTCTCTACTGGACCATTAGATTGTTAGTTTATTTTATCTTGTAACATAAAACTGGCACAACTGAAGGAATTTAGGAGAAATGGATCTGTAGGAATTATCTTCACAAATCCTCTTGATTACAGCTGCCTATGGTGTCATGTATTGATGTGCAGCTCAAATCTATTATTTCACAAGGCAGAAGGTTGAGCAAACAAGCCTGGAACTCCTCTGGAATGTCTTCGGGAATTTCTTACAGTACTCCAGAGAACTCTTACTAGCAGTACGTACTGGGTGCACCTCATTTATTGCAGATGGAGCTATAGTCATCTATGTGGATGACATTTGCCTGTGCATTCAAGTTGAGAAGTCCAGGAAAACATGATCATTTGCCCTCAGGTAGGGGGAGAATGAGCAAAAGAAAAAAAAATAAAATCTAGGTCTAAAGTTAAAATCCTTCCTGACCTTTTTTTGCATAGTAAGGAAGACTGGCAGTCTGCCCTTAAAATGGGAACATATTCTTAGAGTGATAGTAACAAAAGATGCATGAGTTCAATTCTTTAGCTTTATACATCTTTTGTAGGCTAAAAGTCTTGCTCATAATCACATTTTTTTCCTATTTTCTTCCAAGCTTTTCTGTATAAGCTGTGATGTCTTTGAGGCAGGGATGCCTCACTGGTTTGCACTAGTGGTATCGAACATACAGGACAGGAAAGGGCCCATGCTGTTCTGCCCTTTCTACTCTCTTGTGCCACTAGCTGTGTTGCAGTAGGTACAACAAGGACATGAAAGAGACGAAGGTGTGGAGATCTGGAGTGGCACTTGAGGGGTATTAGTTTTGGAGGAATGGAAGAGTATTTTCAAGTATTCAGAATTTCAGACGTTTTCAAAAGATGTACATAACTTTTTCTTTTTTTTAGATTACCCCATGAATTCAGGCTGTGCCTTTATTCTCATGTACCTTCAGAGACAGAACTACAAAAGTGGAAAGGAGAACTCATTGGTTCCTGGGGAATGTTGGAGTTTGGGGATGATGAGAGAAGGAAAGTTTTTCTGAATTTACTTTGACTGAAAGCTGTACATGTGAATTGGTGTTAGCAAAGCTTTTACACTGTGTGCTGCTGCTTCATAAGTGCTGGCAAGTAACACCATTATCGGCACTTAGGGATGGCTGGACTATGAGTACAGGATACTGATCTGTAGATTATTATTTTTTTCTTAGAAAAAGATACCCCCTGTGCCAGCTGTATTTAGAATATAAAGAAAAGTTTTGAAAAGCTTACACAGTAGCTGTCATAATTTACTGTAATGTCCTGCTGTTTAGGATAGCTAATGAATGTGTTACTTTCCTTGGATGTCTTGGGCCTGATCATTAGTCAGTATGAATGGCCTGACTTCATGGAACTGAAGGGGGAAGTCCAAGCATTTCACCCTGCCTGAGAACCTGTATCCTAGTGGGCATAGCAGGGCTGTGCAGGGGATGCTCAAAGTCCCTGGTTGCTTTGTTAGTGCTCTGCAGATTCACCTCCCTAATCCAGACTGAAGTGTTCTCTTTGATGGAAGGAGAATGACGTCCACTTTGAGTCTCTCTTCCCTCACTTCTCCTTAATTTCACTAGTATTTGCATTTTCTTCCAAGCACATAGTGCAGGGAGGGCACAGCTCTGTATATATTCAGGTCTTGGAAAAAATATTACTGGTTCCTTGTATCAGAAACTGAAATGCAATTGCAGGTTTCTTAATCATATTTGCAGGGAAGCAGAGGAAATTGGGAATAGGTAGTGATTGATAAAAGTAACTTACGTTGACAGACTATGATATAGAAAAGAACTAGTGTGGAACTGCTGACTGGATTCATGTTGACTGGAGATGAAATTGCACACCTGGCTTGGTGCTGGGAATATAGTGGCATGGTATGGGACAGAGATGAGAAACAACTTGTATTTCCAAGTTTGGATTTGTTGCTTAAGCAACTTTTAGCAACTTATACTTCACAGCCTGTTCATAATGAGGAACCGCTTTCTTTGAGCCAGACTTTCCTTAGCTTCCTGTGGCTGACTTTCGGCTCTTGTTCTTAACCTGCTGTGAGGTATTGTCCCCCTGCCTCGTCTCCCGCAGGCTGTATAACGTTAAAGCAGACCAGAAGCGAGAGGATGTTATCTTCGTGGCAGGAGTTTGCTTATATCTTAAGTGATATAAAATTTTGACGCAGACACAGCATATTTCTGAGTTATAATCTCACTGTAGGTAGCAACAGCAGTGTTTCTTGTAGCTGAAGATTAAATACATGCTTTGGCTGACCATCTGTTCAGGGCAGGGATCCACTCATTCAGGGGCTTCAGACAGCCCCGGTGCGTTGGTGGTGCTTACAGCATTCTGTGAACAGGCCTTTCTATAATGATCCTGCTTGGATTCTGGGTGAGTGAGAAGAACATGGTTTTTTATTGTGCTTCAACTACTGGCAGCAATGAAGACTCATTTTTTCCTTTATGTTTGTGTCAAGAAAACGTGTATTATATGATGCATAAAATGTTTTACTTCAGGTATTCAGTTTTGTCCTCGGAGGTCTGTGTGCAGCACCCTGTGCTTGGCTCTTGTTTTTGATTCAGTGCAAAGTGTGGTGAGTGACTTGACTTCATGTAGCTTCATTACAGCACCTCAGAAAATTCTTGTAAGTGCTGGAGACCTTTTGTTTTCACTAGAGCAATACATGTTAGCTGTAATGAATGGTCATTAGCAAGAGTATGGCACCAACTGGACAAAATGATTGTGAACATCTGTATGAATCTCGAACTAGAGAGCTGTCTCAAATTGTGTTAGAATAATATTAAGTCAGAAGAGCGAAAGCAATTGGCAGAAACTGCTGGAGTAAAGTAAGGAAAGACTTCATAGCTTTTATTTATTTGTGGGCCTGGTATAATTCTAACAATAAAAGTGTTGGTTAGCAGTAGGGCTGTTAAAATACCAGTGATCATTGAGCAGTTGTTATCTCTGCAGTTTAATCTGCTTGTAGCATTTAGTATACTTGACCAAGTCTTGTATAAGACAGAAGAAAAACTATAATGAAATGTGGATTTTCTTGTATTTTTTTCCTCTCAGTTCTCTCGAATCTTTTAGATGGATTCTGTCTTGTGACTATATTATCTGTATCTTGCTCTGTATGTGTATGTATTTCTGTTTTGCTCTGTTTTAAAGTATAAGCAATAACTATTTGTATAATGTACTGCCTGGTATGGCCCAAGCAGAAACAGAATTTTCCATGGTTGGACATAATAAACAACAGAAATGGTATCGATAAAAAGGTGGATTTTGGTCCCAAGATGGAGCAATGAAGTGAAATACTGTCTCCGTTGTTTGTGAGTACTGAGGTGCAGAGAAGTAAGGACTTGGTCCTGTTGATACTGACTTGCCTGTGTAACAGAAATGAGGAAGGGGAGATAAAGAACTGCATCTGTTTTTGGGTTGATTTAGCTAATGCAGTGCAATGAGATGTTACTGTAACTGACCTGGCACAAAACTTTCAGAAATCATTAAGATGCTGATTTCTTAAGCCATTTAGGGTCTCTTAACTGAGTGTAAAATACAAGTTGGCTTTAAAGTCAATCTTTGTTTCTTCAGTAGTACTTAAAACAAACATAGAAAACAATCTTCAAGATATGCATGTCATTTTTCCAGGGCTCAGTGGTGCTAGCAATCATGTTAAAGCAGTTCATCCTTCAGATGTAAGATCGTTGAGGCAACAGTGACATTGCAGCGCGGTGTATAACTTTAGCATCTTTATTGTAGATACCCAGTGTCTAGCTACTGGCTTAGATGCTTTCTAAGCTTTTTGAACAAATATGCTTTGGAAAATGATCATGCCTGAAAGGTGAGTTTGACGTCTGCATAGACCTCAAATAAACTTTCATTGTATTGTCCCTCTTGTCACTGGGTTTGTGTGTTGGAGAGCGTTGCCTAAGGTGACAAAATTTTTGCAGGACTTGAGTAGGACTTGACTAGAGTTGTGTAGTCCTGCGAGTGCACTGTGACAGGAGGAGGTAAAGTGTGTGTCTAACAGGATTTGACTGGAACCAAGTTGGATGCGGATGCTCACCCCCCAAAAAGGAATTCAGACCTGAGATCATCCAGGGAATTCCAGCAGTAAGGCTGTCAGAAAACAGCTTCATGAAGCACTTCTTGAGATAAGAACTCTGGATGATGTGAGTGCTGCTGTCCTATCCAGATAGATGTGAGTTTTGCTCTGCTTTACTCACGGACACATTCATGTTCAGCACTGACTCCATTTGCCAAATACCACTGTTTTTATATTACTGCACAGCAGCTCTTCATTTGCTCAGTGCCTGCCATAGCTGCAGTAAGTTTTGATGCAGGTCCAGCAAGTGCATGTTACTTTTGTAATAGCTGGCTGTGCTTGTAGCTGTTTCTACATTGTCCTGCTGGCTAGGGGGCCTGTGGCCAGATTCCCTTTGTGAGCAGGTGGAGGATCAGAACAAAGGGAATTGCTACAACATGAGATAGGAAACTTTTATTTGGTTTGTGAGGTTTGGATGTTTGGTTTGGGAGAGCAAAAGATATCTGGACTTGCCTCAAAACTGAGCATGTTTTGTTAGAGCTCTGTGAAGTTACCACAAAGGGCGAATATAGGATGGGTGTTTTTTCTTCCCTGGAAATACCGTGGTAAAAAAAAAAAATCTGTTGTAGTTCATTGCTGTAGAGGTTTTTCTGGGAGCAAAGTATGTGTCTTAGTTTTGTTGCTGTGGATACGTGAAGATATCAGTCATCCTCAGTCACTAGCTTTTTTTATTTAAGTACAAAAAAAGAGGGAAGGGAAAGAAAGAGAAATACTTTGCAGAAATCTAAGCACTATGCAACTTGCAGTGCTGTGTCCTTAAGTGCTTCACTTGATTGATTGGGTTTGGGAATTAAATGACATATAGACTGCTGTTGTTGTTAAAATTTCCTTTACCTACATTGGTTTCTTTTCCTGTCTTCCTTACTCCTTCATAGGTGCTGCTCAGGGTGTGATTGTGGGATGGCATTTACCTGACTGCTACTCCCCACTGAGCTGGATGCTTGCTGGGGTGTGTGTGAGGGCACTATGGGAGGGCTTGGTTCAGCTCTGCAGTGTTCTGCTTGGGAAGGTCACTTCTGCCTTCCTATATGATGTGTTGTGGATTATCCCAGGGCAGCTTGACATGTCAGTGAGACTCAGTGTTCTCAGTCCTCCTCCTGCTCATAAAGATGACAGGGACAAACGTATGGAATATTGTGCTACTAGATGAGACATATCAGCTCTCTAGGAACTGGAATACCTCCTTCGGAGATACTCATGACATCTAGTTAAAGACAAATGAGAGACAGTTGGGTCTATCTAATGCATTTCAGTTAAACACCTGTCATGTTTTTAAAAACATTCTATGTTTCTGAAGCCCTGGAACAGTTTTAAGATGACAGAGCAAGTATTGAAATGGATGCATTTAAACAGTGCAATGTCTGTATTCATGTGTGAGTGTATATGAAATTAAATATCTTATCTGAAAAGAAACCTGCTTAGTGCTGAATTTGAAATAATAGCAAATCAAATCAAGACTTAAATATTCTCTAATTGTTTAATAGCACTTGAATTAAAAATTATTAAACAGTGTAGGTTTGGTTAGGGCTTTAAAGGGAAAATAAGTGCTTGAACCACAGGAAATCAATAGCTTAATAGTCTGGAAAAAGAGTTTACCACAATATCAGGACAACTGGTGAAAGCAGCAGCCTATTCTGCAGGTGTAGGGACAATACTTGTCATTTAGGTTTTTCAGCAATTTCAGTTGTGCCAAGAGCAAATTCTCACACTAGGAGATGGATTGGGAGTTGAAAATGCTGTATAGTTTGGACCATAGGAGGACTGAAAAAAAATAAAGTCAAGGAGCATGAGATGCTTTACCAGAGTAAGAAAGTCACATTTCCTTGCTTTCTCTTTCTTTCACTATAGATAGTACTATTTTAAATACAATTGTATGTGTAACATCTGTTTTGATAAACTTTCTTTTCCTAGTTAGGGTAGTTCAGGTAATAAAGTTGGTTAAAGTGATGTTTTTAAAAATTTTAATTGGGTTTCAGTTTTCTTCCAAGAGCAGCTTGGCATAAAGTGACAGCTTTAAAAACAACCAAACCACCAATACTCCAATTCTTGTAAAAGAAGAAATCCAGCATTCATCTAAAAATGACACAAAGAGACTTGAATAAATGCATAACTCCATAGTTAAATGAATGATGCATCTTAACAAATTTGGTTAAAAAAACTCCAGTGTGTGGGGTATTTTAAGCTAAACACCTATGTTTTTGTAGTTACCAAGCAGGAATTTTCATACCATTTTCGGGGACAATAGCTAAAACAAAACCCAAGTTTTAAATTGCTGATCTTATCCAAGGTTTTGTATTTTGGGCTTTTTAATCGCTTGGGTGTAATTAGTATCACTGAAGCTATTTATTATTAGTGTATGTTAAAATAGTGCCTGAATTATGAATGAAGAGTCAGCACAAAGGGGACCTGCTGTTCATGTGGGTCATAACATGCCCTGTGGTGGCTGAGGCTGGATGGCTCTGTGTCACAAGCAACTTTTTGGTTTGGTGCTGTTTCCTCTGGGTGTGTATTTGCAGCTTCATAGCCACACTTGTGCAAGCCTAGGGAGGTGAGAATAATTGTGATGTCTGGGAACCTCAATAAATGATCTAGCACAGTGCACTGGATTTCACATGATTATTTTGCACTCACTTTCTGGTTCCAGAGCAACCTATTTTATTCAGTGATAACAGCACAGATAGCTTTAGGTTACTGAAGTTATGCTCAATACAAAGATGCTGAAGAACCTGCTGCTCTTTTGCTTCCCATGTAGGTTTGCCTACCTAGAGATTTGTTGGCCTTCTCAAGGTGCATGGGGACAGTTGCATCCTACCCATGGGATGTATTGTTCAAGGCTACCTCCATCTAGAGTACCCAATGCATATAAGAACTTAAAGCCTCATCTTTCTGCTCTGTACATGGGAAGTCTTATCTCCAGGAGAGGGTATTTTCTCATGAGTCAGACTGAGACAGGAGACAGAAAACAAGGATCACTGGTCTTGCATCTTTCACTGCTGAGCACAGATGCCTTTGCTAACAGAAACACAGAACAAAAATACTTAACAAAACCTCTTAAATGAATCTTCCAGGCCATGTAGATCTATCTGGGGATGCTGCTAAAAGATTAAATGTGTGACACATGGTTATGTTGCTTAATATGGTGTTGGAAAGTGTCTACTGTTACAGTAAGGCATACAAAAAGAGGTAAAATATCTTGCAGTTGGCCAGCCATCTAGCTGTACTCTGAGTCAACTGCTTCTGAATAAACAGGAACTCTAGTCTATTTACTAATTTCTGTAACTGTCGTTGAGTAAAGCGAAGGTGAAAGAAGGATGTCCTCTGGGGCTTTAATCTTGGACAGAGGAGAAATTTCTTTAGTTGTACATAGATCTCAAAAGAGTACAGGATCACAGTTCATCAGTAATATTTGCAACTCTGTGCTGTCTCTTGGCGCATGGGATGTAGCTGTGAGCTGGAGCTTTATTGAATTTAGTGTTTACATGAGATTTTTTTTTTTTGGTGTCAGACAACCTTGGTAGCAGAAGCTCCTTTTCAGAAGACAGTACATTCATGGTGTGCGTGTGTGCACTGGGCAGGGTGCTTGAATAATGATCTGCTCTTTGCCTAACCTCTAATGAAGGTTCAAATGCTCTTGTCTATTTAGGAAATGAGATGCAAATATGTTATAGGCTGATATTATGGACCTTGTAAAGAACAACTGTGAAGAATAAAATCAATCCAGGGCCCTTGGTAATGAGAGAAGCAGATGTTGTAGGAATACAATTGTCAAGGTTAATGCTGATGTAAAGAGCTTCCTTAGAAGCTTCCAGACTTTCCTTCGCTTCCTGTGGCTGACTTTTGGCTCTTGTTCTCAACCTGCTGTGAGGCTGAAGTGAGTGTCAATATTTAATTTTATATATGTTGTTATATATTTCTATGTCTGTGCATGTAAAATATAATCTCTATAGATTAGAACAAACAAAACAAACCAAAATACCCAACACATTGGGGTTTCCGTGAGGGTTAATTTACGTGTTGAAACTTGAGGATATACCAATGTTTATCTGTGAGCTTTGCTGTTTTTTTTGAGTCCATGGTGGTGGGCATGAGTATGGGGGAAATATGCATACTGTGGTCTCTGGTGAGGCTGAGGAGATACTTTGCTTCAAGCAACAGGAATTGAAAGAAGAGATTCCAGACAAACAGAATGGTACCTAGGTGCCAGGTGGAGTTTTTGTTTGAGGAAGAGTGAATGTGGGTAAAAAATGCAAATACTTGCAGTGGGTGATGGTGAGGAGGTACTTGCCAATGCTTATTTCTGATAATTTTCTCTTAAAAACAAAAGAAGGCAGTGTTCATATCTGTTTTAAAAGATATTTCCCACAGCCTCTTATGTGTAGTAGAATTTCACAGAACAACTGTTTTCTTTTTTGTCTGCTTCTTTGTGTTATGATGCAAGAGTACAGGTTGTCAGCATCCCAGTACAGCTGCAGAAATGGCAGAGACTGGAAACTGCCTCTTGGCACTGGTTGAAGTTGCTGCCCTCATCTGTGTGGCGTTAAGATTGTTTGTGCATGTTCCCTTCAGGACATGGAAGCTGCATTGCTTTGCCTGTGTATGTCCTGTGCTCCACTGTGACGGAAATCTGATCAATTTCCCTCCCCTGCTCTTCCTGGCAATATTTAACTCTGGACATCTATGGGAGCACAGGCAAAAAAGTCACTGTGTTATACATCATGGGAAGAGCTACGTAGTAAAGCTTTCAAGTCCTTTCTAGGGCCATTAGTGCTGTCTGCACTGGTAATAGTTCTGTTACTCACAACTTCTGCCCCAGTGGGTGCAGCTGGGTGATTGCCAGGTTATGGGTATTCCCTTGAGGTGTAGTGGGAGAGTGAAAGTGGTGGAGTGATAGAATTTGTTGATTAGGCAAATGGCAAATTCTGTTTTTAAATTAGAAAAATTTAAACTTAAGTAATGTTAGCATGTTATGCTACTTAGCTTCTCTGAATTGCCAGGTTTGCTCTTTGCCTTTGAACAGTCCAGTAATTAGCAGTAAACTGGACAGTGGTAGGGAATCAACCAAAAGATGTTCTGCATCTAGGAACTAGGTTTCTTGTCTGATGTGCAGAGAAACACAACCATCAAGAAACAACCCTCCTTGGGTCATAGTAGTCCTCTGTACCTATGTGTGTCTGGCAGAAACTCAAAGCAATGTCCGGGGAAGAGCACAAAAATGTAAAGGTGTTTCAAAGTAAGAAAACTAGAGAGCAGCAGGGCTCTCGTGTAGCTCAGGGTGTCTCAGATTCTAGAAAGCTGATCTGTCTGTGGCAGGTCTGTAATCAGACAGCTTGAATTTGGGCATTAGGACTTGATTCAGCCTGTTTTGCAAAGCTGTAATTTCCTCACTTAAGAACCTGTGAATTGAGCCTGAAGAAATCCCAAAAACACTTAGGAGTTGTCAGACTTTTCCCTTTAGATGGACTGCAGGTTGTGTGGTGTGCATCAGCCAACCAGGAAGCATTTAGCAAAGGCCAGGACAGAGAGATTAAACATGTGTCTCTGGTTTCTGCAGCAGGATGTCTGGTGTAGCTGACTTAGGAGGGGAACAGTGTTGCACTAATTGGAGTTATACTGCAGCTGACATTCCTGTTATTATTCACTTAATGCTTTGAGGCCCTGTTGTGCTCAGCAACGCATAATAAATAAACATCTTGCACAAGATGATCCCTGGATTACCCCTGGAGACAAAGAAAAAAAAAAAAGTGACCTGAGAATTAAAGTGGAGATGAGGGCAGACAAAATGTCTTGCCTGGAAACATACATACAGTGGATTGCTGGCTGAGAGAGAAATGGAGCCCTAGACTCTCTGCTTGTGGTGCTGAGACCTTTGCTGAAACTACAGCCACCTGGGCTCATGCCTTGGATAGGTCAAGGAGTGTATGTGCACTGACTGGTGTATTCAGAGGAACATCTTGAATGCCTTCTGGACTGGAGGAGTAGATTTATAAGGAACATACTGAGACCACCTTACTGTACCACTCTTGATGGCATCAACAACCTCTTTGAGGAATCAGGGTTAGAGGCTAAATACTCTTTCATGACCTAGTTTTCACTGACACTGTTTAACAGGCATGATGGAGATGTGGTGATACTGGGTTTTATGTGACCGCATGGACTTATTGGAGACAGACACTGTTGTGCCTGTGCTTCTGCACCTTCTCTGCCTTAACTCTAGAGCTGGTCATGGACTGTGTTGAAAGCATATGCAACTGAAATACAGATAAAGCTTCTGAGACATGCTGTACTTACTCCTGCACTCCTATACAATGATAAGATGGGGGCAGGATGTGATCTTGTTTGCCTGTGCCTGTGAATTTATTGTAGCATACTCACTAGGTATGCGGATGAATGGTCAGACTGGGCCAGGTCAGTAGTCTGTCTAGCTTGTTTTCTCATTCATAGTAGCAAGGCATGCTTGTTGAATCAGTCAACATCAGCCAACAGTAGTAATGGGGAAAGAGGAATTTGTTGGTATCCTTATTACTTCTAACTTGCTCTCGCTTGATGATTGGATTTGTTTTTCTAGGAAGAATCTTTGCTGTTATGAGTCACTCTGGCTTATAAGGATTTAGCTTTTAGCTGTCTTTTGCCTTATAAGGTGATGTTGCTTCTGGTATTTGTCAAGTTTAAAAAAATATTTGTAATCTAAAAATTGTCAGGCAGCTTTCCTCAAGAAACACTTGATATCCACTTCCTTCATTCTTTATGGGCTGTTTTTTCTTTTTTTCTTTAGAGGGAGAGGGAGATTGGAAAGGGGAAAGAAAACAACAAAAACAAACCAAAATAAGGCAACATCCAGGGAATGTATTACTGATGCTCCTTTGGGGACTGCTTGATTTATGTGGCAGTGAAACGTCAGACAGCAGAGTTCCTGCACATACCAGAGATTTAACTTGCTTTCTGTTGTGCTGCATTTCTAGACCATCAGGAAGTTAGTGACATTCAATACCTGAGGTGGTGAGATCTAGGATTCTGTGTTTTATTTGGTTTCAGGGGTCACATTAGCAAACCAGTCACAGTCTGTCAATAGACCAAATTTTTTTCACATGGGGGGAAGGGGGGAATTTGCAGTCTTTGTTGTCAGGAGGGATGTCACTGTGTTTATAGGAGCTGGGTTTAAACCTTAAGTAGGTTACAGGGGTGCTAACTGTATTGTGTTTAACTAAAAAATCTCTGCAGTTCCAAACTTAACATTTAACATACATCTAAATCCCTGTGGCACAGAACAGTAGTGTAGTTCATCATCTGCTGTACTGTGATAAATCTGCAATGGATGAGGAAAAACTTTTGTTTTTAAGAAATCTGTCCATGCTACAGACCTTACTTACTACTGCTTCTGGAGGTGACACTAAGCCACTGTTATTGCATCTGAATATTACTAAGCATTTGAGTATAGCTATAACCCTGTGTGATGGCGGTGTTGTTTTTCCCTGTGCAGCATAGTTTTGGGGAATTTGACTATTCCCATTTGGAAGATGCCTTTTATTTGTGGTCATCTGCAGCATAAGCCACCCCCATCGATCAGAGCAAACTCGAATGATTAGAAGAGTTATCACTGTCACTTCCTGTGGACTTCTCCTTGCACGAGAAACATAAGCTTGTCCTCTTTTCTGAGTGTTTTTTATGTGTTGTTCCATGAGGGCAACAGCTTTTTTCCTGGGGTACTCGTGGTCTTATACAGACCTTTTCTACCTGGACTTTCCTCTGTATGCCTGGCATGCTGTATGTCTTTTACCTTTGTGCATTCACACACTTCATTAGTTTGTGTGATTTTCTTAAGAAAAGGTAACCTCTTTAGTTGCTTTTAAATTGTGTATTAGCAGCATTCAAGAAGAGCTCTCCAGTAAGTCAATCATCATTTCGTGACTTGAGTTTCATTTTAGTGATGAACTTGATAGAGACTGAAGAGTGTGTGAAGAAGTGCATAGGGGAGGGGAAGAGCATTGTGAAGTAGGCAGCTGTACTCTTGGGTTGAAAAGTGGTCCTGACATAACTCCTCATCACTGCATGCCTGTTTTACTCATAAATGTGTTGTTTTGTCACTTGCAGAGACATCGTTGAAGGGCTGGCCATTATTGCTGTGGGAGATCAAACGCTACTTCCAACTGCACCGTGTGTATCATCTGTAAAATCACTAGTCACAGTGAGTTTCTCTTATATACTATATTTTTCTCAGTGAAGATTTATTAAATGTATTCTCTAAAACTTGTCCATTCACTTTACTACCACAAAAAATTTTTTTATTTACCAGATTCAAGCCAAATGGATATATAACACTTGTTCTTCTCTGACTGAGTTCTCAGTACTGAAAAACTCGCCTTTCATGGCTACGTGCACACCTTGTATTGTGACTTGGGGTACAAGGATGACAGATGACTATATACTTTTGTTGTTCTGGTTATTCATCCATAGACTGAGATGAGAACTGGGTAAAATATTCTGTTCCTCGAACAGCTTCTGAAGGAAAAACTTTTTTTAAATGAGAGAAAATTGTTGCTTAGCCAAAGGAAGTTGAACTACTCTGCTAGTTGCACGTACCAGAAGCAAGCACATCATATGCTGATAGTTATAAGCAGTGATGGGAGAAAGGAGAGGGTGTCACGGTACTGGAGTGTTCCCAAGTTTGTTGTTAAATGCACTCTTAAAACAAGAGGCTGGAATTTTCTTCAGGGCTGTAGGGAAGCTGGCTGATTCAGTGCTATTTGGATACCAAATGAAAATTTTTACTCCATCATTTTTTTTTAACATCATTTCTACCTAAACAAAATACTGTAAAGAAAATGCTTTCCTAGTCCTACCAGTGATATCTGAATGTCCACGTAACTGTCTGATTTTTTTGGTCAATAATACCCTTCTATCAGTAACTTACAGCAGATTCAGGTGATTCCTTTTGATGTTTTTCACTGCTGAAACTGACATAATGATTGTTTGCAAAGCGGTCTATGATTTTGTATCTTATATGGGGAATTTATCTGCACAAGTAGAAGGACAAGAGTAAATCTAGGCCTATGCAAGTGTTTGCTCTAAGATAAACATGAGGACTCAATGAACAGGAAAAAAAGTGAAGTGTTTGAGGGAGCTTAGGACACTTGTGCAAATAAATACCACTGTGTATTGAGGTGGCACAGATTTTTCGTTTGGGTAAAAGGGAAGTACTTGTGCTCAGAAAACTGATTTTTCAGAGAAATAATGACAACAGCAGGAGGAAACAACATTTTAAAAGGAAGGACCCCACAATTTCTGAAAGGATATAGGAAACAGAGTTAAACACAAATGTGTATTACTAGCCTCTGTAAATACTGCTGATGCATAAATTACATAAGAAAATTCTTTTTTTTTAGTTTCCATATGAGCTTTTGTTTGTTTGGAAGGACAGAGCTAGTTTGCAGCATATATAGTAAAGAATAATTATCTGAAATTGAATATTGAGCGGAAGTAATTGTTTAATCAAAAGTAGTTAGAAATTAGGCAGGGTCAAAGGAAATGCAACTGCTCAAATGGAAGACTGCTTCTAGTGCTGTAAATGTCCTCTAAGATGCGTATTTTACATATTAGGAATATTGATCAAGGCCATGATGTACTTTGGTGCTATTTTTCCTGGTCACTGTGATCCAAAGTCAGCTTTTCAAGTTCTGCTGCTTGTTCTGTGATCAAGAGCAATGGAGTTTCTGTTGGTGTGATGGGGGACTCTGATAATGTGTGGGGTGGTTAGTTTGGCTCTTTTTTCCTTCTGGTTTAACACAATGCAGAAGTGCTTTAATTGCAAGAAATTGAAAGGTTGTGGGAAGCTCAATTTCTGCATTCTCCTCTGAGATTGTCTAGTAAATCTGCAGATGAACTTTACCTCTGCTAAAAGAAGCATGATCTTGTTGCTGAGGCTGTATATGATTGTTTCCTTTTTTTCTTCCTTTTCATGATGAGGAAAGAGGACTGTGTATAGATGGAAAGTGAAGGGAAGGTTGCATACCATGTCAGTGATGCTGAGGTGTCAGTGTGGCATCCTGACATCCACTGTCCCCCTCTGAGTGCCAGGTGTATCATTTCCCCACATGAAAATTCCCGTTTCAACCTGCAACACCAAAGGGTGCAAACAGCTCTCAGGCTCATGTTCATGGGGCTTCATTGGAGTGCTTTACCCTGTGTCATCATGTCTGCTTAACTCAACTGTTCTCGCTGTCATGTGTTGACTCCACACTGGATTTGTAGGGAAGACTTTCATCTTTGCTTTCCAAATGTCACCACTCTTCTCAGAGACTGATTATTTCATAGCTGCACAACCTACCTCAAAATAGATTCTATCCCTCGTGTGTCAATGAGTAGGATCTTGATAGGATTGGCAGCTATAAAACATTCCCTCTGAACTCGGAGATGAAAGCAAGCCATTTCCTTTCTCCTTCCAGAGGTGTTTGGTTTCTTGGTGGGTTTTCTTTTTTTTTTTTTTTTATTTTTTTTAATCTAACTCAGATACCATAGCAGTATCTCTGGCAGTGTGCTGCAGTGCTTCATGCTATGGGAAACTGGGAATGAGGAAATGAAAGGCGATTTCACCAAGAGACTTTGATCTGCATTGCTGGGATGGTACGCAGGATTCCTATGGCATTACCTGAATTTCAGTGGTGATAAAGTGGGAAAAGGAATAGGGTGTAAAATCAAGTTAAAGCTTACATGTTGAGGTTGCAAGGATGCTCTTTGGGGTTTGGTCTGTTTACTTACTAATGATGTGATACATGGAATGGAGTAAAGAAATCTGTTTGGCTCTGTGCTGCAAAGATGCACACCAGCCTTGCTTTGGCTCCCAGCCTAGGGTGGTGAGAAGGATGGCTGATCACACACTCTTCCAATGTTGACAGTTATTACTGTAGGAGAGAGATGTGACTTGGGTCTAAGGCAGGGATAGCTGTTAGTGCTTTTTAATGGGAAGGTGCATTTTAGGAGATAATGTAATTTCTGTTACACAGGAAAAGGAAACACTAATAATTTTTTTGTGCACTTTCTCGTAATTTTTTTCTTCAACTTTGACTCCTAACAGTGTTGCTGCATCCTAAAGTATACTGGTAGTTAAAAATCTTTTATTATATTCATGGTTCATCCTGTCTCATAAGCTGTTTCTCTTCATTCCAGAGCTAGCTACCTTAGAAAATGCAAGGAAGCAGGCTGTTCTGCAGAAATAACTCTGTATTTGATCCTTCTGGAGGTGTTTGGAAGAACTGAACAAGAAAGCAATGTAGGAACTTGGAGGGTAGATTAATTGCATTCCTGTTTCAGGCTGTTTATTCATAGTTTTAACTTTAAGGCAAAAAGAACTATTTTTAGCTTGCCTTTTTTCCTCTCCTTATTAACCCAAACAAATGTCTTTATCAGAGGAGAGGGTGGAGTTGGAAGGAAGGAAGGGTGGAATTGCAGTGGCTTCGTTAAATCCGTTTCAAGATCATCAGCGCACTATTTCATTTTTACATTACAGTTCTGAGTACACAAGAGTTGCTTTATGTTTTCTAGAGAGGGAAGCTTTGTGTGCAAAAGGGGAGTGTGAGGGCTTCTGAGGCAGTGAGAGGGGACGGAAAGCTTATGACTTCTTGTCAACGGTTTACGGGCAGGTTCGGCCGGGTTCCGTGACGATTGGTGCGGGGGACCCACGGACCCACGCCCCAGGAAAGGGGAAGGGGGAAAGGAAAAAGGGAACAGGGAGATGGGCCTAGAAACAAAACAGCGGCAACGATCTGAGGAGGAAAACTAATTTACTAAATAGATATCGGAAAGCAAAATAACACAATATAATACAATATAATTGGAATTAAAGCTAATAAATCAAATAAAATGAGCAAGAGAGAGTGTCCGATAAACCGAAGGCCTTACGCTAACGCTGAAGGCGAGACGGCAGCGAGCACCCACTGCTGAGTCCATCCCAAAGGAAAAAGAGAGTGTCCCGTGACCGCAGACAGTTTTTATCTTTCCCTCTAAGCGTAAATACGTAAAAACGCCAAGCATCGCAAAGTCCCCTGGGGAATGTAGTTCTTCTCTTCTGAGACAGGTATACCTGGAACTATCGATGATCCATGGAGCTGGAACCTTAACTCTTTAACTCTAAATGCACTACGTGATGTTATGATGTGGAATACCAGTACCAAAAATCATAAAACTGTGACACTTCTGCTGGGTTTTCTTCCTCTCTGCATGCTTTTTTTCTTTCTGGTTAGCTCTATCAGGGCTTTGTTTGTTATGTCCAAGGAAAGGTGTGGCTGGGTGGTAGTTAGCTATCATAGCTCGTAGCGTTGCAAGATACAGGCCATTTAGATGTTGCTAAGCACATATAAAGCAGGAAGGGCTGCTGAATCTGAGGCCTGTTGATCTGATCTGTAAAAAGAAGTGCAAATCCTTTGATATTGACTGATAACCTTGCACTAGTGCTGTCTGGTCAGTGCTGAGTGCTGCTACTTCGTTTCCTTGAATCTCTTGGGATTTAATGCTGTTTCTTCCATTGTGCTGTGAAGGTTTCCCCTTCTTTTGTTGATGAGAGATGATTGATTGTTCCAGCAGAATATTTGTGAAGACTTCCACTGTTAGTAAGAATTCAGCACTGCATCCTAAATAATTTTTTCTTAATATGTGTCGACCCTGTTGTGCGTCCTCCTTCCCTGCTGGAGGACTGGTGAAGAACAGAGGTTGTGTCTGTTAAAAGATACAAACCCCAAATATTTACTTTTTTTAGAAATAAAACAAATCCTTTCTTGTGTAGCCCCTGCNTCACTCAGCACTGCATCCTAAATAATTTTTTCTTAATATGTGTCGACCCTGTTGTGCGTCCTCCTTCCCTGCTGGAGGACTGGTGAAGAACAGAGGTTGTGTCTGTTAAAAGATACAAACCCCAAATATTTACTTTTTTTAGAAATAAAACAAATCCTTTCTTGTGTAGCCCCTGCCTTGCCATATCACAAGGTTCCAGTTTTCCTCTTGGTGCTGTTACTGGACCCTGTGTATGAGCTCAGAGCTGGAAAAGACAACCTGACTTTTCAAGCCTTAGTCCTGGGGAAGACTCCCTGCTGCTGAAGATGAACATGAGACAGGAGCCCTGTCATCAGACTCTCTGGTTTTCTTAGCTGCTTTCTTCTAGTGTTCCACTTCTCACACTGGGAGGCTGCTGCAGAGAGCAACTGCTCTGTACTTGCATTTTTCTGATCTCTAGTACAGAACTGTCCAGGGTTATCTTATCTCACTGCTGCACCAGGATTACTCTATGGGTTAAACAGCTCTTTGTTTCTTGCTTCTTCCCCTCCCCAGTTTATATTCACCAATCCTGTCCCTTATCAGACTCTGTTCTATCAACTTAAACACGCCAAGCTCTCCTGCGATAGGCCTCTTATTCTTAGCAGTGCTTCTGTACACATTTCTCATTTCAGTTAATCATCTGACTTGTAGTGTGACAAATTCTGTTCACAATGAGTGTGTGGGAAAGGTCTGCTTTCAATACCACTAATTTGAGCATCTAAATGTCAACTGTGATTTAAGCTTGATCATGTATTTGAGAAAGATCTTCTGGTCTAGCTTTGAAGACATCAGTAATGGGACTCTTTCCACTTTAGGGGAGTTCTGTCAATGGTTACTTTGATGTTTAAATAGGTACCTTAATTTGAATAGGCTACGTTTTGCCAGTACATCTTGAAATGCCTTTCTTTGTTAGTTTACTTGAGGTTTTTATTTATTCAGAAATCCAATTTTCTTGAAAGTACTCTTTTATTTGTAGACTATGTAAAGCAATTAGTAAATTATATGGATCTAAATTTCAGAATCTGAGCACACCCTTTTCAAGAAAAAGGTCACTTTTAAGGTATTTTTCAGTATCCAAAAATGGCTCAACTATCATCTTCCATCTCTGGATGACACTGGGCACTGCATCAGTAAGAGCGTATGCAAAGAATAAAAATAAAGTCCATTATTTATGACCTCTCTGAGCTTCTCTGGCTTGTGTGGGGAAAGTGAAACTACTTGGAAATACTTTACCTCCCCCTGGATTTCTGACTTCTTTGAAGGTTGTCTTGATCTTTGTGAATAATCTTTGGCTTATATGTTTGATTTCATGCCAGCAAACTAAATCTTTCTATAATGTGCATTCCTTCAGGGTTTGTGTATCATGAAGATTTGAGGGATTTCTCCCACTGTTCTGTGTAGTGCCATTCTTCATCTGGCATGGAAGAACAGCAGGATATAGTTCTGAGCAAGGCACAGACTGTCATGCACAAAGTCAGGGCTTGTTACCTGGCAGTGCTGCAGGCTCTCTGCCTGTTTGAGGGCGAACTGCACAGTTCCTTCCTGTACCCCCCTTTAAACTAGGGGTAGTGACATTTGGACCAGCTGAGAGACTGTGCTTTCCTAAATGCTTGTGGTGACACATTCTCTCTGACTGCTTAGTTACAGTGTTAGTAGTGCAAAGTTACCAGTGTGGATCAGCTCTTGGCCCCTGTAACCTACCTGAAACCAGTAGTGAGGTCGTACTTGGAGATTGGTGGTCAATGGTTTGGTGTCCAAATGGAGATTGTTGACAAATAGTGTCCCTCAGAGGTCAGGGTTGGGACCAGTGCTCTTTAACATCTTCTTCAATGACATCAACAGTGGGATCAAGCACACCCTCAGCAAGTTTGCAGGTGTCAGCAAGCTGAGGAATGGGATGCTATTTAGAAAAGTCTAGACAGGCTTGAGCAGTGGGCCTAGCTGAACCTGCAACCCCTGCTATTAGTACAAGCTGGGGGATGTGTGGATGGAGCACAGCTCTGTCAAAAAGAACACAGAGATAACTGTTGGATGGGAAGCTGGATGTGAGCCAGCAGTGTGCCCTTACAGCCCAGGAAGCCAACCGTGTCCTGGGCTACATCAAAAGAAGCAGGGCAAGGGAGGTGATCCTGTCCTTCTACGCTGTCCTTGTGAGACCTCATGTGGAGCACTACATCCAGATGCCCTCAGTACAGGAGGGATATGGACCTGTTGGAAAGCATCCAGAGAAGGGCCGCAAAAATGTACCAAGGGATGAAACACCTTTGTGAGGACAGGCTAAGAGAGGTGGGGCTGTTAAACCTGGAAAAGGATTCAGGGAGATCTGATAGCAGCCTTTCAGTATCTAAAGATGATGAGGAAGGAAGAAAGAAGGGGACAGACTCTTTAGCAGGGTCAAGGGGAAATTGTTTCAAAGTGTAGGAAAAGATATTTGGATTGGATCTGAGGAAAACGTTCTTTTGCAGTAAGAGTGGTGAGACACTGGAACAGGTCATCTTGAGAGGTGGTAGAAGCCCCGTTCCCAGAGACATTCAGCATCAGACTGGATGGATGGGGCTCTCAACACCTGATCTAGTGTAGGTTTCCTTGTCCATTGCAGGGGAGTTGAGCTAGATTGCCTTTAAGGATTCCTTGAAATTCTGGTAGTTCTATGATTTTATATAGCTGAGCTTTAAGTTCTTGCTGTTGAGTTTGTAAGGGTGCTAGTCATCAATTTGTCCAAAAATTAACAGAATGCCCTATGCCTCTTTATTGTAATCTTAATGGATATAAGCTACATTCAAGGTTTTAATGAAAATCCTAACATGGAAAAATGATTTTTTTTCCTTTGTATTCTTTTAGAGTTTTGGTTCACATTTAAATGACTTTGGCAAAATACTTCCAAGTGTTTAACTTTTGTGGTCGTAGTTTTATTTATAATAATTAAATTCTTAGATCATTACAAGCTTTTGACTCTAGAAAATACCTGTGTGCCCATCCTGCTAGATTGCTCTACCAGCCTACATGTACAGTTTATCTGATATACATGCTAAGAAAGCACCCCATCTTTAAAAGTATTCATCTTCTCTAACGTGGCAGCCATCCTTGTGCCGTGGGCATCTTTTGTCATGAAGTCAGCCATTAAAATAACTTGCCATACATCCTGTTGTCCTTGAATAATTCTTCGTATGTACAATTATAGTCCCTTCTAACTCCTTTTTTCATGCTTTTAGGGACAGAAAAAAAGCCTCTTATGCTTTTAAATGTATTCTTCTCCTGCTATATAAAATGTAGTGTTAAAGTTCGTTGTACAGTTCTCTTCTAGTCACTTGCTGCAGTCCTTTACAAGTACAATTACATAATTTATATGAATTCAGAGGGAGAAAGTTGAAGATGTCTGTATCAGCCTATTTTTTTTTTAATCCTCTGTGGAAGCTTGGAAAAATTCAGGGAAAGTAATAGGCATTTTTGAAATTGAAGTTTAGATTGGCCTGTTTCTCACATATTCCAGATGTTTCTGGAGTCCTCTTGACTTTCATTGGTAGGAATAAACTCTCAGTTTTAATAATTAAGTGCTTCTGTGTTATGAAACAGTGTCTGCATGGCTATTTGTCCTTCACAAAGATGGTGGTCAGTGTCTGGTTTACTTTGAATTGACCCTCTGTATTTTATTTTAAATATGTCCGGGGAGACAGCCTCCTGTTTGCAATTTAGTCTGAATAAGATTGATGTTTGCACCACAGAAACATTCATGAGCTCTAAATAGCAAGCAACTCATGATATGTAAGTGGTGTACAACTCCAGAATGTGAAGATGGTCCTTCATATATTCCTCACTGGGATAAGATTACTGCTGCATTTACAAATACTACTGTGTCAATAGACATGTCATGCTCACTGTGCCCAGCCCTTCAAGAGGAAAGGAACACAAAGACTGTACTGAACACTGGTGAGAGCTGTACTTCTGCGTACACAGCACAGTTAATCTCTATGTAAAGGAGATACCTAATGCTTTCAAGATGCTAGCATGTACTCCAGAAGGTTTCTTGTCTGACGTAATATGAGGAGAAGGTGTTATCCAGCGATGGGTTGCTGGTATCCTGGTGAATGTGACCCGGTTCTGGTTGTGATTTTTTTTCCTGGGTGCCCCTTACAAGTGAACAGGGAGAGGGACTGTGGGCTGCATGGATTGCTTTTGCTACCTGCTTCCAACCAAAAGTGCTGTGTAGCCTAAGAGAGTGGAAAAGGCACATCCAAGGTCCTTCAGTTGGGGGTCTGGCCAATGAGTGCTGTATGAACTCTTCTGCTGGGTCATAGATTTGGATGTTTGCAATCTACATCATTAAGTTATATTTTAGGACTTACCTTGTTCACTTTTTTTTTTGAAGTTATTTTAACAGAAGCTGGGGCTTATCTTCCCCTTTGCACCTGGAAGCTGCATTTGAACCCAGGATTAAAAGCTGAGGGACAGTCCTGCTGATGTGAACTTAAGGGGGTGAATTTTGAAGAAGCAAAACTCTTGTCTTGAAAATTTTCCTCTGATCGCTCTTCTCATGCTTCTGAGCATCACTCAAGTGCTGCTTGTATTAATCTGCAGACTCAGGAATATAGTGTAGCTCATTTGCATTTTGTGTATTTGAAAGGCTGTCTCTGCAACTGTAAAGGCTACATCTTGATTCATTTTAATTGGTATCATAGATTGTACAGAAACTCAGGACTTCGCATTCTCTAGAGTAAAATTTCCACTCAGCACAGAAAGTGGATTCATTTTTGCAAACCCCATGTCTGTATTTGAATCTTAAGTTAGGTGCTGCAATCAGTTTGATGCTCAGTGAAATGAATCCACCATTAGGTTTAAGTATCTAGAGGCTAGCTGTCTGCATTTGACTGAGTTATATGGGCTCATCTTCCAGCCAGTAAAGAAAAATAGATGTTTTGGGATGCAGTTGATCTGACCCCTTTTTTTAGACAACTGCCTTAGAGTGAGATGCATTCTACCCTGGAACTGCTTATTTCTCTGTCAGCTCTGGTGGCGGTCCACATAACTAGCACAGAAGTTCACGTCAATGTTTGCTCAAATGGATCCTTTATAAAATGCATACACTTTTTTAAAATTTAACTTATTAGGTGTTTTCAGTAAAGCATTGTCCCTGACCAGGAGACATATCCTTGTACCAAGGAACAGGCTGTGTACTGTAATTTCTTCTGTTTTAATTCTCCATTTCTCTATTCAGTGACTGAAAATTTTTCCACTGTGACAGGGGCATTGCCTTCAGAAAGCTCATTTATCTACACAAATACATTCTGTGGTATTTTTCCACTAGTGCTGGCCTTTTGCTTATCTATCTTAGAGCTGGATTAACTTCAGAAAGGCTGAAGTGCCTTGTATAGAAATTTGAGGCACATTTATTTCTTTGACCAGTAAATCAGTATCACAGTTCCCTGGGGACTGGGAAGGAGGCATATTATGCTGGAGTTGTACTTCTGAGTCTACTTTTTTAAACGCTGAATTTCCAAGGAAAGGTATAAATCTTTTGTGATGGAGAAGAATCTATATGAAACAGTTTTCAGTAGCCTTATTCTCTTTGTGTTTATGCTTTCTCTCTCTTTTTTTTTGTCTTTCTCTCTTTCTTCAGGAGCTACAGTATATTAGTGTCCTTTGAGGTAAGCATAACTTCTTTGTCACTGTATGGAACACATTTGTATTCAGGGGGATTTTTTTCCTGTGTCAAAGCCAGTATTTCATTGCTTTGTAACGCTAACCTTCTTGGAACTCTTCAGATAATATTTCTCTTGTCCTCTGTCTTTTGTTGACTGTGGTACATTGAGTATTGCTTCCCTCCCTAGTAATTTTTTCATTTTTATTCACGACTAATTCTTCCATTTTAAGAAGCAGCAAACCCATTTACTAAGGAAAGCGGGGCTGGTTGTAGAGGCTTGTTGGAAGTGATGATAGGAGATGCATACTCCTGAGTCATGTGTGTTTTATAGATAAGGTTTAGTGTGTAGCATAGAGGCACAAATTCTGACTCTGCAGGATCCTTCTGTCTGTATTCAGGTGGTTTCTTCTACAGTAAGAGAGGTTGTGGTGAGGCTGGCTGGAGACTGTTGAACAGAATAAAACCATGAACTGTGCTTTAGTTCTCCACCCTGGTGCTAGTTTAGTGGAAATCTCAGATGCTGTGTTGCTTCTGTGCCTCTTTTTCTCCCCTCCCACCATTCCTGTATGTTTGCTTTTCAAGCTCTGTCAAGAAGAAACTTCATGCCTTCAGTGACAGTACGAAAGGTGAAGATTGATTTCTATTTTTGCTTTCCTTTCCTTCTGCTCCATTTTGGAGTTATTTTGAGAAGATGCTGGAGTTCCAGTAGCTGAATATAGTTTTCTTGATACTTTTTTTCCCTTTCCCTCTCCTGGTCACCTTGGGCATATAATCTTGGCACAGTCTCGTTATATGTTTGTTTCAGAAGAGTGAAAATGTACATGGCATGTAAGGAAGGAAGAAGGACTCACCTGCATTGCAAGTATCAAACACTGTGTTCAAATAACGTTTACTTTACGGCAGTCCCCATTTTGATGACCTTCTCTTTAATTTACTGACAATCCAAACCTTAGTTCTGCACCCCCCCATTGGCATTCTCCTCGCCTCACAAGGATGCTGTCCAACCACAACTGGAAACAGCTACTCTTTGTGACTATTGAGCAGTCAAAGTTTTGATACTCTGCTTTAAAGTGCTGGAAACATGAATGACAAATCTTGCCACTGAGCAAATGAAGAAAAGCATTCAATACTGGAATTTTTCAGAATGGAGTAGAGTTCTGGTAGGTAGAGAGCAGTAGGAGAGAGTTGTTGGTGGGAAAATTTAGCTAGTTAATATTTTTGGAGGTATTTTAATTGGATAGGCTGGAAGAAAGGGAATATGATGCTGGAAACAAGTCATGGAGTCCTGGGAAGAGGGAGGGAAAGTAATTGTAAACATGACCAGCAAAATAATATACTTCATGAGCAAATTCTATTTAAATGTAAATTACCCAAAGTGATTTTTTTAGTGGAATTTTTAGTAGCATGGTGTGAAAGGACAGAAGTATTTTTCCTCATGTTTAAATATGTGATTCAGACAACTGTAGAGAGCTAGCACCATCCCCCTTCTCTGTACCTCCTCCTCACACATAACTTATTTCCTTTAAACTCCTTAGAGCCATTCCCTGCTGCAATGCTTCCAGGTAGTGACAGCTAGGATGTTCACTTGAGTCACCAGAGTGCTGTCAGGGCCAATTAGCATCCTAATGACTGGCATGAACCTTCCTTGATAATGTTCAGTCTGTGCTTTGTGCCAGGGGACCTAGCCTCTCAATAACCTATCTTGTCTCAACTGGTCCATACCAGTTGTATAGAATTGTTTTTTGTTTCCTTAAAAAAAAAAAAAAGGGAGAATTTCCATTTCATCTTGTCTTCTGAGTCCCAGGGACTTTGACACAGAACAAATATACTGTCCTTCCCTTTAACTGGAAATGACAAATTTTGGCTATGGGAAAGAAAGTTGAATCAAACAGCTCTTTTTACAGCTGCTGAGGAATTGAAGATGAAGCCTCAGTTCATGTTAAGCAAGGCAGTACTTGTTCTTTAGTGCCGAATAAGATCAAAGAAAGATGCAGCCACATTGTCTTTAAACTTCAAATGCGTGGCCATACTGTCTAGGCTTGTACTTTCCCAAAATTATTGATACCTGTTGTTTGGCTGTCTGCTGCAAAATCTGCTTCATAGTGGACTAGCATCTGCAGTGAAAACTGTGCTTTTGTCATTCAGTCAAACCGGGCAGGATGTTGTGCTGAGACCTTTCTGCGGCATAGACTGAGGCACACAGGTGAGAAGGTGCCGGTGAGATTTCACACTGCAAGGTTGGAGTGGCCAAGGTGTTTAAGCCTGTCACTCAGGCAACCTCTATGAGCACGGAGATTCTTAGTACTTTTGTTTTGCTAGGATGGAGTGGGAGTGCCACTTTGGCAGCAGCAGAGTTAAGTGCTGCCATACGAAATCACTCTATTTCTGTACTGTTTTATTATTTAGTGACAACCCTTTTTTTTCCCCAAAGTAATTCATGACTTCTGGTCTAAAAAGTCACTTTCTTGTTGTTATTGTTGTCTAAATTTGCCCCATGTCTGCAGCTCTTCAAGGGTTTTAATGAAGTGCTGTGATGCCAAGGCCAGCTGGCTGGCACAGACACACTAGGTCTGCTGGAGGGAGAGGTCAACAGTTTAATGGTCCTTAGCAGAAACCAAATAGCCTGTGATTCTGTCAGGAAAAAAGATAAAAGTGGTGGCTACAGAGCAGTGTGTGTGGTGGCCGGACTATGTCTGCAGCAGGCAGAATCTGTTCACCTTTCGTTAGTACTATAACTTTTAACACTGTAGATTTGAAAGGTATTGGTAAGATCTTGAGCACAAAAAGTTCTGTTCACCATTAGAGACAGCAAATCCCAAATGTGAACTCTGGTACTGAATAAGCAATTAATTGTTGTTGTCATTAATAAGATCATTAGAATTTTCAGAGAAGCACACAGATACTTTAAGGTCAAGTGCTGGGTCCTGCACTTTGGCCCCANGTTTAGATGAGGTGCTAAGGGATTTGATTTAGTAGTTTAGTGGGTAGGGATGGTGATAGGAGGACGGTTGGACTAGATGATCTTGTAGGTCCTTTCCAACCTTATGAATCTATGATACCTCTTCCACCACCTGGCCCAGCCTATGAGGCTGAAATACAGCGTATTAACATATCCACATGGTGCACGTGTTATTTTTTAAAGTTACTGTGAGAATCTCCTAATTTCTTTGTATGGTGTTTACATTTGCTATAAGAATACTGTCATATCACAATGGCTGCTACTTAAATTATGGTCATAGGTATGATCTGCAACATGAGAAGAACTTGATACTAAAAAGAATGCAGGTAAAGGGTGGGTGGAACACTGATGTTCCTTCAAGTATTTGCATGTACATCTTTATCTCTTTTGGATTTGTCACCTGGAGTGCTAAACCTATGTCCTGAAGCCCACTTTGAGAAGTGCTGCTTAGAATGCCATAGTAGCTGTTACACTCTAGTTTGTATGTACTGAGACTTTTTTCCTGCAGTAGTCTGCTTACATACCTAATGTTGACTTAGAACTGTTCTACATCCCCCATCAAAGGAAGGTAACTAATTCTGTGGCTGAGTTAACAAGTGTACAGAGCCCTGGAGCTTTCCAGTGTATGTACCAGAAGTGTAAGCTCTCAGGCTAGACTTCAGGGGCTCTGCTCCAAGATATTGGCAACTCTGCATGTGTCATCTAGGAGCCGAGGATTGGTTGATTTATCCACACTGTAGGGCCATAGTGGAGCCTGAACCAGTCCTCCTGTGGTGGTGATTTCCCAGCCTCCAGAGCCATCTGGTTTGTGCAATATTGAAGCCAGAGTCTTAAGAGTGGGGGCTGAGGCTTGAGGCTGATCTCTGGCTGCTCTGGAAAGCATAAATTTAGTTCAAGTGACTGGATGGTATGTATTGTAGCTGAATCTGCAAAAATCACTTAGATCTGTAACTACCACTGATCTCAAGAGGATTAAGTGTCTACATGGCTTTGTATATCAAAACTTTCTACTTCAGTTCTCCATTTGCGAAATCAATAAAGCACTACTTCTTCTTTTTATCTCCCAGACTGCTTGTGTAAAGATGCTAGAATTTATCTTGAGGATTTGTTTTTAAAACAGTGGGGACGTGGTCTCAATTGGTTCCATTGTCATCACAGGATAATTAGTGCTCTGTGTCAGAAGACTATTCAGAGGTGTCTGAACAAACACATAGTCAAAAATCAAAGTCTGTAGCTCAGAGGAAAATGTGGTCAAAGCAATACTCTGAACTCCATGGTTTTCTGTAGTATATGACGATTCTTACAGATTAATGTAAATGCAAAAACCCCTCTAGAGAGAGAAAACCTCAGGATTTCATGATTGCATTAGACATTTCAAATGACTGTGTAAAAATTTGTATTTTTAGAACACATTTGTTCTTGGTGCAGCTCAGATCTTAGTTCAGTGGTGAATTACTTTACATTTGAAAATGAACTCTCTGTCCTCATGTCAGAATGCATTATAATCTTAATGGTAACTTATAAGAGAAAACAAATATTTTGACTCGTGTGTGTTTCGTTGTCATATAATGTGTAGAGAACAGATTATTCTTGAAAGAGTCAAGATTGTCTGAAGAACTGTTATAACAACAGTGGCTCTTTCTAGCATTTCCAAATATCAGGTCTGTGCAATTCTGGGGAATTTGTTTAAGCTTGTTTCTAAGTAAAGTTTTTTCATGTTCACCTCAGTTAAGCATTCTGGAAGAAATCTGTTTCAGTGATTCAGTTTTCTTACCCTTTCTTACTAAGTTGTAGGAGCTTGAAATATCTATTCCCCAGACTCTTGTGAAAGAGATTTGGAGTTGGTTTTGCCGGTTGCAAAAGATGGCTGCTAAGGGGGCAAATGGAGACTCTGCTGTTAAACTTTCTGAATACTTGGAAGTTCATATTAACCTGCCCTTTGTAAAACTTATTTTATTCAGTTTGAGACTAATTTTTATCTTAGTTGGTTGCAGTTGATATTCTTAACTTTTTTACCTAGTGACTAATAAAATCTTGTCCCAGCATAATTACTGTAAATTAAACTTATGAACCATGTGATCCAATATGATAGATGACTTTTGTCCTGAAGTAAAATATCAATTGTAGCATTTATATAGAGTTTGTGGTTATTGGAATAAATATCATGCCATCAATCATTTTGATAAGAAGTAATTAATAGCTTATGCTTAACTCTTTCAGTGAGGTTCTGGAGAAGCTTGGGTCTTTCTCTTGAGTGGGTAAGGCTTGTGCAAGTTCCAGCGGTCCACATCATTCTTCACGTGGTGTCAGTGCAAAGCCTTTTGGTGGAGTAAAACAGAGTTTGTCTGACTCATACATGCTGTAAGCAGAGCTGTGGTAATATGAACATCTTATCTTTAAAGTAGTAGTTACATAAACCTCCTTCTGTTGTAGCAAGGTGAGAGGATACGTGAAAAGTTCCTGTCAGATGCTGTGACTCAACTACTATCAACTACTATGACTACTATGTTATAACCAGCTGCTTGGCTATCATTTGGTGATGAATCTGATACCATAACATGTGGCATTTCATATGTGCTTTTCGTTTCAAGCTCTGGCAATACTCTGGAAACTAGCAGTTCTGCAGTGGTTTTGCATTTATTATGAAATGGAGCACTGTATTCAGTGTTTATTCATGGAATAAGGAGCAAGCACCAATGACTAAAACTTGTTTTGCGTTGATGTTATGTTCTGTTCTCAGTATTTTAGCTGGCTGCTGATTTATTATGAATGAATGCAACAAGCCTATGACCTGTAAGGAGAAGACTTCTGAGCTTGGTGCTGTGAGTGGTGTGTGGACTGGAGGTCTCTGCACCGTGATTCTGGAATGGACTTGGTAGCAGGACTACCACGTGACCTGTTGTCTCTTGCCTCTGAATGAATATCTACTGAGATAAAGCAGTCATGTTGCTAGCAGATAGCAGGAAAGATTTATTTTTTTTGACTCTTATTTTGTTGCTTGAAAAATGTATCAGACTGGTTAGTTCTCAAGTCTCACTATGCAGCCCAAGGTGTTTTTGGAAACAGCTAAGGTGGAAGCATGGGGAAGTAGCAACCAGAATGTGAGCTTTGAGATCCAGACCTTGTTGTTGCTAACCAGTTTAAGGTAGGTTGGTTTCTTTCCTGCATCCAGGAGGAACAACAAAATGTGCACGCTGTAACTGTCTGCCTGGAAGGCAGCTGTACCATTCTGGTCTGTTGTGGTTGGCTGGCTACAAGCTCAGACATAACTTAAAATGCAGTCCTCCTAGGTTTTCTAAAGTTAAGACTCCAAGGCTTGGTTCTGCAACAGTGATCTGCAAAATTTCTAACTGTGCAGTTCATTCTAGTTTGTGTGGCCCCAGAGACAGTTCATCTTCTGTCAAAGCTGCTTGCTTTCTCCCTGTTTCAAGAATGTGGTTACAAATACTGTATTTCTTGCTTATTGCTTTGAACATCTTTTCTTCTACCTGCCAGGGCTTCCTTTTTTCACCAGCCAAGTACAAAGCACTTATCATCATTCTCAGAGATGTTATATCCTATCACAACCCTGCAGTGCTCAGACATCGCTCCCATCACCTGCTCTGTCAGTCTTGAGTGCTAATTTGTCTTGCTTTTTCACAAAGCCTCCTTCATGTTTTCTCATATGTCACCTGTGCACCCAAGTGGGATCCCAGTTGAAAGCCAACAAAGTTGATGACTTTTGTTCTCTTTGAAACCTTCCCTTACTACCCTCTCCACCATCAGCAGCAAGCAAGGAGATGGTGAAGCAACTACAGCGAAGGAATACCTAGAATTTAAGCTTCATGTATTGCCCTGAAAGCGGTTGCCCTCAGCAGTTTCTCCCTTGAATGACAGTAGGGATCTGTGTTCCCCATTCTTTGGACACGGGGGGAGAAGAAGGTGAGGGATCACTGCTTGTTGGCATTGATACCTGTGGAGTGCCTCTCTACTCCTGTTCCTTCATGAGCAACAAGGCTAGCTCTGTTCAGTTCTCCTTAAAAACCAAGCCCTCAGCAGTCAGCAGAGGCTACTTTCTTCTGTGGAAGAAACTTTGAGCTGACAAGTGATGGCATCGTGACTGGCTCCTTCATGTACTTTCTTCATAGCAGTCTGTTTGAATCTGTTCCTCTCCTGGGGACTTAGGTGACAATACCATCTTCAGGGAAGGGAAAATGTCTCCATAAACACGTGTCCACTAGGTCTGGTATGGTGCTTAGCAAAATGTGCAGAAACTTTAAGGTTTGTGGTTTGAATGTTCAGTAATTTCTTCAGTACTTCTGCTCCTGGTCACCACGTGCTTGATTCAGGTCTCTCTTCATCTCTTGCCCCATAGGAGGAGTGCCTGTTCCTTGAGCAATAAGTGAGATAGCGTTAGCTGTGATTTTGGTGCTAAGAGCTATGAAGGTCTTCCTAGATGAGAATCCCTTTTCTTTCCTCTCCTGTGGCAGACAACTTTAGGCTTTCTATCTAATTGTTTTGTATGTCTCAGTATACTGTAAAGCCTTTAAAGTGGAATTATTGAATAAACACCCTAGTGTTGGACTTGCGTGTTTCTCATGGCTGACTTCACACAATTTTGCTTCTAATCTTTGTTTACAGGACAAGGTATGTTACATTCTGCTCTCCTTCCTGCATTCCCCCAGAAGAGCCAGAATCTGCTTCTAATGCTTTTTGTTTACCTGACCATAGTTCTATTCTAACATGGGGATTATTTGCTTTTAGTGTGGCAAGATGATATATCCAGCTCTGTTATTGATGGATGTGCACCATAACTAAGGGACTGACTGAAAATCTGTGTGGAACTGTGAATCTTTCCATTGATTTTTTTCAATACATTTTGACTCTACCTCTAATTGCCTATCGTTCTCAGTGAATCTATGCTGTTCTGTTTACTTTACTTGATGAGATGAGAATTGTTCTGTTCCTTGGTGAGATGTATTGCCAAGCATCTCTTTTTTTGCTTGTACAGTGATCGTTATATTTTAGCAACCTGATGGTAATAAGTGCTGTAGCATTAGCTGTCTTTGAGACAAGGCCAGCACCACTGAGAAAAATGAATGATACAGGAGGCTCCTGTGTTCATCTTGATGGTGGTATAAAAATGGATGACAGTAACTGCCATCAATCTGGGAGTACTACTCCAGAAGTAATGCCACCTATTTTATTATGTTGGTCCGTTCTGTCAGAGGCAGATGTTGGTGGTAAGAAAGTAGATTTTGAACTTTCCTATCAATATTCTGTTGGATTTTGTTGCTATGTGACAAATGGCAGCANAAAAAAAAAAAATGGTGTCTGATGTGGAAGTATGTTTGATGCAAAAATGTGGAGTTGAATTCCTCCTTGTGGGGAAAAATGGCACTGTTAACGTTCATTGACTCTTGCCGAATGTTTGAGACCAAACAGTGGGTGTTGGCCTGGTGAGGTGTGAGTGGTGTGATTCAGCAATGGCAAAAGCTATGTGAAGTATAGACCATGTTCCAGACAACCATGCAGATTTTGATGAGCACAGCATGTGGCTCTTGCTCATCTCTGGCAAAAATGTATAGCTAATAGTAGTGACTATGTTGAAAAATAGCTTTCTGTAGCTGAGAACTTGCTCTGCCAAGAAGTGTATTGTACTCTTGGTGATTGTTGTAATTTCCATGGAAATAAATAGGAGGCATTACTTTCAGAGCAACCAATGTACATCCAAACTCCCACAATATCATTGTAAGGAAGGCACTACCATGACATGTAACTTCATCTTTTACTTTGCCACTTAGGCTTTCTTGTCAACTCCTAACTACTCTCATGGATTTTTCTCTTTGCTCGTCTCTTTCCCTTATGTCCTGTTAATATTTCTGTAGTGTCCGTGTTTTTTTTTCCATTCTCCTGGTTTTTACTCCAAGCTATTTGAGTGTTTCTTTCTGAATTACTCCTTGATATTTAGTGACTTGTTTTTCTCTTGTGTGGTATTGGACAAGCAGTTGTCCTTTTACTACTGGGCTGAGCGGGTGCTTTGGCTGTGAATCCAGACAATGATCAGCAGATCAGTTTTCCCTGATAGCCCAAATTAAAGTTACAGAGCTGTATTTTTGACAGGGCAGTTCAGAGATTTACTCAAAATTCTGGCACTTTAGGGTGGGTGTCAACAGGAAGAGATTACAGCCTAATAAGCATAAGGAACCAAGCAGCTACACCAAGAGCAAATGATGCAGAACTAGGATCTGCTAGCATGCTTTGTGGCCTTGTTGCAAGGTCTTTGCTCTTATTTTTAATACTGAGCACTCCTACAACCCTTTACTTCAAGTTAGTAGTCCAGGTTGCCAAATGAAAGCAACTAACTAATGTACTAACTTGGGCTTCCTGACTGCTTGCTGAACCTCTAAAGTACCTCAGCAAACAAAACCAACTTTATAGGTCCTGGTGTGCTGCCTAATGTTGGAAGGGAAGTACCCATGGACATTTGGCCTTCCAAGAATCTACCTTTTGTTCCTCTGTACCTGCAAATCTTCATGTTGATACGACTACCCCACGTCATAGATGTAGTTGTAGTAATGCCTGATCCTGATTATCCCCACTGAGGGTCCATTCCTGGAGGAATAAAGTCCAGGAATGGCTGAACGTTTATGCCTGTATACCCATTTTTTATGTTAGTGTCTCAGAGGACAATACTGTATTGCTTACTGCTTGGATTTATGTCTGGAAAATATTTCTGGGCATCTTAGGGAACTGCACAAGTCTTTATTTTGTAGGGAAGTTTAGCTTCTGCAGAATCTGAATCTCATCTGTAGTCCACGTTAATTTATTGCATTTATGTATTGAGCAGGCTGCATTCAGTGTGTTGATTGAACACAGAGATGATTTAAAAACATGAAGCGTTCTGGAGAGAGATTAAACTGTTTCCTTGTTCAGCATTTCATATCTTATTGCCACGAAAATTTAAACTAAGTATTAATAAATTAATTGACATATTTGTTACTCTCATTGTAACATTGCAGCCAATCCACAAATGAGTCATAACTTCAAAAGCAAGAGATTTCTTAAAATTATGGGGTTATTTCACAGTGCAATCAGGGGCAGCAGAAACTTTTGTTTTCTTTTTTAAAAGACAAGATAGTTATCCTTAAGAAAAGAGATTTATAGGAATAGTAAAAGTTGACAGATCTACAACTTTCTCTGTGTCCTTTCTGCTGTGATTTAAGTTCCTTAAAGAAACAGCTCCCTGTGACTAATGAATGGATAATGTTATTTCAAGATTGTCAAAGCAGATCTGAGGTTGGAACTTTCTTCTTCCATTTCTTCCCCCCTCCCCCATTACCCTTATATAAAACCTGGAAGTGGTTGCAGCAGCATTAGACTCAGGTGTCTCAGTGGCCATACAGCAGGACCACAGCACTTCTGACAGGAAGCTATAGCAAGATAAATTCCAAAAACTACATCATCTTGCTATTTCTTGTGAGAGCAGTAGTATTGTACTAGAACCTGTTACTTCTGAAATGTAATAATGTTAAAAAATTTGGAAATATTAGCTCAGAGGTGATTGGAGACAAAATGAAAAAAATTGTTCTGTGCTTGAATTCATGAATTTCCAGGCTCATCTGCCTGGAAAAGAAGTAAATGAGAGGTCATGAGAGGAGGCTAATGAAATCATAAAGAGGGGAGAGAAGATAAAATAAGGAATGATTGTTCGCCGTCTCATAGATCTAGTATTAGAGCCACCTGATGAAGAAAGTAATATTAGGTTGTGGGTTTTAAATTAAAACCAATTTTTCTGTGATAAAGAATGGAATCCTAGAACTCATCGCTACAGCGTGTTGTTGGGGCTAAATGTATGTATAGGCTTAAAAAATATTAATGAATGAGTGTTTTGTAGATTGTTAAGCATGATAGTTCAATCCCAGCCTCCAGCTGAGAAACTGTAAACCTGATAGCTGACTGGAACATTTCAGGGAGTGAATGCACCAAGAGGCAGTCGTATTACCTTATCCTGGTTTCTGATTCTTTCCATTGTCCCTTCTACCAACTCACTACTTGGAAGTGGATGGTAGATTGATTGGACCTGTGTGTTTCTGTTCACTTGCTCTATGGGTGATGGGATTGGGTTGTGATTTGGCTTGTGTTAGTTTGTGTATTGGAGCAACTTCACGAGGTTAATAAGAAAGCTCAGAGTCAAATGAATTAATTCGCAACATCACCATGTATGTACTCATATTTTCTGGAAGGCTTTTCTGTGCAATTAGGCTTCATCTGTTTTATTTCAGTGGAATAGGATCTTTGTGCAGATTACGTGAAGTCTGCGAAGATGCACTTATAAAAATCTCCACTAGTTGTCACTCGATCCTTATTTTAAATCTGACTTCAAGTGCCCATCTCAAGCTCTAAGCTTGTGTAAAATGATTCCTAGGCCCCAAACAAGCAACAGTGATGCCATTGGGTCTTTCTGAAAACGCATTGATAGGAAGCATTTTATATCCATGAGGTGGCAGCCTCTGAGAGTATTGTTCTGTGGGTTTTGGCTTTTTGTGCCATTATTTTAACAGCATCTTGTCCAAGAGCAGAACTAGTATGGGATCTGATGTGTCAGCTGCTGCATGCTCACTGAGCAACCACTGCTCTCTGGAGAGATGAGAATCTCAATAAGCACATTCCCTTCTACGGAAAGAGAAGCTACAGAAACATGAAAAGGTTATGGTGGAGCCTCAGTCGTCTTGATTTTACATGTTGATAAAGGTTTCCTTGAGTACAAGGTAGTAGGGCTGATGGAGGATGTGCCATCAATGATGAGAAGGAAGGGGCTCTGTAGGGATGAGATGTGCCTTGTTCCCAGGATTTTTTTTCTTTCTTTCTCTGGTTTCTTTCAGTTAAGATTACAGATGCTGCTTCACTGTGCGTGTGTTTTGCAGGTACATCTTTTGCCTAGTTTTACTACTTCAGTGTTTACAGTCATAGCCACACTGAGTTTAATAGATTTCATAAACTGGATAAGCATCTTATTTATTTTTCCATCTTTAACTCTGCCTGTTGTTGATTTGACCTGAGAGCACACGTCCTTAGTTATTTGTGTTGAATGTGGTATTTTGTTGAACAAATCGTGTTCTGTACAGTTTGGTGCTTGATGTTGTGGAGATAGGGAGGGAGAGGTGATGTTTCCTTAGAATAGTTTACAACCTGAGTGAATCACAGGTAAATGCAAATGTCACGATTTAGACTTTTAATTTCTCATTGTTTTAACAAGACTCTCTTTTCCTTTGTTGTCATGGCTGGCAAACCTGTCTTGCCATTTCTCTTTATCAGACTTGCTTGGCTTGCCCTACTCCATGAAGAGATGCAGGCATTAACCCAATTGGTAATACTCAGGGTTGATGCAGATCGTTCCTCTTGGGAAAGTTGTGTGTTCAGACAGGAGTAGGTCCCTGTTCTTTGTGGAAGATGATGAACAAGAGTTGCCTGATCGGCAAACTCGTAAGGAAAATGTATTCCTTCTTCTGTGTGCTTTGGCTTCAGTAAATCAGTGATGTAGTTCTGTAAGGAAGAACAACTAGGACCTAATCTACCCTCCTCCCACAGTCTCGCTTTGCCTGTAAATACCATTACATGTTCTACCAGGTGCACTCTGAAGCAAGGATGGCATATAGTGTTAAAGCAGCCTACCCTGTGTGTGAGTTTGTTCTTGCAAATCATTTGCTGTTTCCAATCTCACAGTGCTTAAGTAATAGGAGAATTGGTAGGGGAAAAAAACTGTTTCTCAGGATTTAATGAAAACTTATTTTCATAAAAATCTCTTTTAAATGAAAAGAAACTGAAACAATTTGTTTTTCAATGACTTGTTCATTGTAAGAGTGTTGTTCTGACTCAATTCTTGCTATGGAAGTTTCATAGAAGGTATTGTTCAAACCCTTCCTCCTGTAAAAGGGGAAAGAAAATTAGCTCAAACTGAATTCCTCTTAAGATGTTTCTCCTTTAATGTGAGAGAATGTTTATTTCTTCCTCCGGCCATGTTTCCTTTGAAATAATTATGTGCAGTTTTGGAAATGCTTTGAGTTCAGAGCATCAGGATGAGTGTCAGGGGAACAAGGTATTACTTCTAAACCAATGGGCAGAATGCTTGTGTTTGAATCTTAGTATATAAATGAAACATAATAAATACTGAGATTGAGTGAGGTAGTGATTTTTATTTGCATGAGAAACATGTGCCTTTTTATCTTTATTGTATCAGTCCATATTTTGCTTGCTTTGAGGAAACCTTTAACAGATTCTCTTTTTTATTCTTCCATTTTTTAAAAGCCAAAGTAAACCATGAAGATTTGGAATTACCTTCCCTCATATCATTTTTTAAATGTGGGAGAAAATGATCAGAAACTTATCCTTGCTCTTAATCACCTTTTAATTATTTTACTCTAATTAAATCTCACCATTGCTCATTAAGGTATTGGACAGGAAGTGTATTAATAATCCTGCACAAGCAGCATCTGTGAAAGCTCTTGGTAGCTGTTGCCTTGGCAAGGAGGATTTCCACTAATGTAAACAAATAGCAAATGAATGAGGTTTGCTGCTCTTTCGTCACCTGGGCCAGCCTCAGAGGAACTGAGGGGTGAAAGATAAAAGTAAAAATTTATACAACACCAAGAGAACAAGCTCCTAAGGCTGTAGCAGCCCATTCTGGAGATGATTGTTTCACTCATAAAGTTGCCAGTTATATTGCTTATTCTGCATTGTTCAGAGTCCTTATTAGCCTATATGATGACTTCCTTGATCTGAGCTATTTTGTAATAAAATCAGAGTTCCCAGACAGTAGTGACTCCTTAGGTGCTTACATCATGTCTCCTGTGGTGGCAAAAAGTCTGAGGCAGGGATCCATGAGTTGTAACGAGTGAAACAACTCACACAAGCCTGCCTACGTGCTCATGAAAGAGGGGTGTTGCTGCCAAGACTTGAAGAGTTGAGCTGATGCTCAGTGTCACATAGGTGTAGTTTGACCTTGAGGGGATCCTTCAACTCAGTCTCTGACTCTTCATTTTAACAGTTGCACAAAATTTAATTCTACTGTAACCAGACTTCGAGTTTGAATTAAAAACCTCTGTGTCCCTGTAATGCAAAGAATAAAGTATGTGGGAAAACAGCTGTGAGGTGAATTTAAAGCTGAAGGAGAAGTTTGAGGAGTAGTTAAGTTTACCATATGGCGCCCATACAGAGAGGAAGTTGAAATAACTTGGAAGCGAAATTAAAGAAGTTGCAGTAGCAGTGCGGGAGGCTTTATCTACTTGTTCAGTACACTTGACAATTAATTAGTTTGATATGGCATCGCTGTGGAGTTAGTCAAATGAAAGTTCATCTTCACATGCCGAAGTTACTCTCTCAGTAGAATGAGCCTGTATCTCCCCGATTGATTGATATTTTTTTCCAAAGGTTAATGTTAGCTATAACACTGAGTCAAGTAGCTGAGCTCCAGGCATTGCTATGAGCATGAAAGCATTTGGTCGAGTACCTCTGGTGCTCAATCTCATATGAGGTCAGTCTTGTCTCCCTTAAACAGAGAAGCAGATATGCAGTGATTTGCATGTGCGTCTCCAAGAAAACAAATAGTGTAGCATGCTCTAGAGTTGGAGTTATATACAATCTTGTCTCTCAACCTTAGTTGACATTTTAGGTATTCAACTGTGAATAAATGAGAGTCTGCCTATTGATTCATGAGGGAATCTAGAAATGAGGAACTGCAGTAATTAAAATCTTTCTGGTGTGAAATTCTACTGAAAATACTTAGCATCTGCCATCCAGCAATTTTAAAGTACTTACAAGCTTTCAGCTTTCTTACAAGGAGGTAAACATCAATGTTTCTCACTTTACAGAAACTGGAATTATATATGTGCCAAGTGACTTTGTCCATTCGTATGCAATGAACCAAAGTGGAGTCTTCTGAGGATTTTAATATTAATGTTGAAGATCTTTCCATATATGTAAGAGCAGTTACCACAAATGGCAAAACAGTCTTGCCTTCTATAGGCTGAATATGAGTTTTAGGAACGTTTCAATCAGGGAGAGATCAACTGGCTTGTTCTGGAAGGCCTTGAGAGCCTTCTGCTGCTGTGAAAGAGTTATGACTATAAATTCACTTCTTCCTTGCACAGATTTTGTTTATAAGGAACAGAACTGATACAAGTTGAGTCTTAAGGAAAAGCATTTTCTCAATTAAAAATGTAAGGGCACTTTTTAGAATACAGCTTAGAGTCTTATCTTGTAAACCATGTCAACATGCTGTATGAAATGGCTTATTGTAGAAGTGTGATAATTGAAAGCAGTCAGATCAGTAATAAAGTGTATTCTGACCAAGATCTGGTTGAAAAAAATTGAATAATTGCTGCACATAGTGAAGTGTTTCAGATGGAACATAAGGCATTCTCACCTTCATGGAAGTGTAATTGCATTTTGCAGAAAACCCTCAAAGTGTAACCAGTACCTACCTTCAAGCTTAGTTGGGTTTCCAGAGGGAGGTGTTAGAAGGGGATTTAGGGGTTGTATTGCACCAGCCTATGTATTGATGGAGACTCAGAAGACTGCAGGCAAACCTTGATGAGATTGAAAACAGAAATAAATGATGAAAAATGCAATAAATTTAGCGTTTATAGAGATCTCTGCTGCTTTGCATTCTGGCCTGATTATTATTGTTATTTTTATTATTACTTACAGACTTATATTTGGAGATTTCAGTGTGGCTGGGTTTTGAGATCTTTGTTGTCTTTGAAATGCTCAGTATGGCAGTAAAAGTGTAGCAGTAATTCGTCAGGTGTAGTGAGCACAAATACATTTTTGACAGATGCAATTAAGCTGTGTGTCTTAGAAACGTTTTTCTTAGCCACAGGTCAGTGTTCTCTCTCCATTTATTCAGGCCTTTCTCTTAAGTGACAAATGATGCAAGACATCTGTTTTAAAAACAGGACTCACTTTGAAGTCAGAGGTGAGAAAATGTTTTGTGTGTAATGGAAAGGCCAATACCAGTGTTTCCACAGAGAAAGCTTTAGGAAGCTTTGTAGCTTTTTACAGAGTGGGCGATGTTTTTGTCTTTAGGAACAGGAGGTAGATTGTGCTGCTGCTTCTAGTGTGAATACAAAATATTGTTCCTACTTAGCATCCTACTAGTTCATATACATGCAGGAATCTCAGTGCTCCACATCACCTGTGGACACAGAGTCAATGTCATATAGCTTCTAGCCTCACTACTTTTAGGAGTATATCTGCTTTTTTTTATTTTTATTTTTTGCTATGTGATATTATGCACTGTTTTGCTCCCAGCCCATGACTGTCTTATTTGTGCTTGCTTTCTGATTGTTTGGTGAGCCATTGCTCTTATGACAGAATATCTTGTGGCTGACCTTCTCAACAGGCTGCCCTGATAGCCCTAGTCCAATTTGTCTTTTTGTAGGACTTTGCATACCAAACTGTTTCTCAAATCAGCTCTCCTTTCCTCCTTTGAGGACCTGGAACTTGAAAAAATGGTAGAGTATCTTGGTCTGAAGTCTTATCTCGAAACTCTGGACTGGAAATATATAGAGAAATATGCACTGGATTCTCATGTGAGCCATGGTAGCATTTCCTAGGTTACAGAGAATTGCTTCTTGTGAGAGAAAAAAGAAAGTTCATTCTTCTTCCCTCATCCTCTCAAAAGAGGATGAAATAAAGTAGTTGTATCCCATGCTGTAAGAACTCTTATCAGGAGATTTTATTTCCGGATGAGAAGGAGAAAACTCTTCTTGCTTTGCGTATACTCTACTTGCTGAGAGCTGTACAAAGCAGAAGTCTTTATGTCATGAAGACTTTCAAGCAGCCTTTTGCATTCTTTAGTAACAGGCCTGCAAAGCAGTGTAAGGTATACAGAAGGTGTCAAGGAGCAGAAGAGTGCCTGTCCTCTCCCAACCTTTGGGTCTCAATAGACATGTTCAGGAATTAGCAATTGATTGATTGTCTCTAGTAATTATATTTGCAGCCATTTAAAGGCAGAAAATATGATTTAGTGTTGATGACTGGAGTTATTTAAAGTAGCTGTTTGAAACGTGAAGCCTGTGGGAACTGTGATTAAGAGAGAAAAATGCCAGATGTTTCAGGTACAGTAGACGTCGAGAAGGGATTAATTAATAGTTTGTATAAATATGCGTTTTCTGACTAAAGCTCATGTACTGAGGAGAAAGTGATTAGTTTCTTTTGCTAAGGGTTAGTGAAGAAAAGTTGTTGGAAAGTGATTAATGAGGTTTCAGTATAATGAGTTTATGAATCCTGTGCACAGTGAGTTCCAACTTCGAAGGTCTCGTGGTAGATATTCCCACAATTCCTGTCCTTTTCAGGTGCTTATCTGAGAATACACATGTGTGTTGTGCAACCTCCTAGGTGTGAATTTGTAGAACAAGATACTACTAAAGCACCCAGAGCTCACACTTCTGTACATTTCAAGGGCATTTACTTTGGACTGGCTCTAGCCTGTCCTATGGATGTATTGCCTTTTATCAGATGAGCACATTCTCCTGTAGGTAAAAACAAAAATCGTTCAGTTCATATGCTCAGTCCAGTTCCACAGCATGGACTAAAGAGTGCTAAGATGGGAGCTGACACTTTAACAATGTACTCATGACCCAAACTAAAATACTGATATGGTATTCGAGAATGCAAATCTTCAGCATTTTCTGTTCTCAAAGATCTCTGGAGCTAAGTGTTCCCTTTCTTCCTCCACTTAGCAAGTGAGGAACTGGTTCAGAGAGAGGCTAAGTGCCTTGAGCACAGTTGCAGGAATGCTTGATTAGGATGCTGAAGGCACTCTGCTCTCTGCCAGTGTGATACACTGTTTTGCGTGTTCTCCTGAGATGCTTGTCAATTGGTGTAGCTGTAATCCACATCCAAATGGGGACAGCAACTGTGTAGGTGTGGTGCTTTCACACGGGCAACTTGTGATGATACTGGTGTTTTTCTCTACAGGCATTTTATAATGCATATCTGGACAAAGCACAGCTCCTGAGATACTTGTTGCTAGTTACAGCTCTGACTACTAACAAACATTATCTCAGAGACAGACTGACTGAAACATCAATCAAAATAATTAATTTTTTTCTAATTTCTCCTTGAATGCAAACATTCTCAATTCACAGTTGCCAGCTTTGTATATTCTGTTACTCTGTTGTATGTGGCATTTTCCTTTGGAGCTTTCGTGAGTTGTTCAACTCTGAGAGATGATATGCTCTGCCTTCTGAGCCTGAATGGCTCAGACTTAGGCACGAAGTGTCTTTGTAGCGTAATCTGTGAGTTTAGTCTAGACTAGATTTTCATCATTACTGTAATTCTTAACAAGATAATCCCAGTAAAGTTAGCGTATTTGAAACTGTAGCGTGTAATGCTGGCCCTGTTGATGATATTGACAAAACTCCAGTACATTTTGCCCAGATGAAGTTTTTATTTGAACAGTTCAAGATTCTGTATTGTCTCTGAGCCAAAGCCTTTTGTATATGAGGCATCTGATGAAACAGTTTTATCTCGGTTTGTTTAGGCTTTGTTTTAAATACCAGCTTGATGCTTCTGTTAGGTATCTTCCTTCTCTCTCGTTTTTTAGGGTTTTGTTCCTTTCCTTTGGAGCCCAAATGCAACCTGTCTGTTTTGGGGGGAGACAGGAATGAAATCTGTTTAGCAGTTATTTGACATGTGCCCCCCCTCCCCCAACAAATCCCGCCAATTTCATTTACTTGCTCAGCATCATGGCAGCTTTAAGAGTTTGAAACCTTCTTCTAAGAAGCCCTCCTATACAATGTCAGTCTTCAACCCTGCTAGTCTGTTTTATATATATGCATAATGTGTATATACATTTATATATATATACATAATGTGTATATACATTCATATGCTTTTATAGAGCATGTACACACATCTTTTTTTTTTTCCTGGGTGTTATTTCTGTGTAGAGCTCTCCAGGAGCAGTCCCTTTCATAGGCTGTTTCAATGCCTGTGAAACCTAAATGCTAGAACAAGTCTACTGTTTCTTATAGTTCCTGTTGTTTCTGGACTTTTAGCAGTCCAGAAGCACCAGTCATTTTAGCCAGGTGCCAGCTGAGGGTTTCTGAAAGAATGAATGCTCTCTTTTATCCTGTAGTTCATTTTTCCCATGAATTCCCATGAATTTTACCTACAAAAAGGAGCCCTGTTCCTTTTCATATCCTAGGATTTTTACTGACATCAGAGGAAGCACAAAAGTAATTCCCAGGGTTGTGAAGTTCAAATCACAGTTTCTGCACACAGAACTAAGCTGGCACTGGTTGAAGTACTGATGGATTTAGGATATTGGTGTGGCTGTGTTTTTTACTGATGGGAATGTATATATGCATGTATATATTAATATACGTTCTGTGCTGAAAAGTGTTGCACAGTGTCATAAATACATACTAGAGAGTTTTTGCTTGTTGCTTATGCCAAATTACATGTTTTGAGTAAATACTCATACTTGCTGCCTAACTCTGCTCTGAGAAGAGCCTGCTTATAATAAATGACTTCACTGAGTTACAGAGACTTGTTTAGAAAAGTTCTGTTAGAAGTGTGTTGCTGAATTACGTTGTGAGTTAAATACAGTTGTTTGATTGGGGTACATGGTTATCTGGGAACAGTTACAAGATGCACAATTAAAATAACATCATTTGTATCTCCCATCCCCCATCTCTGCGAAAGTCAGTTTCCTCTTGAAAAGTATCATAGCATTTCATAGCACTGCATACATGTCTTAATGGGAGTGCAAGTGAAGCAGTCTTAATTCAGCACTTACGATTAAGCATAAGATGTTTGGGCAAACACCTGGACTGTACAAGTGAGCTATAAGCTGTAATTCTGTGGCTGCAAAGCACTGAAAACTGGTGATTTTACTGTCACTTTTGAATTGAAGGCATTTTTCTATCATGTTTGCCGTGACACAGCTTGATGACCTCATTGCTGGTTGTCAGGATCACATTGCATTGTGTTCCTCACTGGTGTTGAAGAATTTATCCTTTAGATGGGTGTGCAGAGAGGGAATATACTCACTTTGGAAATAGGGCTCTAAACATGGTAGGCTCAGGCCAAGGTGTACGGCAAAGTGAGAACCAGACCCAGCTGAAAGCATTAGGCCAAGGGCTGAGGCTCAAGGTTGCCTGTCTGTTGCATGCTGTTCCTGTTTGTTTTGAAATAGGCATTTCCCCGATGTGTTGTTTCAGTGGTTATTTGCTCTTTCCACTTGTTTGATAGCTTCAGAAAGTACTCAACCAGATGGGCTATTTGGTGTTCTGCATGTTTTACTCTTTTATGTTTAGCAAAGTCAATATATGTCAATTTTTCATCCATAAAGCAGAATTAAAACTTTTCTATTTAATATTATGCTGTGAGGATAAATTAAGAGGTTCATTTCTTTTTTGCTGTGTCAGAAAGAGAGTTAATATAGTTTAAGGAAGAAAATACGTATTTCAAATCTGGTCTTTCTTTCCTCCCTATCTCCCAGTGATGTGACACATATATATTTTGTCTGTGGGATTTTGGCTCATACTTATCCATGCATGATTTAAGTAATGGTACGTTTTAAATATCCTGCACAGTCCAAAAGGAATAAAATATAACATTCTGTACACATAGGTACATTTATTCCACCTTTCTTTGACTTTGCTTTATAGCTGTAAGGAGGGAGGTTGTTCTTCAAGGACAGATTGTTCGTACTACTACTTAATTATCAAGAGAGAGCATTAACTGTGTAGCTGGATGACCTGAGATCAGGAGTCAGGCTACAGTTGCCAAGGGAAGGAAATACCTTGCGGTTAAGATCGAAGGCTGCAGTTCTTGCATTCAGTCCCCCTCTTTGCACATCCTTCAGTATCCCAATGTCATTAAGTGAGGGAGCTTAAATTTCCCTGTCTAAACTAAGTGTTGTAAGAATGAATTAATTGGTATAGATGAGTCACTCAGATGCTCTGGGACTATGGGTTATTTAAAAACCTGAATTTATCACTGATACCAGACTTTTCTGAAGGGCTCAGCTTGGTTTTTTAGCTCATGTCAATAGTTTTCTTACCACTATCATTTAGGCTTTGTCTCAGGCATGCCTAGAAGCCCTCATAAACATCAATAATGTATTACATAAAGGATTTTTATCCAGAAGTCCTTGCTCTGAATAACTTGCAGTCAAGTTAGGCACAATAAACTGTGGGATCATGGCAATAGAGTACACAATGCATAGAGCTACCCAGCTGGCTCACTTGTTGCTGTTTATGGTTACCTTTTGGCCTTTCTAGCTGACAACATCTCTGACGATAGGAGGACAGGAAGATACTTCTTTTTAAGGGGGATATTCATGTATGCGGGCGCTGCCAGGGGGGAGGACAAAACTGAAAAACTGAAAAACTTTACAAATGACTCTGGACTGATTTTAGTATAGTAGAGCTGGGAGGTCAGAGGGAAAGTGTGGTGGTAAGGATCCTTCATGTTAAAATGGGCAACTGAGAGCCAGTGGAAAGGATCATAAGAGTTATTGTGATTGTGGCTTTAAGTAAGCCAGGAGGAATCTCTGTGGCAGCATTTTAAACAAAGGTAAGTAGTACAAGATGGTATTTATCATGAGAGGAGAGAAAGAGGTTTCAGTAACAAATTTCCTAGTGAGATTGCTGCCACATTAGTGTGCAGAGACAAGCCTGTCTTTGTGCTGCAAGGTGTATTTCCACCCTAAATTGAATTATTTCAGCTGTCAGCAAATAGTTCATAATATAGTGATCTGTGCTTGGGAGATTCACTCTTCATATTAGTGTTGTATTGCAGGCAGTGCTGAGGCTAGACAGAGCCACTCATCTTCACCTCAAGGTCCCATGTGGACTCACTTAACTTACCCATGAGTGGGCAATTAAATAAGAAGAGAGACCTTGTCATCTCCAGGCATTAATATAAATCTTGGTGCTTGTAATACGTTTACATGGCTCCCCCAGGTCTATCCAGGCTTATAATCGGCTCTCATTCACAGGTCTTCTGGGATATTGACTGCTCACTTCTGCTTTGTAGTCCTCCAAATCAGAACTGAGCCCAGGAGGTAACCAGCAACTTGTTTCTCTGACAGGCACTTAGTAAATGAGGATGTTTTTTCACCTTGGAGTACGTTAGCATTGCCTCATGTAGTGTTAAACACTCTCTGGGGAAGCTGAGACTCGGGCTTAGCAGCAAGCAGATTTTCACCCTCAAATCTCTCTTGTTCAGATCTATTTTAGCTTAAAAAATGGTTTAGAGTTGTTGTTTCCCAATGTCTGGTACAAGGTTTTTTTGAACGGATTTGGTCTTCCCTCTGTCCTGTAAGAGCAAACGTCTGCATCTTTGGGCTCCAAATGAATTAACAGTCAATATGTTTCTTGCAAGGATTTCAAGAAGAGACTCTTAACTTCTTTATCTTAATCATGTGGAGATGTATTAAAAGATATTACTAGTGTCATGATCCTAAAGTAGGCATGATCCACTTTCTTGGGTGGCTTCTCCTATGCTTAAGCCTTTGTTGATGAGCTCCTGAAAGATTAGTAAGCTGAATGGAGTACCGATTTTGACTTAGCCTGGATGAACCTCTTAAGGACCAAAAGGCAAGGTGCAGACATGCTGAAACAGAATAGCGAAGAGGCGTCAAACTTCAGTCTGTTTCTGCTGCTTTTCCTTTACAGTGGTTTTGTGTTTGGACTAGTACGCTACAGCCTCTGAACGCTTGTGGATGGTTTATATGAAGTCATGTAGTATCTGGGATGGATACATGACTGGAAAGTGATATTTTTTGTTTTCCCCCTGAACTCTAGAAAATACTTTTTGCTCTCAAAATAAGGCTTTCAACTCTATTCTGTTTCTACAAACAAATAAATAAAGGAACGTAATTTTATATCCTGTCTGCACTGGGAGTGAGGACTGAGCCTTCACTTCAGTTTTTTCCTAGTAGAGGAATTTTACTGTCTTTTAATGGAAAGATCTGTCCCACTGTTGTGGAGAACTGAAGCAAAGTTATTTTCTGGAGCTCCTTTCCTTCTTTGCTTCCCTCCGTAGAAAGGTTCAAGGTAGCATCCACCTGATGTGTTATGGGGTGCTTGTATTCCTAGCATAGATGTGTTGTGAAATCCAAAGTAAGCTTAAGAGCTAAAGTGTTATGGTTTTATGATTTTATCATAAAACCATAACATAAGGTCAACAGAATCAAACACTGTCAGAGGCTGATACCTCTGTAGCTATATAAAGGGCACTCAGTCAACCTTTGTTTTGAGAGTAAGAGACATAGATGCTGACAGAGCTTTGTTAAGGTGACTCTATGATACAAAATAACTGTCATGCAATTTCTCACTTGGACTGATAAATGCCGGTGCAGAGACAGAAGCCGCCCACTCAGTATTCTCATTGATCTTCTGTTTTCAGATGCGTTTTGAGAACCAACTTTTGGCTGGCTGCAGCCACTTACAGACCGGATGATAATGATTAGAGATGGATGGTGTCAGCTAGGTTTGATTGGCTCTTTTTTCAAACATAGCTTTCAATTCTAAGTGGCTGAGCATCTTCTTTGGGCAGCTGGCATAGGCATTCCTTATCAATTTGAGCTCAGTTTTGTTCTTGTGCAAGTGCAAAATGTTCAAAGTGAAGGTGAGTTGTATGTGCAACTGTGAGGCAGAATTTCATTCATACTCATGCTAAATCTTGGTGGCAACAGTTGATGACATATTCAAATGGCCCCAGATGCTTTGTTTTATTACACAAACCACTGTGAGCTTGCTATGCTCTTTGCCATCTTTTTCTTGCCTCCTTTTCCTTCTGTTCATTCCAGGTGGATGCTGATACATGTACTGCACAATCTGTTAGAACTTTGGGGATAACTAAGAGAAACTGCAGTGTTAATTCAAGGCACAGCACTGAATGTTGGATATGGTCCCAATTGATGAAAGATTTGTGTATATGCACGTGTTTTCATGTGTATGAATATAGCCTGTCTGGTTGATATTTGTTTTTTTTAATTCAATTTGTGTGATGAACACAAAACATCTTCTGTTTCTGCTGCTGCAGAGACAATATTTACAGTTGAAACTCTTATGGTGACATTGCCTCAGTAGTTTATGTTCACAACCGCTACTGAGCTGCTGATTACGACCTTTCAAAGTCTTTGTGGTAACAGCCACAGTAATGCTTTGCCTTCCTTTACTTAGGCTGTTTATGCTGGAGGTCAAGTATAACTGTGTCAGCAGTCAGAAATGCACTGCAAGAAATAATTAAGCCTTTACACTTTCCTTGCTCACACTGTATTTTGTCATTTCCTGAAAGCAGTTTTATTTCCTATATGCTGGATAGTTAGGCTCACAGCTCCTTTTCAGTCACTTTTTTTTTTCCTGAAGAATTCTGAATCCCAGACAATTTTGCACAGCAGACACTATAGCATGAGTCCAGAGGGTTGGCTCGTGGCTGCTGGTCAACAGCTCCTCATTCCCTTTCTGGGTGATCTCTCTGGACAGAAGTTTCAATACTGAGCCTGCAAATGTGGTTCTGTGAGTGACTGTTCTTCAGGACAAGATGTTTGTATTTTGTCTATTACAGAATTGCTTGTTCTGAACCCCCAGGGTTCATCTTTCTTCCACCTCCTCTCTCCCCAGCTCATAAACTTCAATATGGTCTGTACTGATGGGTCTGAGTGGCTAGGGCTTTGCTGTAAGCTGAAGCACCAGTGTTAATGTGCTGCTCCTCTTGGTAAGAGAAAATTTCAAGTGAAGGTACTATTGTGCAGGTGCTGAGTAAATGAGATTTGTCTGCTCCACAAGTGAGTTGTCCTTTAATTCAGCAGAGATAAAAATAGGAGTAATATAAGTCATAGCTCAAATGTGCAGACAGTATATAATGTTACTAATGTGTAGTGTAGTTTGAAAAGGATGAACTGCTTTCAATGTCCTTCAGAAGATATACAGCAGAAGGAGCTTGTTTACTTACTGTCCTCTGAGTGTTGGATTTTAAGTATGCGTCTAGCCTACCTGCCTGGCTGACTTGAAATTCCAGTTGACTTCATCTGTGTTAACTGCTCTATTAGATGTCCTAGAAGCTGATGCTGGCTGCTGCTAGCTGAGTAGCTGCTCGTTCAAATGAGGAACTTCTTTTAGGATGTTGTGTCTCCAGCATGTGGAACTCAAGCTGGTGTTTCCATGAGCATTGAACATCCCTGCAGATCAGACTGTGCATATCAGATAATACTCTTTGAGCAGAGCTTGGGTGTTTTCAGCCCCAGACTTGCCTGTTCTGTTCTTGCCATGCTTTGTCCCATTCACGTTAAAACCTCCTTGTTCTTCCACAAATAAAACTGGCTCATACAAGTCACAGTCTCCATTGTTAAATTGCCAATGGCCAGCATCAGTCCAGCTCTGGACAATCTGAGTGAGGCTGCCCAAAGAGAAAGACAATCCAATTCTGTATTATGAACAGAGTCATAATACAGGCAAAAAAAACAACAACTTAATAGTAGAGAAATGTCGGAATTTGTGCTTGACCTTGTAAATCAATGCTCTTTTCGAGGTTCTTTGTCAGCAGATTGCTTGCTAATTTGTTGACATCTAAGAAGCAATAAGACTTGGAAAACATTCACCCTAATTAGGAGATGAATATTCACTGGAGTTCAAGATTTGTCCATGTACTTGTTTTTGCAAGAATGACCTCTTTTGTTCAAAGCCTGTCTTCTTCTGATGCAATCCCATACCTAGTGTCAGGCCCCTTCCTCATAGCCCTGCTTCAGTCCCTATTCTCTTGATCACTTAGCAGCTTCTGTGTGCCTGCAACCTACGGTTCCACTCCTGACCCCACCAAATACAGTATTTACTTATGCAGCTTCATTCCCTTTGCCAAGCAAATTGCAGTTTCCTATTTCTCCATCGTTCTTATATCTTAGTTTGCTTTTCCTTCAATTTTTTCTGCCCTGTACCAGCACTGAAAAATGTTCATGTTGTCCTCCACTGCCTACCCCTTACAATATCTGGTGCTCAACTCCTTCCCTTGGTTCTTGTGTTGCTACCTCTGCTTAGTGCTCCCACGTGCTTCCCTCACTCCTGCAGTAGCTCTGGCACACACTGGAGATGCTGTTGCAGAGCATCCAGTCCACTTCCAGCCTGGGGTGGACTTGCTTCGCTGGGAGTTTTGTAGTTGTGAGTATCCTAAAGCATTTGCTGAGCCTGTGCAGACTGCAGCATTTCAATTGCAGGTGTGAAGCTGCATCATAGCTGCTGTTTTATTTCTGAATGTGTAAATTAGTCACGATTGAGTGAATTCTGGCTGCACTGCAATTAAAAAATAGATAAACTATAACAAACTCTGAAGTGTTACAGGTAAGTGTGATATTTTAACCCCTTCTTGGGTCATGCAGCACTCTGTGTTTATTAGCACGTAGTCTTGTTAACACTGAAGTTCTTTCCTTCCCTTCGCTATTTGGAGCCAGAGGACCTGAGAGAATAAAGTGATGCTCATAATAATTTCTTCATCCTTTTGTTAAATATGATGATGGTATGATAGTCATGAAGGTGATTCTAGGCTGAGTAGTGAAACTATGCCGAAAGAAGCAAAAACATCAGAAACCAACAACCATGCTATTCCCAAGAAAAGTAAAAGGAATTTTTCTTATCTCATGGCAATAGAGAGGAGGGTCTGTGCCCCATCTCTAGCCCAATGGCAGATACAAAGAAGCAAGCAATTCTAGAAATACCAAACTGGGATTTGCTAATGGCTAATTATGATCAGATATACAAGTTGCTGTTGGTCCTGTCAGCTTGTATAAGGGAAGGGTATTGCTCATACACTTTGTTCTGGAGTGAAGCATAAATCATTCAGGAGAAATCTGCAGTTGAAGGAGAGCTGCAAACAGCCAGCATCCTGTGCTTAAGGGTTACATGGTGCAGTCAGGGCTGCTGCCTGAGAAGCTCCTGTGGAAGAGTATCGGGCCTTGACAGACGTGTTAGGAATTAAGAGGACCTTCTCAGATGAAACCTATTTCATGTTGTAATTGAAAGTACTTATCCCATTATTTTCTCTGCTGAGGGAATCAACACTGACCCTTGGTGGTTAGAATGACTCAGTTCCTGCTGGTCTGTCATGCTTGTCTATATCTGACTGACGAGAACCCGAGTAACACAGGTGTTGGCTGAAGCATTGTTTATATTATTTTATAGCTGATCAGGCTGATGTTTTAAGGCGAAAATGTCCTCTAGCCAGTCTAGTTTGCATGGAACCTTATTTTTCAAATGGTGGTTTGAAGCGGGACTCTTAAATCTTATCCCTGGGTATTCCAGGCACTGCTGTGTTAGGGTGCCAAACAAAAGTTCCCGTTATTCTGTGATGTTGCAGTGTTTTTTAGATTGTGCTTCCATTTGTTATCAAACCTAGGTTGTGCTTAAAAACAGAATGTAAGTAGTTACCACCTGTTCACTCTTCAACCAGACAACTTTTATTTATTTCTTTTTAAATATTTTAATAAAATACTCAGCAGAGCTCAATTTGTTTCCCTGGCTGGTAGCTGATTTCTGGCTCATTTTCTGGCTGAGTGGTGCCTTTTTCTCTTGCTCCTCTTTGCATCTTTTCTTCCAGTTGCTCAGCATAATGTGTAACATACAATCTGGCATCACTAGAATCTGTATTTAAACTCTGTGAATACTGCCGTAATAGAGTGCAGGTGAAGGTATGGTCTTGCAAGAAAAGATGTTTCAATTAAATTTTCAACTTATTCCTGTTGTTCAATAAAACGTTTCATTGATATACATTTGGCATCTGTATATTGCTGGTGACTATGTTTGATGTGTACATAAAAAGCACAGATGTGTTAAATGCATGTATTTGTGACTTCTGGGACCCAAATTCAGACACCAAAGGGAGCTACAAAAGGGGACTTGAAGTTCCTTGAAGGTGCTTCAAGAAAATAATTTGCTACCTTATTTGAAAGTACAGTTTGAGTATATGGTCTCTCATACCTATGTTTGCATTGTTCAGGAACTGGACAGGAAAACTCCTAAGACCTTTTCAAACCCCTCACCTTCAGTAATGCTTTGAGGATGCATGTATGTACTCAAGTTCTGTATTGATACAGAAACTATTGGGAAGTCTTGAATAGTTTCCCATGCTTTTCTCAATTGCTACTGCTAGCTGATTTTGGATATGATAAAACTTAGTAGGTCATGGAGTTGGCCTGCGTATGTCTGATCTTACTTATTTGCATTTAAGAGAGCTGAGAGACAAAGTAGTAGATGACAAACTGCTGCCTTTTGGACTGGTGGCTGCGTAAATGGTATGTTGCAGAACTTTCCTGGGAGACTTAAAGCATGGAGGTCTTACTGCTTTACACTGCTGCTGGATTTTATTATTTCCGTTGCTGAAATTTATTTATTTATTTATTTATCTAGTAATTTAGTTCTAAACTCTCTGCAGGAGCTGGCTGCAGCAGTTTGAATGTTAAAGAAAATTAGGAGTTTGGGAGCTGAGATTTATATTGCAGGCTACCGGTTTTGTTGTTTCATAAAATACGTGTGTATTTGCTATGGCTCCAGTACAGGGGTCTGCAGAGACCTGTTAGAATGTCCTGTATTCTCTTTCAAACTGTTACTTCCACTTAGATTACTTGGAACTTTGTTTTGGCTTTGTTTGCATGAATTAAACTGCTGCATAGCAGGGAGCCACTTCGTTTTCAGATCTATCACATCTTAGAAATAACATTTAAACCATAACTGAAATGAAATAGAGAATGGGCATGGGAGGAGTGCTTTCACTTGAAATTAACATGACATTTTATTCCAAAAAACTCCATAGTAATGTAAAAATAATTGTGTGTGTACTGTTTAGGATTTGAGAGGAGTGAAAAGCTTTTATAGGACATTGCATATACTGACTGTAGAATGAATCCTTCACGGTTACATAATGTCTATTGTGTAAGGCAAAAGGTGATAGAGTCTTCTGCTATTTAATCAAGAGATTGCAGAACATATCAGTCAGGGGTGACTTTTCCCTTGGAGATATGGTCCATCCCCACCACAATTTATAACCCGATGTAAAATCCGAGTCTTACATCCTTGCTGTGCTGAGAACAAATGACACATGCCAGTGCTGCTTCAAGCATCCCAATGGCTGTGAACAGAAATCATGCACCTGAGTGGTAGGTTTCAGTATCAATTCCTACCACCTAAACAACATTTGAGCTCCTCACTTTTCAGCATTGCTCTGGACTGTTTTGACATTGATTAAAAAACATAACTGTTTTCAGTGATGGAATGATCTAGAACTTCTGAACCACAAACCTTATCAGTTCAGGAGCTCAGGTCAAATACGAGCCAGTGATGTGACATCTACCAAAAATGGGATGTTTTGCCTGCAGCTGCTTGTGTGCTGGAAATCACCCTTTGAATCTTAGTTTTCAAGGAAATAGAGAAATGATGAGATACTGTAGCCTTGGGAGTCATGTCACTTTGAGGAAACATCACCATTTGGCCTCATGCAGACAAATTGAAATGTGAGCTTTCATAAAATTGATAGGGTGCCCTTGTAAGCCAGCTCTTCTTGAGGAAGTCCCTGCAGTGTCTCACCATCTTCAAAAAGAACGTGTCTGGAAGAAATGTCGATTTAATAGAAGCCCCTCTCCAGTACGCAGCTTTTGTTTATTAGGGAGCGCTGATGTATGAAATAACAGTGCTATAATCATCTGTAAATGAACCACAGACCAGGAGTACATCCACGAGCGTTTTATAATGAGATGTGTTCTCTGAAGTTGCAGTTGGCTGGAATAAATCAATAGCCCATGGAGTGCAGTTTTATTTTAGCCCTAAATGTGCAAAAGGCAGTTTTAAGTGGCTCAGTGTTTGAGAACACGGTGTGAAGGACTTTAAAACTTCCTGACTCTAGCCATTTTCTATGCCTTAAGTTGTTTGCTAACCTAAGTAGTAATAAATTTCCTGAAATTATAGTAGGTCTTTCATCTTAATCTTCTGTGACTTATTCAAAGGATAAAAATAATTACGGCTTCTTGTTTCAAGGAGCATTGTTCAGTGTACCAGTGTTTAATGACTCCTCATTTAAATACTGGTCCCAGCTCATCACTTTTGAGCCATTTGTTGTTCGTCCAAGTTGCTTAAACAAAAAAAAGGGGAAGAACAAGAGGAAGCAGATAAAGTTGTACAGTGCGTGTTGATGTTTCAGCAAAAAGATTGAACAGTAGAGGAATTGCTAGTTTTGTTGGTTAGACATCTGCAAAGTAGTAGTAATCACAACGTCAAGATTATGGAAGCAAAGAATGTCCCAAACACTCTTGGGCAGCGTTCTCATCTGGTATAAAGGTGAGCAGTGTTTACTGCAGAGGTGGTGGTGGGTTGCTTCTCATTTAAACAAGTGAATTCCCTATGTGGTATAGATTTGTTACTGCTGGATCCTCACTGGGAGAATGCAAGTCAGAGCAAGGTTGCTAAAGAAAAATAAATCAGTTGATGACAGAGGAATTTATGGTCCGCCACAGAAAACAGAATGGGAGCTGTGATTTATATGTTTATTTGCTTTAATAAATATGAAGAAATAAAGTATGATATTATTCATAGGAGCCCTGATGTGAATGATGATAGTTCAGTCTGTCCCTGTCTGCCCAGGAGATGAGTCTTTTCTGGGAAGAAATTCCTGGGCAACAGGCAGTGTTTGAAACAACAGTTTTTTTGTTTGTTATTTTTAAGTTTGTGTGGGGAAAGCATAGAGTTTATCTGATAGTATGCTTGTCAGTAAGTATGAGTGTGTACAAGCAGAAGATACATCACCTAATTCTCCCTAAGACTTGTCATCCTATTTTTTTAATATTTTTTTGCTTGTCTGTTGATTTAAGCCAGTGCACTGTTCCATTCAATGCCAGTGCTGTCATTCCTAAGACAGTCTCACTCATGCAGCATGCACTGTGACATTTAAACATTGATGAGGAATAGGGTTTTTTTTTTATTTTTGTTTTGGTTTTTGCCTTTTTCCTTTCTTTCAAAGGGCAGGGCAGGTTCTCCACAGTGAACATTTCATTTCAGGGTTGTCTTTGGAGTTTGTTTGTTTGTGAGTTGTCTTCAGTAATATTTCAGGTAATGAGCTTTGGGGATTCCCTGTGAGCTTCTGCAGTTTTTTGAGAGCTTCCCATCACAGCTATTTCTTCTTGGAGTGTCTTCAGCAGACACATTAAGCAAAGTAAAGCGTGTTGAGACTTAGCAATCCTCCAGGTGCTACTACAGTGCTGGGGTGACTTAACAACAGGACCGATATTTTACTTTGCCTTGTTTCTTACTGGGAGGATGTGTAACCAGAGAAATTACTTCACTAAATAACAAAGCAAGGGAGAGAGGCTGGTACTTGGGGAACAAACCAGGATACAAACCTACTTGTGGCAGGCTCTCAACACTTTTGTACTGCATCAACCATAGCTTTGTCACACAGGTTGGACCAACACATCTGGAGGCTCCCCGATTTTTTATCCTGTGTTACCTTCTGGCATTCATTGTCTTTGTGCCTGTCACCATTTGCTACCCTACTCACTCCTAGGCTTAGAAGAAATGGGTTTACTATCCCTCTGGCATAAAATAGGGTATGTAGCGAAGTTGGTTTTACTGCTGATATGTCATTTTATCATCAGTTATGCAATTAAATATAGGAAGAGTGTGAAGCTCAGAAAACCAACACAGTAACTTGATGCACCAATGAGTTATGTCAGGCAGGTATTCCCTTTATTTACAGCATTGGGTGCTTGGGGGATTGCTCCACCAAACACATGCACCGAAGAGAGAAGCAACTACATATTTAAAGGTGTAGTACATACACATTATATCCATTACATTCCAAACACTGGTGATTGTGGGGTTATAGCTAAGGGTCATTTTTGCTGTAGATTTCCAACCTTGAAGGGGAGAGCCCTAACCCGTTCCCATGGGTATTGTGTTGAGCAGAGATAGCTGTTTGGTTGTCTTATCAGGACAGTAGGATGCCTGTTCTGCTTTCTTATTGTGCTGTCTCTGCATTCTTGTTCCTAAGTTTACATTTACATAAGCCCCTGGTCCTTCAATTTGTACCCGTTTGAGTTATGTGATGAGCTGTTCTCATGATTCAAGTGAATACTGTTCTCAGTTCTTGATTTGCAACCATGCTGTAGGCTTACAACTTATATGATACGTTTAACGTGCATCTGTCATAAAAACAGTGAAGACATCCACCTGTTCCTTCTGTGCCCAACATCAGACTGACTATTCTTTCCTGCAGCACTTATTTCCTGGGGAATTATTTCTGTTATTTCTATGATTAATAAAATAATTGTGCATACTGCATGTGGGAAATATGGATATGAATATGGAGTTTTGAAAGGCTGAAAATGAAGAGTCCAAAAGAAGCTAACAATTTCTTGTGGCACAGAGTAAATGTCTGAAATGCCTACAAGGGCCTCTCAAGTTGGGCACTAGAAGTCAGCACAAATCTTTCTTCATACATCTTATTTAGTGAAATCTTATCTTACACACGTTAGTACACACGTTAGAGCACACTTTAAACTCAACCTGTTCAAGATGTCCCTGAAAAACTTCACGAAGGAGAGCAATCAGTGAACTTGAGGACAGGCAAACGAGAACTTGTGCTTCACGTGTGGTATTTTATGGGGAAATACTTCCCTATTTGCTATATCAAAGCTTTAAAATGGTGTTGTGAGCTCAGATGGCTTCTGCCTTCTGTATTAATTGAAGAGGCGGTTTCTGAATTGCATTACCTTTTACAATAACGTTTGTAAAGTACTTAAATGACACGTTTACTCTCTTCTTTAAATTTAAATCTTCCTCATTCAGATAGTCACAGCTCAGAAGTCTTGCTTTAGGCGATAGCATGCTATAAAAACCTAATGCAAAATAAATGGGCCCTTCCAGGTGCTGAGCGATGAGAACTGGATCTATTTGAATAGTTAATACAGACTGAGTTTTTTTATTGCCTTTAGACGCCTCTTATAGATCTTACATTCTCTTTTTTATGTTGGTCCTAATTGTTATTACTGTAGTCCAAAAGATTTAACCAGTGCTTGTCTAAGATGAAGTTAGATGAGGCAGTTAAGGATGTCATTGTTTCACCTACATAGGCGGTGGTTTTGTAGCTTAGATTTGTCAGTTGATGCCAGTTAGTCTAACCAAGCTCCTCACGATAGAAGAGATACCAGTAGCATAAAGAAAAGTATTGCAAGTGTACCTCTCTTTATAGTGAGTATCATCCTGGAGATGAATGGCAGTAGGTTGACTGCCTGATTTGACATAACTCCAAAAATTCTCTAGGATGGGAAAGTAAAGAAAGTCGGTGTTGGGAGGAGCCACCTAATCAGTGCTTCCCAAGCAGCAGAGAGCCCTGTGAACATTTAGTCTCTTTCTCTTCATTAAATCTAATTTCATGCCAATATTATGGGGAAAAGGTTTTTCGAGCTCAATGTGAGGGAATCCTTTATGGTTTCATAAAAACTCTGATGACTTTAAATACTAATCACAGGTGAAAAAAGTGACCTGTAGTTTGTAACCCTAACAATCATCTTTTCCCAGACTTTGTGTTCATAAAATAGTTTGTTACAAAAAACAATGTGATACTCTTAGCAGATCTTGTTCATGCGCTTTGTTTTATAAATAAGTGGTTTTTTTCACATTCTTAGTGCATGCGTGAGTGCTTCTTATGCAGCATACAGAGGAAATAATGCAGCAGATGCATGGCACTGCTACTCATTGGCTCAGTGGAAAGCATCTCTCCTGTGCAGCATAAATCAGGAGACTGGGAGCAAAAGAACAGCACTACACTTGACATTTCCTCATTCATCTTTGCCATGCTGTATCCCCTTGGTGGGGGGATAATATTTTGATGGGTGAATGAAATACCATTAACTTTACCATTATCATCCATCATTATGACAAAGGAGGACAAGAATAGGCTTTGAACTAGGTCTTGCTACTTGTTTAGACACTGAAGCCTTTGCAAAATATGTGTAGAACTGTTGTATTAAAGCTGTGATTCTGTGATACAGGCTTTTTTACAATGATACCTGTTGTAGATACTCCTACCGCTGAGTGCACCCCTAAGACCTGGCAGCGTCTGCATCCATTGCTCTTGTGCAATTGCAGCCTCTCTCTCTAGGGAACCAATCTGGCTCATGTTTTTAGAGAAAACACAACAGAAAAAACATTCCTGGGAAGTGGTGGTTGTTGGAGTGGGGGGGAGCTTTTCTAAAGCTGTCTTCATTCCCTAGTCTGCTCATCACCTGACTTTGTGGGGAGCTGAGCTGGTGCTGAGAAGAGTGTGCTGTGCTGAGGGATAGGCATGGCTGTTGTGGGGTGAGGGAAGTGTTAGAAAGGTTTTGTGCCTTTCTTTATTTAAATAAAAAATTAAAAATTAAATGGTGTAAGAAAAAGTAGTGAATTGTACTGGGAACCTAAAACCTGATCTGATAACCTCTGCAGGTATTGGTAATGCCTCAGAGTCAAAGATAGATTGAGTTAGTAGTTTAGTGGGTAGGGATGGTGATAGGAGGATGGTTGGACTAGATGATTTTGTAGGTCCTTTCCAACCTAATGAATCTATTAAAAAAAAAATAGAATAAGCAGGAGAAGCAGGGTGTGTTGCAGAGCAGCAGGGCCCAGTGTAAGGACGTAGACCAGGGCTGTTAGAGGACTGTGAAGCTTGGGACTTCCTCTGGGTCTTCTGCACAGATGAGAAATGAAGCTGCACCAATTAACTTCTATGAAGTAGCTGTTTCAACAACAGCTACTCACTATGACATACAGCAAAGAATTCTTCAAATACCTTTTCTCTATGTTTTGTCCTCAGAAAGACACTGTGGATGTGTCAGATCTCAGGTATCTTTTTGATAGGAACTACTGTACCTCGAAAGAGGGATAGTTATGTATACCTTGTTTCTCAGCCTTGGGTTTTTATGTATTTTTCCCTATGAAGCATTGTCCTTCCTCTTCCTTGGCATAGCTTACATCTCTGAAACTGAGGCAAATGGCATTTACTGATCTACTCATTAGAGGCAGTTCTCTTGATTGCTCCTCTGGTGAATGTGGCACAATGATAGTCTTCAGTCTGGCAGAAGGTCGGAATGTTGTACATACTCAGATTTCCTCCTGCATAGCATTACTTTATGCTTGTTTGTCCTGTCAGTGTGTGAACACTCAGGAATCCATGAATCAGAAAGACTTAAAAAAAAAAAAAAAAAAAAAAAAAAAAAAAAAACCCCCTTTTTAAAAGNAAAAAAAAAAAAAAAAGAATCACCCCCTTTTTAATACGTAGAGAGTTTTGGTCAGGATATGGCAGCTGATTTCATACAATCATAGTCATTTGTGTTGGAAGATGAAGTTCAGCTGTCAACCTGACCCTAATTTTCAGGAGGCCCTATACTTTGTTCTGTGAAGCAGCACTGTTTTCTTAGATATACACTTAGTTTATGTTGCTTGTGCAGCTCATGCTTATTCTAACAAAGCAACCAAGGAAAGAAATAACTCTGTGGTAGTAGACTCAGAGGACCTTCCCTGTGAGCAAGAAATCCCTGGCCAAAGGGATTTCTGGTCAATTATTTCATGTGCTAAGGAGATCCACACTGACTACTTTCTTTGGGAGGAAAAAGGTCTTTTAAATTGACTTTTTGTTTGTCTCCTTTCAGTTTTATATATTGTTCAAATGTTTTTACACTGTTCAGTTCAGCTCTTTTACTTACCTTTTGTTACTGAACATGTGTTACTGTAATATTTGGAGATAACCAAACCCTGTCTTTTGCTGCAGGGTAATAAGCTTGTAGGAGTTTCCATGTTTCCACTCGTTGCTTTTCATATGCAATTAGTAAGCGTTCTTTTTAACTGGGGATAAGTCAAGCAGGAAAGTCGAGGAGGAAGAGGCTTTGTAGAAATTCAACAATAAGGTGATGTGATCTAGCTGGATCTGTTTTGAGAAAGTTAGTAGTTAAGGTCCAGAGATCCCTTCAAACCTAAGTTATTTCATGCGTCCTAGCCTGAAAGAAACCACAATACCTTGGAAACACTGTAGTTCTACTGTTTACTTGTTGAGTGAGTTTGGTTGTGTGTTTCTGTTTGTTTTTGCCTTTGTTTCTTTGTAGCTCTTTTGAGAGTTGTGTAACTTTGATCACTGAGGTTAATCAGGCAAATTAGCCACCAGTCCTCCTTTTCTTCCTTTACCATCAGGGGAGGAGGGCTCCTTCATTCAAAGCTGGAGGCACTGAATGTTTTACATCTCTGTTCTGCTCTGGTGATAGAGGGCATCTGAGGAAGGGAAAGAACTAGCAAGGAGCTCTCAGCCTTCTCCTTTGCAGCCTCTGGCATGACCCTATACTCTGTTTGGATCAAGTTATGTGCAGGTTGATCCCATGCTGTCTGCATATGGCACAGCTGAGTGCTTTGCTGTTGTGTATCACTATAGTCAACACTGCAATATCCTGCTTCCTTTCTGTACAGTACAGTTTAGCACACAGCAGAAAGGAGTTAGCTTCTCAGTGAAGATGTGAAAGAAAAACATTGACCTTGCTACATGGGCAGTGATCACATGTGCCCCTTAGCCTGAGTATTTCCTTGATCCATTCTGCTCAAGGGGAAAGCTTGGCAGTGGTTTGCCTTGCATTGAGATTCTAAACCAGACTCACAGTCATCGCAAATGATGTGATGATCGCATATCAGGCTGTGCTGGCAATGATGAATTAAAGCCCCTGGGATACAGGAGTGAGCCAATACAGGTGACCTTAACTGGCACAGAAGTGAAGCTGTATTTGCATCAGAGGTGTGAGGGGTTTAGCTCATTGTACAGATAAAACTAGACACTAGCCTAGGTAAAATTTACCAAAGGAAGCCTGACCAGCTTTTATTTTATCTGATAACTAAAATGCTAGCAAACATTTAAGATGTTTTTCTCTAAAGTGTTTTATTTATTTATTAGCTGTTCTTTCTTCAAACGTCTGGAGATAGTCTTTCCTTGATGCCTCACTGGATTTTTGCTTTTTCTATTTTCTTTCCATCTTCTTTCTACTTTTCAGCATCTACATGGGAAGACTGTGATAGGACAAAGGGGAATGGCTTTACACTAAAAAGGGAGATTTAGGTTAGATGCTAGAAATTCTTCATTCAGAGTGTGATGAGGCACTGGAACAGTATGCCTGGAGAAGCTGTGGATGACCTGTCCCTGGAGGTGATCAAGGCCAGGCTGGAGGATGGAGCACTGATCTAATGAGTGCTAACCCTGTCCATGGAAGATAGGTTGGAACTGGATGATCTTTGAGGTCTCTTCCAATCCAAACCGTTCTGTGATTCTTTTTGTCTTGAAGCCTTTAGGGCCTGCATCTTCATACAGATGGACCAGATTAACAGGCTTGTCAGTCAACACGGAACACTGCTTGTTCGCAGAGCAATATTCCTTATAGCTGTTTGAGACTGGTGCTTCTTTCCTTGGCACCAGTAGCACAAGCAGAGATTTCCTGGGTTCCCTTAATTGATTGGCTTGCTGGCAAAAGCTGTCTGGGATAGCAGGTCACTGTGAAATGGGGGTTCTTTCTTTACTGTTATCAAAAACAGCTGTACCTTCATAGAGAGAGAGTGAAAAAACAGAATTGAAATTAACTGAGAACAAGAGTGCATTTGAAGCTGAAAATGTGAAGGACAGAATTGTCCTTCACTCGATGGGTGATTCCTCTTCAGCACATTGTCCCATGCAAGAGGATATCTATTAAAAAATCAAAAAGACACTGTTTTCCAGCACTCTACATCTGAGGATCTCAAAGAGTGCTGTGAGTGAAATCTGCCATTTCTGTGACAGACGTGAGATCACCTCTGTTCTGCAAATGAAACTGGGAAGTTCAGGTGCTACTTAGAATTATTAAGTCATTAACAGTGATAGAAATATAATGGGAGCCCTGACTCCTAGTCAAGCTTGTAGAAAGAAATTAGCTGCAATGAAGCTATTAAGTTAGGCCCAGACTTTATGTAGTAGAACTAATAACTGCTTTTTTTTTTTTCCTGAAGCATTGAGCAGCCACCATCTCCCGTAGGAATTTGCTGAGTGTTTGGAGCTCAGAGGGTCTGCAGATCAGACTCATGAAAAGCAAGGATTGTTGTACAATTGTTTACATTAGACCTATTGATCTCTCTTAAATGAAAAGTTGTGTTATGCACAGTATGACATAAGAAAAAAATAGCCTCAAAATTATTGGCAAGCTTTCTGAGGTCATGTGGAGTGCATAGAGCAGTGTAGGATCAAAATTGGATAGGTGGGAAAAGAAATAATGAAATATGTGTGCAGAAGATGAGAAAGGGGAATGAGAAATACTAGAGGGTAGTGGCAAAAGAGAACAAGGTTGGTCTCAGTGTAGAAGAGAGTGGGAAAAGTGTGCACGATTGCAGGAACTACATAGTAATGTTAGCAGAATGGAGTATTTTAGGTAGGCAGCACAACCCTGAGGGTGTGTTCAGGACCTGGAGTTCTTTAGTCTTCTCTCCCAGTGAAGTGCCAGCCTTGTGTCCTGCCTGTGTGATGGTGCTCTGATTTTGACTGAGTCTTCCAGGTACTGCTCTAGTACACATCTGAACAGCGACTTCCCAAAATCTGCAAGCGGCAGATTGGAAAAAGGATCCCCTTCTCCCTTACCTCATTTAAGGGCTGGCAACTGAAGGGGAAGCATCTCTACTTGGAGACTGCCTTCTTTGGAGTGTTTAGCAAGCCCTAATCCCTGGGAATAAGTGATTCCTTTTTTTATTTATTGGGTTGTGGCTACTACCTTTCTTGGGTGATCTGAAGCTGATTTAAAGCAGCTATATCTGCTGCCCCCCTATCCTTACAGGTGGTTACAGACTCTGCTTTACCGCAACCTGGGATAAGTAGCATGTGTCCTTGGGGAATACAGAGGGCTAGATCTTTTTGTATTCACTAAAAGAAAATTAATGAGTGTATGAGAGAGAGAATGGATGAAAGTGTATGTAGGACATGGGGAAGCAGAAATGCTGGCAAGGGCAGACTCCTGGGCTGTGGTGGGAATCTTGGATGAACCTCCTTTGAGGACTCCTAGTGGAAAACACACATCATCATCCTCTCATTGGAAATCTATTACTTGACTGGAAGTTCTGTATTTGTGCTTCGCTTTTAAATAGGAAAGACGATCTGTTCCAGTAGAGCTATATTACCAGGGACTTCCTTTGTGGGAGTTACTAAAAAGAGAAAACAGTCTCTGGAGAACAATTTCATTGTTCATGATGTGAGAACTCTGGTCTAACATTATGTTGTCTCAGGTTTTCCTGAATGTCCTTCGGTAAGTCAAATAGCCTTTCTATACCTTAAGTTCCCAGGCATAACATGAGGAAGGTGGTACTACCTGGCTTGATGGGAATAGGATGATAAAAGTGTTAAAATTGATAAAGCAAACGAAGATAGAATATGAGTTCTGTGATCTGCTCAGATATTGGAGATCTGACAAAAAATGTAAGCTAATATTTTAAGGTAATGAAAGGAAGATATGCCCTCCTGAAATTTGTTCAGGAGATAAATTAGCTTCCAGTTGACTGCTTTGTTCAGCTCTGGTAAGTAGCTGATTTTCATAAAATATGGGTAGATGTAATCTTTCTGAGTTTTGCTTCTTCCTGAGCAGAACATAAGCCTCAACAGGGATGTCCATGGGGAATGAACCTAGGAAGTCTGGATCAAAGAGAACAAATCTGCATTTTTTGTTCTAAATAATTGTGAATGTATTAGCTGGAAGCTTTCAAGTGTCTATGTTCAGCCTATCCTCCAGAGAAGAAAAAGAAACCGTGATATGGCCGTTCATCTGTGCTCAGCTTTATCACTGTCTTTCAAGTCCTCACCAACCTGTAGACCACCACCTTGTGCTTGAGCAAATGCTGATTGAAACTCTTGGAGCTGGAAGTCAAAAATTATTTCTGTCCATGTCAAAGCATAGCTGGTATGGTATCAGATTGTTCCTTAGCCTTGATGTGTGCTTTGACTGCATGCAGTAAGTGTGGGGCAGCAGTGTTGGGCCTAGGGAAGACAATAGGATCTTTATGGCTCCTAAAGTGGTGGAAGGTGCACTTCAGAATTGTGGAGCTTTCCGTGGGAATTAGAAATGCTCAATGCCTATTAATGTTGCTTGTGGAAGTACGCTCCTCTCAGAATGCTTGGTGGTCAGTTAAATGACTGGTGAAAACCTTGAGTAAGCAGTGACGAGGGGGATGAATTCCTTTTGTAAAAGAAAGCTGAGTCTGCTATGTCATTTTTTTCCGTGGAAGAACTGAGGAACATAACCTGAACTCACAGTGACAGAGTGCATGCCTGTCCCTTGCTGCTGCCTGGTCTTTGGTGTTCTCAGCTCCTGTAGTGTTCTCAGGAGCTTGGAAGCCTTTGTGGGGAGGAAATCAGACAGATAATGGAAATATGGCACAAGCAGAGTGCATCACAGCTGCAACATCAAGGCACATATAGGAAATCAGGATTTCCCGTGGTTGTGGTTAGGAGTTCTGGCTCTGCTAAACATCAGTCATGCCACCTCAGGCGCTCTATCCCCCTGGATGTTTAATTTCTCTTTTGTTCCCATCTTACTGCCAGGAGGGGACTGTATTGTGCCCTTTGTTTGTATAGCATCTGACTATACAAGGGCTTGGGTCTCCTGACACATCTATCCTACTAATAATGATAGGAAGGAGAAAGGGCACCTGTTAGAAACGTATCCATAGCTTTTACCTGTTGGTACATTTTCCATTATCTTTTTTTTTTTTTCTTGCTTGAAGGGAAATAAGTCCGTTATTTTTTATTCCTTCTAAAAGTGATGAGGCTTGACAGGTCTGGAAATGTGTTTCCTACAGTTACTCCGAGCACACAAGGGCTATGGTGACTCATTTATACACCCACATAGCGCAGCCCAGACATTTCATTAGCTTGGCATATATCTTTTGTTTGCAGTGACAGACACATGAAAGTACGACAGGAACAGGGCTCGAGGAGGGGAGGGAAGGGGATGCATTGCTGCCTGAAAATTGCTGTCTCAATGTGTTGCTCTGTGCATATGCTGGATGATTAAAAAAAAAAGTCTTTATACTTACTGTTTACTAGAGGTACTTTCTATGTACTGAAGCTGACATGGACTGAGATAAACAGAATGGCCTGGATGGCTGCTTGTGCCACTCAAACAAGATTGTTCTGTGATCTTTGCTGGCAGAGGAAGGGAGAAGGACATGTAAGGATTTTCCAGTTGGTCAGAATTGAGGGGGTACCCTGGAGACAGGAGCATAAGTCAGATATGTGGCCAACCCTCTCCTTTTCCAGCCTTCTGTTCGGTCACTCTGGCTGGCAGAGCTCCTGGATGTCTCCTCTAGCAGGGGCCAATGTATGCCGGGCCCTTCAAGGTGAATGACAGCAGCAGAGTGATGGACAGAGGTGGAGGTTGTGGGGACAATGCTGCTGTCTGGCTCATGTGCCCATGGAAAGGGTTGTCTTTGGCTGAGCATGTTCGAGCTGTGAGAACTGAAATTCACTTGAGACTGTGAGATCAGCACAAGGCTAATTTTAAGTCCCAGATATGCTGCCACTCTTGCACTGCATAGCTCCAGCCATCCTGCTCTCTGTCATTGTGTCGCTGATTCATCTTTCCCATTTGGAGTTGTCCTGACTATTTCTCTGTGCAATTCCTGGGTGAATTTTTTTTTTGTCCCGAAGCCTGTTCTTGTGGTTGCAGCTAGTGTCCTGGCAATGTTTGTTCATGTCAGATCTGTCCCTATCAGTCAGATAGTTACAGAGCCTGGCAGATCTAGGCCTACTGCCAATGCTTTTGCGCTACTCTGGTCTCTCAAGCAAAAAGCCACTCTTTGCTGTAGGTAGCAGAGGCTGACAGATGTTTTGACTTCTGGTTTTGTTCCTGCCCAGCTGTCCTGGAGACAGAAAAGGCACACTGAATCTAGTGCAGATGAAAGAGATGTCTGGTGGGATCTACCAAAGGTCAAATGAAAACTGTGGAAGGAATATATGAGCGCTGTCCTTATTCCATCCCCTTCTTCATCCTGAATTTGAACTGCTACAGGGAAGAGCAGTTCTTGATATGTCACCCAGATCTTTCTAATATAATTTAGGTTTGTTCCAGCCTAGCTCTCCTCTCTGAAAGGTTGCATCAGTGCTCACATGCCTGCATTTAAATTGTAATCCTAGCAAGCTGCTCCGAGGGGCTGCAATGTTCACATTTCTCATTGCTCACTGCATGACTATCTATGTGGCTGCCACCAGAGCTCAAATTCCAGTGCTGAGTGAGAGTCTCTGTGATTTAAGCTAAAAGGAATGTTTTGGATATATTTCTTTGATGGAGGAAAAAAAAAAACAACAACACAAAACCCTTCCCAAAAAACAACACCAAATATCCACAAACTACAAGAGCTGTCATGACTTTGTGACTTCTGTGAACCTGAGGGAATCTAAAACATGTTCTGGAGAGCGGGACTTCAGGATAGTTACGTCCTAGTTGTCCCAACTTCTCCTGGTTTGCAATCTGAAGGCAGTTTGAAACCTAAGCCCTTTGCTTTGTTGAATAGTGGCAAAACGTTGGGATTCTTTTTCTGGGGTCATCAATAGGATCTGCTCCAGAAGGCCACTTTCATGCTGTTGTGTCTGACACATAAAATACTGACTGTAAAATAAACTTGATGCTTATTGCTCTTTTTTCCCCCAGGCTTGCACCAAAGCAAGAATATTAGTAGTATTTTGTGTGCAGCGCTACAGATTATTTATGATGCTAATGTCTATTTAAAGCCATTAGTTAATTGAACACTGAAGAATTATAGGCCTGATCTGCCAAATTCATGCAGAGTTACAATTTTTATTTCATGTTTAAATTCTGGTCTTTGGTCATGTTTATTGACTTTGGGCTCTCAGATTTTGTTATTATTTTTTTTTTTCATTTGACAGTAAAATTCCCAGCATTATGCTGAGTAAAAGGAAAATGAGTAGGATTTTTAAAATACCTCTTAGTTGTGTCCTCATCATCTTGTGCTCTGAAGGTGTCCTCTTATTCAATGAATTATCATCGCTGCTTGGGAAGTGTGCTTTGTGCAGGTGTCTAAGCAGAGCTAAATTGTAGCAGGTCCCTTGCTCTCTGGTTTTTTTTTTTTTTTTTTGGTACTGTTTCTTCTTTGAAGTGCAAGACAAATGGTGTTTAAACGTTTTGAATCAAGAGGTGGTTTTCAGAGGTGCTTAAATGATTTAAGAGCCTGGTTCCCCTTGGCTTAGAGTCAGACTTGGTGCTCTTTAATCTTTTTAGGTATTTAAAAAGACATGCTTTCTTCCCCATGGGTTTGCTGAATCTGTCTCTTCTAAGTACTAACAGGGCCCCTTCATCTACAGTGTCAGTACATTGTCACAGCAGCATAGTGGTGGCAAGAAGATCCATGTCTCCATTTTATGGCTTGGGAGCTCAGGCTGAAGGGGACTGAGTGACTTCCCCTAGCCAAGGGGGTTTTGGAAACACAGGCACCCAAATCCTCCACTGGGCAGGAGGCTGCTCTGCTCTGTTATGGGCTTTGTGCATAGTGTGCTCTGACACGCTTTGATCAGCCAGAACCTTGGGCTTTTACTGGCATGGTCTGTTTGGTTGCATATACAGGTAGTTACCAGAACCACTGAGGTTTTGTGATAAATGAAAATACAGGCAACAAAACCTTTCAGTTTTGCATTCTAATGAATTATTGTTTGTGTTAAGGAAAGAGAGATTAAGATTGTGTAGAGGAAAATGCATTCAAATGCGTACCGTGCTTGTTCATAGATCCACTCATGATGTCCCACTGCAATAAGAGCGTACCTAATAAAAGCTTGCTGGTGTCAGCCACTTTCTCTAGATAGTTAGGTGCACATTGAACCTCCTCTGTAGGGCTCAGCTATACAGTGACCAGTTTGGGAACTGGATGGGGATCAGAAGGACCTTAAGCAGACAAAGCTGGAGTGAGTTTGAAAAGTTTTTTGCTTTGATTTTTCACAAGGTGCTGCTGCTTTGGGATCCAACAGTGACCTACGATTGCTGGTAACAACTGGAGCCTTGTTTTTTGAAGGGAAGTGGGGTTTCTGTGGAGAATGTCCTTTCTGGGAAGCCTATTTTTTATGCTTGTTGTTCTCTTCCTATGGAGAGCACCTATCTACAGCTATTACAGCTGTGCTAGGAACAGCCTTCCCCTGGGGAGAAGGACTATAGGTGGAGCACAGGAATATATTTTCAAATGAGAACTTAATTAGAAAATGATTAGAAAAAAATAGCAATTCTGTGAGTTAATTATTTCTGGGCAGTTTTTAACAATGCATCTTGGCTTTTGTGTACCTCTTGATATTTGTTCTGAGTTTTTTGTTGCTGCTGCTGCAGTTTCTTTTTCTTTGTGTTGACTGCTCCTTGGTTAGCTGCAGTGTTTTGTGTTGGCTTGACAATGTTGTGTGTCCCCGTGTCCGTGTGTTGCAGTTATCTAGTTGGAGCCAATTGAGCAGCTGTAGTCCTCTGGCAGGCTGTTCTCCCAAATTGGAAAATGTGGTTCTGATTTATTTTTGTTTGTTTTAAATCCTATTTGTCACTCAGTGCTTTATATTTACTGTTTTCTGATTATTGACAATGGCAAACTAGTTTGTTTGAAGTTTAAAAGCCTGAAAAGGGGCTTTTTTAAAAAGAAAACAATTGAGCAGTTTTCAGAGCTCTTAAAATGCCTTTTGATTATCTTTATGTAGATTCTATCTGAGATTGTCAAATTTTCTCCTCAGTGATGATCAGGGGGACACTCAACATGCAAAACCGAGCCAAGCAACCATTTGGTCATGTACGTGAATAAGTTAATATGTCTGAGAAAGGGCAAAAAAAACCACCACATAGACAGAGAATGAGGACAAAAAAAAAAAAAAAAGAGAA
>VXAB01009832.1:539427-560293 GCA_013399175.1 Odontophorus gujanensis | reverse complement strand
AAAAAAAAGAAAAAAGGAAAAAAAAAAACCCCAAAAAAAAAAAAAAAAAGAAAAAAAAAAAAAAAAAAAAAAAGGAGAAACAGCAGAGGAGAGAGCACCAAGTTTGGAGGAAGTTTTTTGATGATGATACAAATGTTCCCCGTGCTTGTGGAAGAAATGCACTGAAACAGATGGATGTTCCCAAAGGAAGTTGATGGCCATGGAGATTCCATGCAATGCAATCCCCTCTGGAACCAGAGGAAAGATGTAAGAAGGAAAGAGTTGCAGGGAGGAACTCTTATGTATTGATGGTAAACTCATCCACCTGTGCTGCGCTCCAGAGTGTGAAGTCTAGTCTGGGAAAGAAGAAAGACATTGTAAACAATGTTCGTCTTTTGTCTCTCGCTAACTGAATCTATTTCAATTAGCAATAGGTTATTTTACTCAAGTCATCTCTGTTTTGCCTTTGTTGATAACTGGTAAGCAAAATCACCCTGTCTTCATTTCAACCCGTGATGTTTCTTATTCTTGCCAATTTCAGCCTGTCCTTGGGCACCAGTGAATGAACTGAGTGAATGGCTGGGAGGACATTGACATTTAGCCAAAGCTAACCTGTCACAGAATACAAGAGAATTCATATCAAACTAAGCAGCTTTCACCCTTGTATGCTATTCTGCACTGCAACTGGAAGCTGCAGCAGCAGCTAAGCTGCATTGTTGAGATGTGCAAATGAATGCAGAGAGATGCAGCTAAGTGCTGACATTGTCTTCACTCCATCGTTTGTCCACCTTCATAAAAGAGCTATGGCCATGCTGAGTTCTGTGCTGGTAGGAATGTGGGCCTGAGTATTGAGCTAGTTTAAACCCATTGCAACCATGTGAGAGTAGGAATCTTGAAATACAGATGTGGGCTGTGTGCTGAGAGTATTTGGTGATATAACCTGTGTGAGATGAAGAGAGGCACGGAAAATGGGAATCAGAAGCCTGAACCTTGCATTTGTTACCTGAGATCCGGTTAGTCAAAGTAGAGCTGCCTGTAACTGTATGTAAACTCAGAGTCCTTTTTCTCACTGACATACCCAGGCTGTGAATTTCCATCTAACACGTTGCAAGTGTGGGCTATTGTAGCAACTGTGACTGCTGATAAAATCACTAAGGACAAGACAGAAAACAGTAAGTGGATGTAATAGGTGAGAATGGGAAAAGAGAAACAATATGAAAATTAAACAGACTGGAAGTGTAGGGTTATGACTGAAACTGTTGATGCTATCTTTACTAGAAATGACATTGCTTCTCTGAGAAGCCTTGGCTTGAACTGTGCCATCTGAATAGCACCCTCTGCTATTAGCTGCAATCCCAGTGAAACATCTCTTTGAATTTTAAGGTCTTACAATTTCTAGGCAAAGTAATGATTTATGTGTGATATGGAAATGCCAAGCTCTGTGCTTGTTTTCAACATTTTTTTTTTTTAGTACTGTAAAGCAAAAATTGACATCAAGTTGTTTTTATTATCCTTAAACATAGAACACTGAAAACTGATTTTGTGAAGAGGAAAGCATTTTGAGAATACTTGAGTTTAATTTTTGTCGTTGCTACCGGAAGTTTTCAGTCACTTAAAATGTATATTTATAGTTTTTACAAGGTGTCTGGTAAAACAATATAAAAGACAGAAAAAAATCCTTGCTGGGTACGTGTTCAGATCTGGAGACCTGGGCTTACTGGTATGGAACCAAAATGGTGAGGTGAAAAGCTGTGTGCAGCAAATTCTGATCAAGGCATCTCTCCTCTCACATTCGCATCAATGCTGACCAAAATCAGAGCCTGCCCAGAGGCTCTCAGCTTGTGTTAGGGATTTAGCCCTTCTATAGAAGAAGTGAGGCAGATTTACTATTCATATCTGTGCTGAACTTTGTGGGGTTTCCAAAGTCTCAGCAATAGTGATTGGAGGAATCATACTAACTGTGCAAATGAGGGGTTTCCCTTTGGATAAGATGTGTTAGGTTCACTTAGTTAGGCTGCTTTGGACACCTAAACTCATCACTGTACAGCACCGTGAGGCTTTATCTTTATGGTATTCTCCCATGAGCTTGCAACTGATGTATTACTTGTAAAGGTCTTATGCTGGATGCAAGCAAAAGGCTCAGTATTTTTCACTCATGATTTGGACATGGGGAACTGGCTTCAGAGCAGTCCTCCTGGTTATAAGTTTCTCACAGCTAGATATGCCAGCAAGATGCCATCCATGGTTGTGAAGAGAGGGTAGAGGCGTAAGCTGCCTGGAAATGAGTGTTGAGCTCCATCATCAGATTCTCCGCCAAAGTAATTAAATTCTTGAAAGATCAAACAAGTTTATCTTAAATTCATTTTCTTGGTTGACTTTTATCTTGTATTTACAGAAGAGAGAAGGTCAAAAAGGTATTTGTGAGTGTACATAAAAATGCATTCACCTTCACAGATAAGTCCCTGTGTGCTGAGATATTGACTTTGTTATTCTTTCATCATCTCTAAAATAAGCAAACCACCTGTTTTGCTTATGATCTTGAATGTTTCCTGTCCTGCATTTGCATACTTTTTCATTTCATGTATACATGTGTGTATATTGTGTGTATATGTATTCCCCTTGATATATATATACATCAAGGACTCTTGCAGTGTTGTGTAAGCACAGATTCTGTGACTTGTTTGTGAGAGTTAGCAATGCTGTTACTTGATTATATCAATCATGGTCTCTGTTCTTCCTGTCAAGCCTTCCATCTGTGACCCTGCTGTTGGGAAAAATATAATGTATACATATATATTGCCCAGGAGGGTTGTGGAATCTCCTTCTCTGGAGATATTCAAGACCCACCTGGATGCCTACCTGTGCGACCTGGTGTAGGGAACCTGCTTTGGCAGGGGGTTGGACTCGATGATCTCTAGAGGTCCCTTCCAACCCCTGTGATGCTATGATATTTATATAATCCACATCTAAAAAGAGCATTGATTTCTTTTATTCCTGGTGATTTATTTTGCATTTACAAATATACACTCAATTAGCACAGTTTACCAGTACTAAAAAAAATGCTTATTTAGCTGACTGAATCATTGTTAATAATGCCTGTGGTGTGACACTATGCTGGGAGATGGCTGACCTTTGATATTATTTCTAGAATATAAATTAGAGCTGTTGTAGGCTGTTCCTCATTTCCTGTCAGGACAGCTCTCTTGGCTTCATAATGCTAAACTGATATGCACTGGTAGGATTTGCTTCTCTTAAAAGGATTGCACTGTATTTGTCATTTAATAAATAAAAACAGGTTTAATAGGTGACCAAGAGGAATTGTTATGATAAGCTTCTGCTTAGCATGAGCTGAAGACCCTCGTTTAGCAGTTCACATGTTCAGCCCTTAATTTTGATTCAGGATTTTAAGTGACAAAGAAAGTATCATGCACTTCATTAGTTTGTGGCAGTGGTTAATTAATCTTCAGGTTGTGTTTTGCCTAGCTTAAATGGATTTCAGTGTATCCTTTCTGCTAGTTTCCATTGCGAGGAACTGCCTTTTCAGGTGGTCATTCCTGATAAGTTAGGCAATTTAAAATCTCTGATAATAAGGTTTTTATATGGGAGAACACGTTCCATGACTTCCAGCAGGACTGCTGCACCTCAGCTTTTTTATTATTACTATTATTTTTGTGTTGTTGAATATGTTGCCTTTCATATACAGTGACACCATCTAAGTTTCCTTTCAGCAGACTTCTGTGCTCTTAGTTCTCTTAGGATGGTTGACTGACTACAAGAACTAGGAAGGCCTGCTTGTCTCAAAACCTTCTTTGGATTCAAACATTACAGATCTGTTTTTTTGTGAGACAAAAATAACAATGAAATCAAATTCCATGTATGAAATGGATAGTTGATATGAGAACAAAGTAAGTTTTTTGTTAAGTACTGGAACAGGGAGTTGGTTGAGTCACCTTCCCAAATGTGTTCAAAAAACATCTGGATGTGGTGCCCAAGGACATAATTTAGTGGTGGAGTATTAGAGTTAGGATATTACAGTTAGGTTATAATTGGGCTTGATGGTCTTGGTGGTCTTTTCCAACATGAGCAATTCTGTGATTCTATAAATCCTTTTGGATTCTGCATCCTCATTTTCTATGCTGTAGCTACCTTTGTTCTTTAAGGACTTATATAATGAACTGTCAGACATTTAATGCAGCCTTGCTGTGTGTATATACAGAGAAATAAAATATTTTGCCTTTTGACTTGATAGGTGTTACCTTTCCTGGATGTTAGATTCCTTGATTTGTTCTCAATGACCAATGCTATGCAATCTCACAGAGCTGATAGTTTATTCCAAAAGGAATATCAAGGCCTCTTGTTTTAACATCTTTACTTTTCTAACAAAAATGAAACAAGTGGAGATGTTCACGTTTTATTGTAAAACTAGGATGGATAGAGCTTCAATGTTGTGTGGCTGGGGAGCAGAAATTGCTGTGCTGAGCCTGCTAGCTGTGCTGCAAGATGAGCAGAGCTGAGGGCACACTTAGAACATAGCACAGGGAGTGGAATAGAAGGTCCCTTTGTTGCAGCTGGACATGGGAGCTTACAAGTGGGTTTGGATGAAACATCAAGTCATGGCTTGCTCTTGCGGAAGGTGGAGCAGCTATAGGGCAGGTTCTTCTGCACCTTGTGCAAGGTGTGCAGCTCCCGTCAGGCCCTGTTGTGATCTCCCTAACAGTAATGCCCGACTCAGACTTCTGAATAGATGCTGAATTTGAATACCTAAGGCTTGGATGCAGAGGATCTGCAGTGCACTATGTTGGGTTGTTCCTTAATTGTTAGACATTTAATACCTGAACTCTGTCTACTACACTTTAAGCCAGTAGGCCACTGGAAGTGTCCCACGTGTATGAAAATTTGCTTGCCACATATTGCAGGTGCTTTTGTGATCCCTGAACATGTTGTGTTCATATTCTTTCTGTGAATACTGAGAATAAGAAAAAAATGCTGCAGAAATGATGCATTATAAAAATGTTGTGGTCATTTGGGTGTCTGTGCCTCTTTAACACTTTTAAAATATAGACGGAAACAGCTCCACATTGTTGAAATTCACTGGAATTGAAATGTCATAATACATTTCAAAACTAATTTGGAAAGGAAGCTTAAGTTTGTTGAAGTGGAATTCATTCTGTCTGTCTCTAGCTGTTATGCATCTAGTTCAGGAAGTGCTCCAGCCCAGCTATTTTGGATGCCTGCTTTTGGGTGGGTAGGTCGTGCCCAGGTGATGCCTGTCTCCACTGGCTGCACAGAGAATTGGTTTTGATGCTGTGCCTGAGTTCAGCCCTGAGGCAGCCCTACTGTTCAGGAGACCTTGCAGCCTCATGGTGTCATTTAAGACAGAATTTGTGTACTCTGTTGATACAATTTCTGCTCAGAGCGGCTCTTGGGCACCTCCTTCTCTTCCCCCTGAGCAGGTATGTTTTCCTGGAATGGGGCCTCCGGCTCTTGCCAGATGTCCCCGTCTGGCTCCAGCTGTGACCACTAGGATGTCACTACCCTTCATTATTTCTCCAGGCTGCTACTGATCCCACATGATCTGACAGTAGAGCAGTCTGTGGGAAGCCAAGTTGATCAGTTAAGTGTAAACAATTTGTAGCTTTTGCTCTGATCTGTTCTGATGGATTTTACCCAAAGATGACCCAGCAGCACTTTGCCCAAACACTTCTACCAGCAAAGAGACAGCAGCAACCACAGGACAGTAATTTCAGTAGCACTACAGCCTGTAAGTGGAACATCTTTCTGTGGTATGAACAGAAGATACAGGGTGTCTCAGCCAGGTTTCCATCTGCTGGACCATGCTGTTTTCTAGCTCACATCTCATTCAAACCTGAGCAAGCTGACCCATTGGGGATGTGATGTGCTTGGGGACGGATGTGATAAGTACCAAGGGGAGATTTCAACAGCGTAGTGCTGAGGAGGATGGCCTCTCTGAGATGTAGTGAGCACACACAGATGATAAAAGCTGGTTTTACCAGGGGATTTGTGAGAACAAACTACGAAGTTTAGTATGGAGGTTAGCAGATGATTTCTATGCCTGCATGTATTTTTAGAGTCATTTTGTTTTCTCAGGCTTTACTGTCACAAATATGATGAGACTATAAATGCTCTAATCTCACTCTGTCTTAATTCTGATTTCAAAATCTTCTCTGCTCCATTAAATACCATGTTTAACTTCATTTGAAGTGTTTTAGTCATAGTGCATTGGGGACAGAAATAGTACATTTAGTTCTGCTGGATGGATGTAGTATTAGATTGACAGTCCCTGTCAGTGTGTAATTGCAGATTAATGGGATGTAGTATGTCAATATGGCAGCTCAATAGCACAAATTTTGGAACTGTTCACAAGTCCAGTCTTTCATGTTTTGTTGTGGGAGGGCTATTCTCATCTACCTTGTACTAGTTCCTCCCTGATCTCCTGTGGTGGAGAATCAGTAGCATAAAATATATATACATATACATATCATGTATATATACACATATATAATCAGCATATATAATCAGTTTCTGACAAAAAAAGAAAAAAGTAGTGTAATCTAAATGATGGGAGCATGGGAAAGAACTGATACAAAATTGGAATCCAACAGTAGGCTATAAAGAATGAGATGTATATGAGAAGCTTTATGTTGTGAAATGAGCAGCCTTCTCCTGCACACATCTACCAGGAGATGCAATAGTATTATGTCTACCCAGAGTTAATTAGAGTTGCTGAGCTTTACTAACCACATCACAAAGCTGAGACAGGGATCGTATTCATAGATTGGAAAATGAGGGCATTCTGGGAATGGATTATTGAGGTAGCTTTCCCAATTACTGCTGAGTAGAGAGTCTGTCGGCCAGTAGTTTAATACTTCATATCCTGCAGCAAACGCTTTATGCTGAGCTGGCTGACTTGAAGGTGTTCTCACTGAGGACTACCTTGAGGCTTTTATCCACCTAAAAAGTACTTTACACCATAAGCAGCTCTCCTTATATTGGCAAAATTAAATGATACTGTTTGAGAATAGAAGAGATTGTAATTTGACTCTGAGTCAGAAGCAGAGTAAGGAACCAGACATGCTAGAAACAGCTCCATCACTTAGAGATGTAACAGACCATTCAATGTTTCTTTCCTTGTAAGAGAGCTTGCCAGTGTTGCTGTGCTGAATGCTGATCCAGGTACCTTACCAGAGCCGCATGTTCTTGGACCCCACAGCTGACACAGTCTTGCTTAAGCAGGCATGAAAGTAGTTGCTAATTGTACCTGTGTGCCTGGAGAAGAAAAAAGATCAGTTAGGTCTGCAGTTACGGCATCTGTGTTGCTGCTGGGTACCAGTGGAAATGCCAGCCAATATGCACTGTGGGTTTGGGTCCATAGCCATCACTCATAACTACTGTCAAGTTTCATATCCCAGTCTTCTTGATTTTATTACGTTTATGCTGTAAAAGATTGCAGTTGTCTGCTGCTTTCTGCTTGCTCACAATTCTTAGTTCAGAAAAGCAAGTTGAAGAGTTGAGGAATTGGAGCAATGTTTTTCAAGGCCCATTTTACTGTTTGCTTTTACACTGCTTCCTAATGGATATATCCCTCTTCTCTAGGGTTCTTCAACTGTATCCCAGCTTTCAAACATACTTGTACTCCTATTAGACTGTCTTCCTGGAAGAAAACTCTGGGTTAAAATCCATGCAATAACTAGCTATAATCCTTCCTTAGAACCTGTTTTGTTGCAACGCATCATTTTGAGATGTTTGTTTTTTTATTTCTGCATTTGTAAGTTAGATGTGCCAGTAGAAAGATACAAGGCAAGGAGCATTCCCTTGGGCAGGTGAGAGACCACAGGGAAGATTTCCTTTATGTCTGGGACTCAGCTCTTCCTAAGCTCTGCTGCACATCATTCAAATGCACCTGTGTGCTTTGGTACCTGTGCTGTAGGTTGCTAACCAGAAAGTGAGAAGAAAGAAATCTGCGTCTGTAATCAGTGAAGTGTTTCAGTATAAATCTACTCACACACGAAGTATTAAAAATTTTTTCATGTAGACTAACATAAAATAGAATGTGGTTTTTTTTTTTTTTCTCTAATGGGGTAGGGAGAGAGCTTTATTCTTGTGTGGGACTGGGCAGAGGAGGTACAAATACCCCATCTGGCTAGAGTCATGTGAGGGTAACACCAACCTTCCCAAGGTGAAAGAAAATGGCAAGCACAGAATTCCTTCATCTGTGTCAGATTCGAGGACAACAGCTGTAGCACCAATGAAAGGACCCTGAGGAGATGTGAGCCCACAGCTGGGAGTTTCAGACACATGGGACTAATCCTGTGGGCATTTGTCCTCGTGCTATAAAAGTATGGCTTTCACTACATTTGCTTGTGATATACCATTTGCTTCTGCTTCCTTCTTCCTGTTTTACATATCCAGATTGTTCTCTACCATTGTTTAAGTGGATGTTGGTGGAAGTTAGCAAGTCCTTTACTTAGGGCAGACCCAGGATTCTGTTGATCCTTCTGCCTCAGAGCTGACAGGGATGCTTTTAGGCAGTAGCAGCATGTATCTCAAGTCCGATGTAGTATGACTAAGTGTGCTTCTATGTGAGAGCACTAGGGACTTGTAAAGAGCTCTCCCATGCACAGAACTAAATAAAAAACCATGACCAACCACTGTGTCAGAGTAATTGCACAGGGAGAGCATCACTGGAGCTGCTATTGCTTTGTATTCCATAGAAATAGTCAGAATGCAACAGAGGCAGCAGAAAACAGTACAGAAACTAGGCTCTTCTCTCCTTGTCTGCCTACATATCTGAATCTTAGCTGGGGAAGGTATTGTGAGCAAGATGTCAGGGCTAGATGCCGTGCCACCCATCCAGGAGGTGGGGAAGGGTGCAGACTGTGACTCCTCCAGGACTTGGATGTGTTCCTCCGGCCCAGTTGTGCTAGGAAGTAGGGAACTAGCTCAGATCAACAACTTGAACTAGTTTATACCAACACTGATGATTTTTTTTTCCCTACAGACAAGTAAGCAATTTTTACAAAAATAGGTTTTTAAGCACCAGCATGAGTGATAGCATCCCGAGAGGGTTTGCAGTGGGAAGCTGTGAGGTGTGAAACTTCTAAAGAGACATGGAAACATGGGAAGGGTGTCAGCAATGGCCTCAGATTCATAACTGTCTGCCCTTTGCTCAGGGCTCGTCAGACAGCAATGGGTGAATTAAATATTTGTGTTTACAGTTCACAATAAAAAAAATGGATTCTTATAAATAACAAACACGTGGATAATACTGCAAATTCATCAGCCTGCTTCAAAAGAGTGGCAAGATCCTAATAATGCTTTTGTTTAAAAGGGCTGGGACACTAATTCACCCCTAGATTTGAGCTAAGTATTTATCATTAGTACCATACGGCCAGATTTAGTAGTGTGAAAATAATGCAAACAGTCATCTGTAATGCAAATGTTGACATCTGATTAATAGAGAAAATAACATGAGCAATTAATCCACAGGGGAGTAGATAATTATAAATGTAAATTAGATCATCAAAGGATAAGCCACACAGAAATAAAACTACCCTAAAACATGATTAATGATTGAAATTCCAGTAAAAAAAATAATAAAAGGCTTCTTTAACAATAGAGTCCTTGGAATAAGTATCATGTGATTCATCAAAATTCTGGACAAGGTTATTTAATAATCCTAAAATTGATTAGCTTCATTATAAATATAATAGGGCATTTATTCCACCCATGATAGTGCTCTCTCTTAGGGACAGAGCACAGCCATGGTGCTGAGCTGACTCAGTTCTGATATATGCACATGCATTTTTATGTATGGTGTATAGTTGCTCGGGTAAGTCATGAGATATATCTGCATACATTTTTCAGGAAGGAAGACAGATTTTTACATTAATACATATGACCTTAATCAATGCAAGATTGTTGGAGGTCTTGCTGGTCAGGGCATAGAATTGTGTCAAAAATGAGTTTCTCTTCTTGACTCTCAGAAAAAAAAAATAGAAAAAAAAATTGGGTGACCTTGGGCAGATCATTTCATCTTTCTGTGCTTTATCCTTCATCTTGGTTTAGAATGCTTCAGTTTAATGATGTGTAACATGATGCTGTTTAAAAGATAGGGGTTTTTTTTTGTCTTTTTTTCTCAAAAAGTACTGGGAAACCACACCTGTAAATTCCTGGTCACTTCTTAAAAGCTTGAGTAGAAAAGCTTTTTTTCCTAACAAAATAGGGCATACTGGTCACCAATTGCTGTTAATTACATGAGTGAGTTCATATTTTAAAGCTAAACAGGTAACACGTTATTTTAACACAGTAACATTAAAGACTTGATTCATAATTTGCATCTTTCTGAGGTTTAGTTTTGCATCTCACTAATATTAGAGACCTGCTTAGAACTTGGACATTTATTTTCTTTTTATCAAAATCAGTTTTGTTGTACTTCTGTAATTTCAGTGCATTTCATGGTGCTGCCATGGTGTTGTGCATAACACTGTGCAGAGTTGGCCTTATGCAAAACCACATGCAATTGATATTATGCAACGCTTTGCTCCTGTTGGTAATAAGTAGTTGGGTTGTCATCTCGCTTGAACTTGTTCATGCTACTTGGCACCTTACGTTTTATTTGTGCTCTGTTAGAGGTTTTTCCCTGTTTTGAGTGGGGTTCAACCTTGACAGCGAAGCTGAAATAGCTGTAAAAGATGGCTTTCCTGAAATCCACCTGGGTGTTAGCAAGCTCTGAGTGATGTCTGGTTCCATACAGGAGTCAGCCCCTCAGCCATGGCTTGAAGTTGTTCTGCAAAACGTTGGCTGCACCATGAGCCACTATGTGGTAGTTTTTCTTTGTCCAGAATATTATTTCTACCTTGGCTTACCTTTTGCCAGTAGCTCTAGAGTGCTGGTTCTTGTACAAATTTCTGTAGCTGAGAACTCAGGCCACCCTGGTGGTAAGTGTTTCTGTTTCTTCATGACATCAAATGGCTTTGAGGCATTTCTTGTAGGAATTGTATTAGGCACCTCTGTGCTTTTGAAGCTTCAACAGCTAGATTTAAACGCTGTAAAGCATATAAAGAAAACTCAGAAAATTTGAAAAGAATGCCTGCCAGGAAATAAACACTTTTGCATCCTTATACTGTCATTATCTCTTAATAACCAGTCTCCCTGGCCTCATTCCTATGTACAACGCTACTGTATGGGGGAAAGAAAAATTGGTTTTGAAAAACCTTTTGTCTTGTACACTTGAACTGTTGGTGGTACAAGCAAGTCACTTATATTGCTATAAGCTTCCAAGTTTAAATAGCAGCTTTTTTAGTCTTTAATGGAAAGTGGTCCACTTGGTCATCTTCAGCCTGAGGGAAGGATAAGTGTAGTACCTTATCCTAAGGACCTGGTACCGTAAACAGAAGAGCTAGAATGTGCATTTTTTCCCTGAGTTCTCATTGGGCTGTAAACAGAGCCCTGAAGTGAGAAAGGCAGCAGAGAACAAATGAATCTTGGTAAATGGTATTAAAAACTAGCAGGGAGGGAGATATATGAATGCAGGAAACATAGGGCTGTTAAGTGAGGGAGCAGGCTGTGAACCCAATTTATGCCAGTGGCATGAGGAATGAAATGAGAAAGGTGGCACTCAGTAGATTCCCTTGGCTCCTCATAAATTTGAAAGTGGCTGCCTTTTCTTTTTTAGTAGCTTGTAAAATGCAACCCTGGGACTGTTAGAAGATGCACTGGTGAAGGTGATAGAAATGAGAGAAAAAATTTCCTCATCTTGGCCTTCATTTTCCAGACCTGTAGTAATTTGTCAGTCAATTAACTGGAGCTCACATATCTCTGTAATCTGTTAAAGAATTACACTTACATAGAGTGTGTTGTTGAACTTATCTTGTCTTCATTTTCAGAAACGCGCTTGGGGTGACAATATTCTGGATGCATAATGTCAAAGAAAAGGATTTTATTTCTCCAGCACCCTCGCTGCTCTGTGCAGACCAAAGCTTACTCTTTGTATATTCCTGTACTTCTATTAAGTGTAAAGAAGCTGGTGTTTAAAGCATACATTTGGAGAGCAATTTCCAGAAATAATTTCAATTAAGAGGAAGAGGAGGAAAGGCAGCCTTTCGGTATTCTGGCTGTGGATAATTGGCTTAAGTCTGGCATGCCAATGTCTGGTTCTCCTGATGTACCTCATCAGGATCCTATTCCTCTCTCCCTCTATCTAGTGCTTCCTCCTCTGTCTAGGGACTCCACTGGTGTTGTGACTTAATCAGATCATGGACCCTTGGGGCCTGAAACACCTTTAGCTTTGAAACCAGCATATGTGCACTGAGTGCTGACCCTGTGCTAATGAGATGTTACCAGAGAGATGTGAGGAGCAGTTTTGCAAAGTGGACTGTATGAATTGTTTTAAGCTTTGGCAGTCCTTCCTCACTGCATCCCCCTGCTGGCATGCAGCCCTCTAAAAGCTGAGGCCTGGGCTCATTTGTCATTGATTTCTCAAGTCACCCAGGGGGCCTGTTGCAGCTCTGTGCTGTTGTATGCTGTAATACATCCCTGTTAGGGGGGTGATGGGAGGACCAACATCGTATGTGGATTTGTTGCATTTGTACATAAGTGAAGTTTGTGTCTTTTTGATCTATTTATAAGTTCTTCAGGGTTCCCAGGGTATGAGATGATAAACTTCTTCTGGGGATCACCGCATGGCCAATGCCTCATTTGAAATAGATGTCATGATTCTTAGGAGTGGCTGTTCTGTTTTCTGTCAAACTGAGCACCAGCAAGACAGGTCTCAACTTTTTCTAGTCCTCTGTTCCTCAGGCAAGGTACCTTTTTTTTCAAGAAGGTGCTTTTTAAAAAGTGTCTGACTATGCAAAACTCTCAGGCACAGAGAGGGTAGAAGAAATCCGGTTGAGGACCGGAGTCAGACTGCATTTCAAATTTGAATGAAAAACTGGGATTAAGAGCAATGCTATGGAGCTTTTGGCATGAATCTGGGGTGTCCTGTGGTCGTGGCTTAGGTTAAGATAGGTGCAAGTCATTTATTAGTGTACGTGTAAGAATAAGTGTCTGTGGGTGAAGGTAGTCAACATCTGTGGAGGTGGACCCTGTACTTTGGCCATAATTGTGATAATCCTAGTAGTAATGCTGGTGGGGGAGATGCGAATTGTCTTACTGATTTATAAAATAAACTCTTTTAATGTTGGCGAAGTTATTTCAAAGCTCTTAGTGGTAACCTGATCAGCCTCACTCCACTGACGTCAAAAATTTTGCCTTGCCGAGGGAGTTATCTGCTGAACTTTTAATGGTTTTGAGATGAGATGCTGTACTATTCAGTAGGTTTTTAGCCTGTATATAACCCAAAATGTTCCTATTAGATTGTGTAGGTGAATGACAGTTGGTACTAATTAGATAATGGCTTCTATTTAGCTAGATAAAAGGGAAAGGCAAATTAGTAATCTAATCTGTGGGCTTGGGGTAAAATTTTTGGTGATTTACATTATGACGAAGAAGAAGGTGTTGGGAAATATTGCTACAGATCTCAAATGAAAGGAATCATCTAGCAATATGCATAGTTTCATCTTAATTTGTAATGAAAGCTCCTTATACCTGTGCAGGGTTGAAAGGTGGATTCAGGTTGGAACTGGGTGGAAGTAGTTTACTGTTTCACAGCAATTTGGTCTCAAGTTGTGGTTACATTGTTCCAGAGCTGGACTTGAGCATGTTCAACCAGGCCTTCTGGAGAGAGAGAGATGTTGCAGGGCCTCTGCTGAACTGAGGCTAAACTCAAACACATTGAAGACTTCAGTGCACACAGAGAGAGCTGCAGCTTGTTTGCCTGATAATTCCAATTGTGGGATGCCCAGGACAGTTTCTGTTACTGGGTTAATCAAATTTGAGACTTTCCTTGACTCTTCAGAAACTACAGCTTGAACATGCCATCATCTACTCTAATCTCAGTTGTCAGGGCTTCTTGATTCTTCTTGTCAGGGATTGCTTTGCTTTTCTTCTATTTTCTATCCCCATTTTTTTTCTTCCCTTCCTATCTTGAAATTTAGACTATAAAAACTTAATGTGAATGACAAAACTTTTTCATGTTTATTTACCCAGTATTTTTTATTGTGGAAATCGTGAAGAAACAGAGGCTCCAGTAACATAATGTAGCTATTTATCAATGTAGCATCATGCTATAAGTGACATGAATTGTGCTTTCCACATTTTTTTCTCCTTTGTTCTCACCTGTTATCTATTCCTGCTCTCTGTGGTCTGATGCCAGGTGCTGGAGTGGGATTCACCTGCCTTGTCTTGTTATTTTAATGTCTTCTAAGCATCAGTTAAGATTATAAAACCTCAAATGTACCTTAGATAAATCACTTGCTCTGTGTAAGCAAAAGATTGATTTGTCTTGACATTTTATAATCTTTCTGTTTTCGCTCATTGAAGCTTAAAATGTATTGCAAAAGACCCGTCATTTTTCTGATGACTGCTGGGTCACTGCAGACAGAAGTAATATCCTTACCTCCTTGCGGTCTTGTTTCTGTGACCTTCAGGAGCCTGATGTAAGGTTTTGTTTTCCTAAGGACTGTTCTGGCTTCTGGACAGCTTAAACATATCTGTTAGTAAATTATATCTGATGAGGAAATAAAAAAGGTGAAATGTAGTCTCAGTCTCCAGAATTCCTCATCTATGTAAGTTGCTTGATGGGAGCTGGGCGAATTCTTACCAGTCAAGACTGTCTTGTTCCCCATGATGTTACATCTCTGGTTGAGCTACTGGAATTTGTTATTTGTGTAATGAATTTACTAGCCTCAGCTTTAATCCTAGTTGTGAACAACCTCTTTACAGTTTTGATACAAGTATTTTCTATCCAAAGCTAATTCACAGTACAAGGAAAACATGCAGGTGGCCATGTTAGATTTGGAAGCCTACAAAGCTTGTCGTTTCTGCCTTTTCTTATGAAATAGTAGTATGCAGCATCCTGGTACCATCAGGAGTAGATGTATTTCTGATGAGGGAGAGAAAGAAAACTCAGTCCCTTTTGCTTTCTGCTCAGGTGCTCCAGGAGATGCAGAGAAATGTGATCCCTGAGGATCCTTACAGATAGCCAGGAAAGGATATATGGTGAAAGTCAGCTGCAGGATTTTGTATCTGAAGGAATTCCACATTCAACTGACTTTTCATACCCCAGGCTTTAAGCTGTCTGAGGTGTTGTATATGTTACTGCTTTCAGGCAGAAGACAGCACCATGTGACCTGCCCAAAGAGTACTTAGCAGCAGTAATGTCAGTGAGCAGTCAGGTTCTTGAATCAAAATGAGTTTTTTGGTGGTCTCTTTTTCCACAGTAATGTCAGAACTGATGATTCTTTATTGATGGTAGAAGTGTTTTGTCAGTAGCTCTCCCCTTGAAATAAAAACAATCCAATTAATAACTGAACGGAAATCTTTCACAGACTAGAAAATGTACCCATTTTAAATCCTCCTGAAAAACAGAGCCTTCAGTGTACCAGTACCTTTATTTATTTGCTTGTTTGCTTATTTTTAAAATATGTTGTTTTATGACAAGTTCTTTTCTTGGTTGGGGAGTCTCATATGTCGAGCTCGTTCATGCTTCTCTCCAGGAGCGGCTCCAGCTGTGAAGTCTAGGGCTGTGGCTTGCATTGCTCATGGTCAGGTATTTCCTAATCCAGGTTTGAAGCATTCACCATTCCTTTTTTGTTGTGTGTTTTTTTTTTATATGTATATATTTTTTTCCTAGTTGTCCCCATCAGCTAGGTCAGACCTGCCCTTACTTTTACGTTCAGCCAAGGCTCAGCCTTTGGTAGCAAAGCAAAGAGGCTTTGTGCTAGAGACATCTTCTCTCCCAGGTGATACTCAGTTCCCTGTTGGTTGCATTTAGGGCATGGTGGAAATCTCATTCATATCATTTGTGTTTAAATCTTGACTCTACTGCTACCGTCCTTCAGCTTTCTGGTTTGCGTTTGTGATATTTCTTTCTTCTCTTATAAACAAAGTTGTTTTTTTCTTTTTACTTCTTTTTCTCCATCACTCCAATGGCTGCTGGAATGACTGTATTCTGCCAGGATTTTTAAGAAATGATTTATGATTCTATAATGGTTGGATGTATTTCGGTGTCACAAGTGAGTATGCGTTTTTAAGAATGCTATTGAGACGCTCATACAAAAAATCAGCTGAGCATGTTCCTGGGATGTTATTTATAGTATTAAGGAAAACACTGAGTGAAGTAGTATTAAATAAAGACTTTCAAATCATTTAGCCAAACATTTTCAGCATTTCCTTCCTTGTAGGAGGACAAGTAGAATTTAAACACTGAGCAAAGGGACAGAAAGATTTTTTTTTTTTACTTTATATTCATACTTGTTTTGCTTTTGTTGCTGATAAAGCTGAATACATAACTGTAAGTTTAGAGGCTTAATTTGTGCTTAAGGGAAATTCTGTAGCAGAAGTTTGAAAAGTCACTGTGTAATTGATGTCACACAAGCCTGAAGTTGTGTGGCTTATTATCTATAATAATGTGAACTACACTCAGTGAGTGGTCAACAGCCATAGCAATAGGCTAGCAGAGCAAGCTGCTGTAACAAAATGTAGCTATGACAGTAAAGAGATCCTTCATTTAACATCCAAAGACTAAAATCCCCAAAAGTTTAAAGAACTTTATGGCTAATATTTAGATGCTGAAAGTATGATTTTAAAAATGTTCAGCAAAATAGATGCTGACATTCCCTATTAGTCTGGTGTTCTGGCAGACGTGAAAAAATAAGTTCATAACACAAATAATTAAAACAATGTAAAGGGGAAGAAGCCATTTCAGCAATGTGGACTTTCAGTTATGATTCATTAGGTGGGCAACAAAGCTTCTCCTTGGCTTCAGACAGAAGTCCAGAATTTATTCTAAGCTATCAGCCCAGTCGGTTGTATCTTTGTATGTAGATTGCTGTACTAAAATACAAAAGGGGATTTACAATGGAAGAATTACAGTTGTGTTGGTCTCTAAGACTGAGCCAAGGAAATTCTGTGGAGAGATGTATATTCTGCCAGATCAAGTGATAAACGGGGCACAAAATCACTTTTCTTGGAACAGAAACAAAGCATATAAAACTTTGGATAAGTATGTTGTGGAAAAAGTTATTCCAAGTTTAATGTTACTCAGTGTTTTCTTCCATTGAGGTTCTTTTTTTTTAGCTGTAGAATTCTCCCAATGTGCACTCCTGTTCATGCCTCACTTCTACAAAATGTTCTGTTGAGAGCAGCTGGAAAATCAGACTTCAGACACATTTTCCAGTTGTGAACATTGTACTCCTTTACAAAGGATGCATCTGAGATTGAAGAGGCTGTTGAAGTAATGCAGAGTTTGAATCTTGCATGACACCTTAAACTCTGAACTTGATGCAGTAATACTAATATTCAATACCAGAAGTGTCCAGAAGTGGGTAAAGACCCATCAGTGCAATCAACGGTTCATGATCTCCTTTCCTCTAATAGGAATACTTCTTATCTGAAAGATATTATAATACTGTACTTGAATTGTTTAATTTATGCAGAAGATATTCTTTCCTTCTCAGTACTTATCCATAACTAAGAATGTGCTTAAATAGGAAAGAATAGCCCTATTTCTTCTGTCTGTCTAACCTAATTAATCATCTCATTTTTTCAGTAATTAAAATGTACAGATTTTTTTTTCTTACCCCTGAAGTAGAATATAGGAGTGCTGAGCATCTGTGTTTGTTCTTGTAGAATCTGTTTGGCTGAATGAAACACCCTCTGGTGCCATCCTCTTGAGCTGAAACAGGTGTTTGAAGTTCACCCTTTTCAATGACTTTGAAATGAAGGCGAAGAAAGCCTGCAGGGAAAATGAGTGTCAAAGGCCTTGTAGGCCTTCTGGAGAAGTTAAATTACTCTCTGATCTCACTTTTTTTCAGTCAGCTATTAGGTCCTTTAGCGTCTTGTCTTTCAGGATTAGTCTGAACTCTTAATCATCCAATCCGGATGGTTTCTATCACCCATAGTGGACTAATCTTGATTTAAATAATAACTGGCATCATTGCACTGGTATCAAATCTCCTCTTATTCTGTCTGTAACATTCTCCACTTAAGTTTTCCCTTCAAAGAATTCCAGCCAGTCTGTAACAGGGACAACGGGAGCTGAGGATCCTGGCCAAAGCTGAAGGAAGCATCAGCACTTGATAAATATCTCATTCTCAAATATTCTGGGTTCTTGGAGTAAGGAAAGCATCACCAAGCTGCCTCCTTACTAAAGCCTGCTGATATTCACAGACTTTTTGCATCAGAATGGGATCTAACATCTGCACCTGCTGAATGTGTAAAGGATTTTGAGAAGACTGTGGTGTTTGGAAGTGCCATGTATTTGTACATGAGCAGCAACTGAGAATGTGGAAGTGAAGAGGCTAAATCTCATTACAGAGTATCATGTGGGCAGTGACTTGTCCGGGAATGGAGATTTTATTTTTTTATTTTTCTACATGGTTGGGTCTGAAACACTGGATAAGTCATTCATCGTATGTGTGTTTGAGTACTGTATTTATGAACTACACCTGCACTGATAGCTCATTTTGTATTGGCTGCATAAAGAAGGACTTCTAACATACAGCATTCCTGCAGTTAGTTTGGCACAAAGTCCTGTTGTCAGGTGTCTTCTCACCTGACTGTGCTATGTGCAGTCATTTCTCTCTTCTGTATAGCATGCTCCCACTAATGGAAACATTTTAATTTTAGGAAGCTTATCTGTGTGCTCTTTTTTTTTTTTATTAGATTAACAGCTATATTACTTTCATGTACTTACAATTCTTCAGATTTTTCCTCTAAAATAGTGCGTTGCATATTCTGGGTGTGTAGAATTCATGTACGTGTGTCTTTTTTTCAGTCTCAAATCCATAAAGTACTCATATCTGATCTAGTGTTTAATGCAATTCAGATTATGCAGAGAAGTAATAATGTCTGTTTTAATTAAGTGCTTGAGCATGTTTCTGAGTGGAGATGTTCTGTGTGGGATGTTCAGAAGTGCCTGTGGTTGAAAGGAGCTCAAGTCCCATTGAAAGTGAAGAGCTTGCTCCCACCAGAATGAGAACATGATGTTCTGCTGCCATTGCTGTCAGTTACAGACAGTTCAACTGCATGAATGAAACTGAGGGTTTCATCCACCATCATGTTGCAGTCATGCTAATGAGATCTTAGCCCTTGCTGGGACTTTTTTTCTTTTTTAAGTTAGGTCTTAATTCAGTGATTTTAACCAGGGAGGGTATGTCTGTTTTGGGCTGGGCCTCTTTCATCCTTCTCAAGTGACATAGTTGGAGGGACTTGTTTTCCTTGCTTTTTGCCAAAGGCATGTGTGGTTTCTGACACACAGACTCCTGTTTTGCAGGTCCTTTCTTTGCCAGCTGTGCAGAGGCCACCTTGTCAGAAGGAATCCTGCTGGGCACTCTGAACTCCCATTCCTGCATCAGGTATGTAGATGGCTGCTATTGATTTATTGATCTGTAATAAAGTTCTGAGCAGTTAATTGCATTTCAATTTCAGGCCTTCATCACGTGGCTTTTTAAAGAATGGAAAAGACCAGTTCCTGGTGTCCTATATATAAAGTAATGGATTGGGCTGGTAGCAGGGATGTTATTTAGTGCTATACCAGACGGACTGGTGTGTGTACTGTGTTTTCTTTCGTCCTCTGAAATGGGATGGATTGCAATGGTATTGTGCTGAGTCTTTTAGGTGAAGGGAATAGTGAGCACTGAATTATTATCCCAGGTTCCTCATGGTACTACTGGTGAACTAACCAAAGTTCTAGTGATGCAGGTGCTGTTTACTTAGAACAACTCTGTTCTTTCCAGCCATATCTGCTTTATCTGTTTTTTCCCTTTGTGGTGGAGGTTGATATATCATGAGACTTCACAAGTGTTTTTTTTTTTTTAATGTTTGCTTTTTAAAAAAGTAATCCTGTCTACTGAAGTCTTGCGTGATATTTATCTATCTTCATTCTTTCCCTTCCTTCCAAGGTGCATCTTTTTTTGAATAGCCTCCGTACTTTAGGGAAAAAAAAAACCAGTCTTTTCCATCCAACCCAGCTATAAAAATGGAGGTGATGTTGATAAACATACTGTAGTATTAGAAGCACAGATAAACAGATGAGGAAAAAAGAAAGCGTGGCAGCTTATAGCGCTGTTCCTGTAAACATATGGTTGATCACCCAGCAACAAATGACTAAGACTACATCTTAGTCTTACATTAGGACAGGCTCACAGATTATCAGACCCTGAAACAGAGGGATACTCTGGATTTCAATGTTGACACTCAGAAAAGAAATTGCTGCAGCATTGTATGCGCTTTAACTGGGAATTGAAGGCACATGTTTAAATCAGCATAGATCTGTGGACTTCTGCAGCCTGTGGTCACTGAGAATCTGTCCAAGAGCTGTGGTGTGACAAAACTGCTACCTTGGACTTCCGGAGGGCGGACTTTGACCTGTTCAGGACACTTGTTGCGAGGGTCCCTTGGGACATGCTCCTGAAGGGTAAAGGGGTCCAGGAAGCCTGGATTCTCCTCAAGATGGAAATCTTAAAGGCACAGGAGCAGGCTGTCCCTGAGTCACGCAAGTCGAGCCGGAGGGGAAGAAGACCACTGTGGATGAACCGGGAACTTTTGTTAAGACTCCGGGAGAAAAAGAGAGTCTATGTCCTCTGGAAGATGGGACAGGCTACTTGGGGAGACTACAGAGAACTTGCCAAAATTTGCAGGCAGGAAATTAGAAATGCAAAAGCCCAGCTCGAACTTAGACTGGCTACTGAAGTAAAGGAGAAGAGAAAATTCTTTTACAAATATATTAACAGCAAGAGAAGAACTAAGGAGAATTTCTCTCCTT
>VXAB01009832.1:512263-538829 GCA_013399175.1 Odontophorus gujanensis | reverse complement strand
GCAACAAAACTGGTGAGGGGTCTGGAGCACAAGTCTTATGAGGAGCGGCTGAGGGAGCTGGGATTGTTTAGTCTGGAGAAAAGGAGGCTCAGAGGGGACCTTATTGCACTCTACCATTTCCTGGAGGGGGATTGTGGTACGGAGGGGGTCAGCCTCTTCTCCCAGATTACTAGTGACAGGACGAGAGGGAATGGCCACAAGTTGCGCCAAGGAAGATTTAGATTAGATTTGAGGAGAAACTTTTTCTCTGAAAGAGTGGTCAGGCACTGGAATGGCCTGCCTAGGGAGGTGGTTGAGGCACCATCCCTAGCGCTGTTCAAGAAGCGTTTAGATGAGGTGCTAAGGGATTTGATTTAGTAGTTTAGTGGGTAGGGATGGTGATAGGAGGACGGTTGGACTAGATGATCTTGTAGGTCCTTTCCAACCTAATGCATCTATGAATCTATGGAACTGAAGCCCTGTACCTGATGTTAATAGGGCTATCTTTTGACTCAGGTATTCTCACACTGCTGTTTATCAGGGGCGTTTGTGTTGTTTGATTTTCAGTGTCCAGCCTATTTGAGCTCTCACTCTCATTCTTTGAGACAAAAGCTATCTTCTTTCATATATCTATGACTTCTGTATTAGTTTGAACTCAAATTAAGGTTCTGAAGACCTGTGTTATATAGTTACTCTGTGACAATTATGTCAATCGTTTTTTCATGCTTAGTGTTGTCCATGAGGAAGGACTACAGGCTGCAGTTGTCACGGTACCTCAGGAGGGCTATTTTGTTTCTATAGGCTTCACAGTTAGACAAGACAAGTTAATTCTGTAGAATGGCCATGGGATTGATTTGCTCTCTGAATTACTGCATCAATACTTGAGAAACTTTTCTTTCACTTCCCAAAATGAATTATAGATCTAAGTCAAAGGGGTACAGCAAACAGAAAGCAGGCTTTCAGTGGCTGAACTGACCAAAGTCTCTGCATTGCTTCTGACAATTCTGTTGTGTTTCTTTTTTTAAATGATGGCATATTTAAGTGAAGCAGAGCTTTCAGTAGAAAAGACAATTTCAGTTACAAAAGGAAATTTGATTCTCTGCAGAAAGTTTTTGTATTGAGTCTTCGCAGGCTAAAGAGAAACACTCTTAGGATCTACTAGAGAGTCAGAAGGTGCTGTGGGGTACCTATTTGGGCTGACAGTGAATGTAATTGATTGAGGATATAGTGTTTGTAGTTTGAATCGTATGAAAAAAGTGTGAGCTTCCAAAGTAATATGTAATAGTTGAAATCATGTAGTATGCATTCAGCCAAGATGCCATTCTGACCAGGAAAGCCCACATGGAAGTGCAGAGAATTGGCGTACCCGCATCTTTGCCCCAATGGCAGAGGGAGATGGAAATGTCTTTGCATGTCTGTGCAATACTTGCACACAGACAAGGAGTACAGATGACAAGCTGTCAGGTTGTAGACTATCTGATGGATCTAAAATGATCTTTTGACCGTCAGAAAACATTTTGCCCACGTGCTTGATGTTAGGAATGAAGTCATCGTGGAGGGGAGTAATGCTTTGTTCTCCCCACTGGCTTTTGGTTTTTGTCAGCTTTTCTTTCTTCATGGCTCACTGCTGACAAGGAGACTGCTTTGCCATGCTAAATACCTTGGGACTGACAGGATGGAGAAAGTTTGCAGACTCTTTTGACAGCTGTAATCAATAAGAAGTGAAAATCTCACTTGAGAAACCCTTTTCCAACTATAAATGGCAACAGAAGTCATGAAGGTGAAATCTTGATTTTAGACTATAATGTGGGAAGAGCATCAGAAATCTGAGCCCATGGAAAGCATTTGCAAACCAAGAGCTTCTCTGTGTTCATCTGTGTGCACCTCAGTTGAGAAATGAACCACTCTTGATGGAACGGACTGCCAAACAGTTCTCAAAAGTCCTGTAGACAGCTTATAAATTGGAGTTTTGCTTAGCACAGCCTTCTGTTCTCAAGGCAGAAGCAGGGCTTGCCACAAAAGCTTTCATTATCATATTGCAATTTTCTCTGAAAGCCGTGATTACCTTCTAAGAGGTGCAGAATTTCTCCAAATCTTGGTAGGGTCACTGGGAGATGAGGAAACATCTAGGCAAAGGACAGAACCAGGATTAACTTTTGAACTTAGCAGACCTACTTTATTTTTAATAACAAATCATATATTTGAAGGAAAAGTTATTATTTTCCAAATAGATTTAATTGCCAGCAAGCATGCATTGGAAATGGGAATAACAACTTTTAATTATGATTAAGGATAGACAGAAATTCCCATGATACCTGGTTATTCAAAAATAGAGGCTGAACAGTGCAGTATTTCCATGCTGTATTACAGTGACAGTGCCAAGTCATTCAGAAAAAATAATAGGAGAGTTTCAGTCTGAGGTACGCTATTGTTTTGTAATGCTGAGTGACTGTATGGGCTTTTACTGTCATCTTTGCTTTGCAGGGTGCAATGTAAGGGAATGAACATGGCTGTAGTCTGTTTTTCTGTACTCATACTGTTGCTACTAATTTGGTCAGGGTGGAGATTTATTCCCTTTATATTATGGGTGTTGCCTGGGGGTTTGTTGTTAATAAAAATACAGAGCTTTTGCACAGGGCTTTGCACTGATAGACCTCAGTGTTTTGTGGAGTTCAATTAACCTTGCACTGCAGAAAGGAAAATGTATAACAGAGACAAGTTTGCCCCCATTGATGACTTGGCAGACTGGAGGAAAGAGGATGCAAGCCCTGGAGCCTTGGTGCAGGGCTCCCTCTGTCTGACTGAGCAGCCTCTGCTTACTGCTGGTTAATAGAACTGTCAGTGGTAGCGCTTCTCCTGAGGATGTGCAGAAGGTTTTCATTTCCCCAGATATTAATCAGGTACCTTTTTGTCAGCACTAAATTTACTTTAAAGAAGAGATACAAAAATAGAGCATCTTTTTGTATTAGTTATCATACATCCTCTGGCAGCATCTTTGCCAAATGCATAAAGGAATGCAATTAATGGCTACCCAAGAGATTTATTCTATTATCCTGACTAGCTTATTTCTAAAGTAGCTTGACATTTTATTTGTCTGACTTATCTGTTGTTGTAGGGAGATTTTGTTTTATTACCCTTGAGAAGACTGAAATGTTAAACAGAAAATACAGGAGCTCCTTTCATTACTCTGTGTTTTCCCCCTATAAAATTTGAACTCAGGCTAAAGTGTCAGATTTGCAGTAAAGGTGAAATCTGGGATCATGGCTGGGACAAAATGGTGCTCAGGAGGTTTAGATTTGATTACAGACGATATCCCAGAGTCTCCATGGTAAGCTGCTTATACCTCAATCCTACAAAGCTGTTTTAAGCCCTGCACACCTCTTGTACCTGAAATTCAAGCTGAGCTTTGTTTTTCTCTGTCCCTGCCAACATCTCAGCTTCTGTAGTCTCAGAATGGGTGGCACTGCTGAGAAGGAGCACAGTAGAGATGAAGTTTGGTTCTGCTCCCAAAGCAGATTTAGCTGTAACACTGTAGGGCAGATGCAATTTTAAGTACCCTCTGGCATTGCTGCTGTATATATACTGTCGGTAAAGGGAAATGCAGTGGTACCCAGTGTGTGAAGAATGAGTCAATTTACCTGAAGGAGTGAGAGCCATTTTTATTTGATGGTCTTTTAAACTGAAATAAAGACTTAATGACCTTTCAGAATAAACACATCTTGCTGACTATCAAAAACGTATTTCATCTTCAACCAGTCCAGACAAGAATGATGTCAGCTGCACTCTCTTAAATTTAATTTCTTTGGGATGTTTTTGGAATGGTATTATGGTGTCCAGTCCTCTCTGCTGTACTTGGTTATTTCTTGGCTCCACCTTCATGCATGTATGCACACTCTCCATTTGGGAGCATGAGTGAAATATTTGATTACAATGTACAGGAGGCACTACAAATGGCAAGTGTTTCTGAGAAGCTAGGAGAAAGCATGACAGTGTCAGATTAGAAGCAAAGAAACACAGTTGAGACTGATTTATTTATTTTTTTCTGAGTGAGAGTATTGATATTGAGTACTGAGTATTTTGTTTTGGATCAAAGAAGGTGAAATGGGTCTGATTAATAAAAGCTGGGATAAAGAGATGCGTTGTTGTCATGGTTTTGGAGCCCTGTTAGTCTTGAGCTTGATACCCAAAAGTCCTGTACCCTTATGAGGGAGCTTTCATCCTCACTAGAGAAGACTGTAAGGTAAATGGAATGAGTAGGCTTTAAAGTATATTTTCCAGTAAGTAAACGACTATCTACAGGTCCTAAAGGAGCTAAAACTGAGCTCTGCAAAAATACATTCTTTATCTTAATATGCAGCACCCAAAAAAAGCTCTGCTTTTTGAGAAAAATGATAGAAAGCTTTAAACCATTCTGTAACAAAGGATAATTGAACTTTTGCTTATTTTAATTACATTATCTTAAGTAGGTCACTCGCGTGCTTTAAACTGTGGAAGGTTGAGGAAAGTTTGGGAGCCTGGAATAAGTGCAGAATTGAGGGAATCTGTTTTCAGATCTGTCCCTGTATTACTACAGCTCTTTAATATGGATGCTTTACAGTCTGAGAGACATTTTACTTGTGTTTGTTTTTCATTCCAACCTGATGTTAGTATTTCTTTTCTGGGTCACCTGATTTCATGTTTGTTGTAGTCAAACCATCTTGTAACAGTACTGCTAAGAAGATAGGCTTCTGAAAAGTAATGGTGACAAGATTAACTTACAGTGGGTAAAAGGACTGAAAACAGAGAACTTCAATTTCATTGATTCAGAATGATTGAGTATTTGCACAATGATACTGAATATTTGCTTAATGATTTAGGATGTGGGGTTTTCTTGTCTTGACAAACTAGGCAAAATTAATCAACTCAGTTCATAAGTGAATTTTAGGGTTTTCATTATTCCCTAATTACTTTCTTAAATGAGTGGCCACATCTTCCAGGTTCTTAGGATGCTGCATGTCTCCAGGGTGCTGAAAAAGTCTGACATTTGTTGTCACCTCAGGAACAACAGAACTCCGGGCGTATTCATGAACCACTCTTCTCTTCAGCTGTCCAAATGGTATAGCAGATCTGGAATCTTGATGTCAAGAGCCTGATGGAGAGCACTGAAAAGACTTTTGTCTGAGCTGGCTTTTCCTTACTTCACTAGTGGTAGATAAAAGCTGGCCTTTAAACTCCTTGGAGATTCTCATGAATGATGTTTATGGAGGTGATGCTAATGGATGTAATACATCTGGAAAATGCTACTGTCTCTGGGATGAGAGGTTGTCAGGCCTGGCCTGTGTCACAAAAAGCAGTTAGGTGGGATTGCAGTATGTGGGGAAAAAAATCTCATGCCTGTGCTTTTTATACATTTTGTGTTGCTGCTATACTTGGACAACTTTTAGACAGCACAACTCTACATTTATTGGACAGTTTATAATTAGAACTTCTTCCTTTAAGCAAAGGGGCTGTGAGAGGCTGCTCTGAATGATCAGGTGCTTGCTAACTGAAGCTCTGCCTATGTAAGCTGAGGTGTTTGCAGTGGTGGAAAAGATAAGAACTGTGCTGTGGAGAGAGAAGTTTGCATGAAGAACTCTGAAAACAAATCATACAAAGTGTTTAGCAGATCAGCTAATCCTTCCATCTGCTATCTTGCACAGCCTGCACCCCTCTTTAAAAGCAAATGCATTTTATTGTCAGTTACTTTGGCTTGAACTTCTCAACGGTGTTCAGAGTAGTAGAATTTTGTAATGTGAAATGATGTTTTACTTCTGGAACATTTTTTTTTCCCCTCAGTTTAGCTAGGACATTTCCAGAGGAATGAGAGAGGGGGGAGTGAGACAATAAAGAGCCAGAACCTCTGTTTTTTCTCTGCTGCTGAGTTTAGACTCACAGTGAGAGATGGAAGCCTGACTTAAATCCTTATGCGTAGTCTTTTTACCCATATATTATGGCAGAGTTGACATAATCTCTGAGTCTGTTTCCTTTAACCCAGTTTGTTATTATTGGCTTGCCAAACCAGAATAGAAGATCTATTAATAATATTGTGGAGTGTGCTTCTTCAGAGATATATACTTATCTTCTGCTTAACTTGAGTGAGCAACAAGTTACAGTTGTGTTCGTCAGCTCCTTGCCTAGTGAAAAGATTTCTGTGTGGTAAATTAATCCTAAGATCAGTCTACCTCTGAACTTTACTCTGGGTCAACTACTCTATGTAAATTATGTAGATAAAAAGCCCCTTGAGAACACCTATTCTGGAATAAAAGTAAAAACTGAAGTCAAGTAACCACATGGAAGTAGCTACTTTGATTAATTTCTAAGCATACCTGGACCTACAGTGATTACATCTGGCATTGTTTCTGTAGCTCACAGCTTGCTACAGTAGCTCAGAGAGTATTGCTGACAATGAGTCAGGTTCAAAATTGCATCCTTTCATTTTGTTTAACAGAAGCAAACCATTTTCTCACCTCTTTACCTAAAACTGTGCACCTCAGATTGAAATGCTGCACAGTGTATTTGCGTGCAGACTCCACAAAACTCCCACCCTCTGATCCATCTCTTTGTAACAGTAGAGTTTAAATGTGGAAGTATCTCTTGAGCCTGATGAAGATACTTGGTTCTTAAAATGAGAGAAGGTGTTCAGTGTGTCAGATGAAGAAAGATTTGAGGGGTTGAGATGAATCTAATGGAAAAGATTCAAGAAAAGCAATGGAAGAACATTGAGGGAAAGAAATACATTAGTAAAGAGAAAGGAAATGGGAGAAAGGGTAGAGGGGAAACTGAGAGATCCTGGTGAAATAAGAATGAATTGCTAGTGCACAGATACTGTTCAGTGGCTTGGGATGGGCCAGGCTCCCTGCTCTCCAAAGCTGGAGCTTTGCTGTTTTTAGCTGTCATGCTGTCCCCATTTGCTTCAGTGGAGAACTTAGCCTTCATTGCTCAGACATTGCTGTCTGCCATGGCCACCCACTGGCCTGTGAATTATTTATGCCTGTCCAAAAGCACTAACTGTTGAGCACGTCTGCTCTGCTGTCTCTCTAGGATTGATGCTGTAGATCAGCTGGGGTGAAATGCTAGAGGCTCAGCCCCAAAACAGCTCCCACAGCTCTCTCCAAGGTCAGTGGAGGAGCAGGGCAGCCCTCAGCTGCATTGTAGCTAAGGCTGTGGACAGAATAGCAATATCTAAAACTGAAAAAAAAAAGTTCTTTGCCTTTCTGTTATCATTCATCTAAATACCTTACACTTTCATGGCTGTCTGAATGAAACTTAACAGAACTCTGTTGAGATAACACATCTATTTCCACTGTTTCCAATTAATGAGGGGCTGAAGGCTTGGGAGGTGGGGTGGTGGGGGGATAAAACCAAAGGAGAATGTCCATGAAATAAACAAGAGCTGGGAATAACTTTCAGGCTGCCTGAGCACACAGCTCCTGCCCCTGGGCAGTGCATTTCTGCATCCAAAAAGTCTTTCATCTGCTTGAGGCTAATAAACAACCTTGTGTCCTTTGTGTGTTTGACCACCACTTCTTATGTTCTTGTTCTGCATTCTTTTTCTCCATTACCTGTAGTTCTGGTGAACCTGTACTTGGCCAAAAACTGACTTTGTGTGAAACTCTTTTTCGCTTGTGTGCAAATGTCTATAGTTGGATTGCAGGACATCTGATATGACTCTAGCTGGAATATGAAGGTCTTAGAGTCTCACTTATCTCTGATTTAGATCAGCTCCAAGAGTGTGATATTGGTACCTTTTCTGCAGGAAACTTAACTTCCTGTGGTTCTGATTGCTTTGAAAGGTTACCCTAATCCAAGATTGTTTGTTTGGATTGGAGATAGTTAAAGTAATTGCCTGCACATACACAAGAGTTCACCCTCACCTTTCATTTTATGCTAAGGGGGAAAGGCGTTACACATACTAGAGTGTAAAACTGACCAAAATAACTGCAATGCTTTACACTGGGTGAGTGACTGATGAACAGTGGCAATCTATTCAGATGTCGCTGTCTCCCTGCAGTCACCACTTGGATCTGAATGACAAACAAATTCCTAAGATCAGAAAGTTATTATGAGCCACGATCAGTGCAGAGCCAGATTAAAAAAATGGTGAAAATTCTCATTGCTTCATTAAAGTTTTCTTTATGTTTGCATTAGTTTTTCTGCATGATTTCACAACTCTAATTTACAGTGTGGCAATGCAAACAACTGAATCAGCTGAAGGAAGGCAGCAGTGGACTCTGCTGTGAGGAAAGCAGACGTGCACAAGGAGAGGGAGAGCTAGCCCTCTTAAATCAGATGTACCATTGGTAAAAAATAATTATGTGGCACTATGGCTTTAATTGTGATGCATTTTTATACCAGCACCTGATGTGAAGCTAAACTTGAATTTGTTTGTTCCCTGGCTCATCATGCTGAGTATCATAATCACTAAAGCTTCTCTCATATTAAAATGGTCATAAGAGTTATTGGTGTGAGAGCAGTAAAGGTAAACCAAGAGCAAACGATGTACTGCATACCATGAATTCCCAAGCTAGTTATCTCCTGCTAAGAAAGTTAGCTTTGTGGAAGTCCTTTTCTGTAGTACAAATGCATATTGCATTTCTATTTAATTATTGTTCCCAGTGGGGTCTAACTTTTCTAAAAGTGCAGAGATAAATATTTAAAGTTTTTGATAGATTCAAGGTCTGTTTACAGTGTCGATCTCAACATCATTTTTGTTGTTGTAGTGGTAATTCAGATTTAATTTGGGATGGAATCTATGCAGTTCTTAGTGAAATTAGCTGTTTATATCACCTGAATCATGCTTCTGTTGTGTCTGAGCCATAGGTGTTTTGGTTTTTAATTTGGCTGAAATTGATCATAGAAACTTCCTGAAAAACTGGAAGGAGCTTTGGGTAACAGCAGTGTTATGTTTTCTTTCTTTTTTTTTTTCCCCAGTAATTTTTACCTTTGATAATGTGCAAATGAAAGATGCTTCATCTGAGATGAAGAGTAGTCCTGGTTGTCTGTGTTGAGCCAGCCCGTAGTTAGGCTTTCTGGACATGTGTGTGACAAAGATTTAGATCTCCTTTGCCATTCTGAATTTCTTCAAGTTTCTTTTTGACTTCAGCAGGTACTAAATCTAATAAGGGCGGGTATGTCGCTATAAAATTGAAGCAGAGACAGGAAATAAACATTTGTCATGGGTGAATTTCAACAAGCTTGATTTCATATCGCTTTTTGAAATGCAGCCTAGTATGATAAATGACAGCAGATGAAATTCTGTTTAACAGTTGCTGACCTTTTTTTTTTTTTGTAGTGTTCCTGCAAAAGACATAATATTTAAACCTAAATACAGAAAATAAGCTGTGATCATGTTATGAAGTTGCCTGAGCATATGACGTTTTCCAAAGCACTTCGAGTAACAAGGTCCAGATAAGCACAAGTCTTCTTTTAATATAAAGTTCTGTACCAAATGTGGAAGGGATAGCAAAAAAGATTCCTGTCTGACAGATGTTAGCCATGGCACTTGATGTGTATCTGGAAAGACTGTGGGCATAGCACTGTCTTAAAGTCCTAAAAGACTTGAACATATGTTAGTTGGCCACACTGATTCTCTGACCCCTCTTCCCAAGCATGTAATGATGTTTCTCCCCTTACTATAGAGGGTATTATAATTGTAGCAGCGTTCAATGCCAAGGTTGATCTGAAGTGACCTGCCAGCAAAGCTGAAGGAGAAAAATAGCTCTTCTCTTAAAAGAGAGAAAAGAATATGTAAATCATTTGTCAGGGAGCATTCATTGTAGGCTGTCTTCATACCAAGCCTGACACAGTATAAAGTTCACAAAAAGTGAAGACCTTCACTGCTAGGGAAATTGTCCCAGTCATGAGAGACCTCCCTTGAATTCGATGGGTGAAACCCAGAGAATATAGCATGTAAGGAAGAGTATAGAATCTCATCTAGTGCACGCAGACAATGGAACCTGATATGGTAATATGTGTGGAGCTGCTGCTCGTAGCTGTGCCACCTCCACTGAATTCTCTGTGAGGCACATTTTCATGTGCATGCTAGCAGAAATATTTCTTTTAGTCCAGGGTCTTAAAACCTTTTGAAAATATACTTACCAAGATTGTTCATTCTGTACTGGGAAAAATCCAGGTATTCCCTCTGTCTCCTTGTTCTGTAGGAAATCTATGATAAACAAACTGAGTAAAGCAAATCTTGAACCAAGGTATTTGATATTTGTTTGGTATTGCATCTAGAAAAAAGACATTTAGCATGCTTTATTGGTGTCGAGCAAGGATTGTGCAAAAAAGCTTCCCTTCTTTTTACCTATTATTGCACCAGAGCACCTGTATCCCTGTCAAAGGCAATGTCATCACTTTCTTTTTGCCATACAGTATGTTATTTCTTTTTTTCCCCTTATGTCTACAAGGAGGAAGAGCAAAGGCCAACTTTGGCAGGAGCTGCTTTTCTTTCAAGACCCTCTGTTCCTTGCTGCATGTGAGGCAATGTTTTAGGATTCTTTCTAAACCAGATTATTAGAGAAAAAAGTAAGTCTGAAAATGCTGTAAAAGTTGTAAATTTGCATATTAAGGGTACTTTTTTAAAAGATTTTTTTTTTTGAGTGTTTCTTTTTGATACAATTTTTTGTCAAAAAGAGTTTAAACTCCAACCTGAAGATGTGATAGAATGGTTTGTGTTTTCTCTCTCTTTTGGAAGAATTTCTTTCCAAGTGGGAAGACCTTCTGTACATCACAGTGCCATGAAGAATACAACATGTACAAAGATACTTTGGAGTAATTGTTTACAAGAGGTCTAAACAAGCTGAGACCTCCTTCTTAAGATATATCTCTCAAAATGGGGCTGCAAAGAACAACTATTCTGCTGTTAATTTGTTAACAAGAGAACAACGTTAGCTAGTTTGGAATGTGATTTCTTGGCAAATGTTTGTTTCCTTACCCAATAATGGATTCCTTTTCCAAAGCCCTGAGTATGATGGAAAATACAATTCTGGATAGCACATACTGGCTACTTAATTCTTTCCCTTGGAAAAAGCAAGCTGCAGAGTCATTTGGTTTGTGTGTATAGTACTGATTCCTTCCTCTTGCTTGGAGGTTTAGGTCTCTCCAAGCGTGCATCTTCTATTCTTCCCTGTCCACCTACGGTTGCTGGTGTGACGAGGTATTAGGGTGTAGTTGACCTTGCTAAAGGAGGAAATAAAGCCTCCCACATGTGTTGTCAGTCTCTCCTATACCCCACAGAAGATAACTGCTCACTTGACTTACTGTTCCTTGCTCTCCAGACGATTTTAAATCCTTGTGGCTACATTTCTGGGTTTCAGTAAAGCTGTATATGCCATTTTCATATCTCGAGCTGCTGTTTCATAGAATTGTAGAAGTTTAAGTTTCTACTTCCTGAACAGAGCAAAAAAAGAAACACTTTATGAGCATGCTTGTAGACTTAAGTGCTGTGGCAAAACAGATTGAGTACTATGTCAATTTTGGGAAGATTTAGAGGGGAGATTCTTGTTTACTTTCTTTTTAACAAAAAATCAATATCTTGAAATTACAAGATTTCTTACTTCCATTAAGGAAAAGTCGTACTTTTCTGAGAGCTTGCTATCCTGAAAGAATTGTGGTGGGATGGGGGGAGATTTAGGGTGGTATGTGGTTGCCTTTTGTTTTGTTTTTTAATTTGCATCATCTGCTGTAGGCTGATTGAAGAATTCTTCAGTCATGACGAATTATTGACAGCCTCTAGCTCTTGCATTGCCTCATGTATTGTTGCATTCAGTATTCTGGATAACTGCAAGAGCTGCTGTGTAAATCCTTGGCGTGGCAACAAAAATGCCACCCAGTTGTCTCGCTGACTGGTCTTTGTTATGCTTTATTTACTTTTCTGATTCCATTTTCATGTCTTCTGCATGTGGTAATTACAGCCAGTGGTGTTTATAGACGTACCATTACATATGTGATTGAACTTCTTGTCTGTATATATACTAAGTGATTTCACAAGTATGTTACATTTTGAGTTACTAACATCTGTAGGTGTGGGTTACCAGTGTAGTCTTTCAATTGCATAAGTTCTCAAGGTGCCTTAAATAAAGCACCTTGAATTTGAACTGAATGTAATGAATGGATTGAATGAATGAATGGAAATGGATTGCGTCAGAAAGCATACTTTCTAGACAGCGTTCATAAGTGAACTGGTTGACTTGACAAGATCAATTTTGAAAGCAATCTTTTTCAGGGCACTCAAAGATAGTGAGAAATCCTGGTCTAGGGTGCCTGGGGGGTTGGACTTGATGATCTGTAGGGGTCCCTTCCAACTTCTACAATTCTGTGATTCTGCCCGTGAAACAAGAGAGACTCAATTTGCCTACTGACAGGCATGCAGCATTAACTCCAAACAAAACGAACATGAGATTTTCTGATGCTTGACGATTCAGTGCAGCCCAAGAGTCAAATACATGTATTTGAATGGTGCAGAGGAGTAGTTTTTTTCGTGGTAAGATTGCGTTTCTCTCTTAAAGTAATGACATCTGTAAAACCGGTTTTCCTAAAGGGAGGCCTTGCAGCCTAGGTGTTGGAACAAGTATCTTAAAAGGTGTGGAGAGTAATGAATTTTAACTGTCAGGATTCCTCTTTTCTCTGATAACCTCTTCCTAGACTTCATAGCATGTATCAGTTAAAATCCTGATCCTATTTAAGAATTTGCAATTTCACTTGGAAAAAAAAAAAAAGCGTTGAGAAAAATGTAATGTATTGAGATGTAATACTCTCCCTTATAGTTCTCGTAAAGTGTTTAGTATTAGAATAAAAAATCCACAAGTTTGGAATGGTTGAACCGGAACAAACACTTAAAGAGCTTCTTGGATGAACTGATGGATTATGCATCCCAACTTGGAAGTTGGACTGCAGAATGGCCCTTTGGATATCTTCTTGCCCATTCTGGCCAGCAGACATTTGGCACAATGGCATAACTTGCAGACTTGATGTGAGCTGAGTGTGAGACTAAAATCTGGGCAGGAGCTGGGTGAATGGTCACAATCTGCCTTAAAAAACAAATGAATAAGGAAATCATTCAAACGTGCTAACTTTGCCAGTCACATTCCCTGAAGTGTTCTGCATCACATTACTTGAAGTGACTTCTGCAAAGAAGTGAAAGATTTCCCTTCAAAAAACCAGACTAGCTGCTACACAGCTGTACTGGGAACAATGACTCTGAACTACTGTGTTTCTTAGAGGTCTTATTTTAGGTGATATCCGTGCGTGTAAGTAGGAAGAAATTAAATGCAATGTAGGCAATCCCATTTGACATTCTGTTAATGCTTTGAAAATGGCATTTTACAAGATCAGATTTGAATTAAAAAATAAAAACAAAGCAGTCAAATACAAAGGGGGAAAAATGGAAAGGAAATAGTATTCAGTGGAAATTTAGATTTTGTTTGGATTTTGATACAGTCCTCTGTTTTCAGTGGGAAAATCCTCCTATTCACTACAGGGGTAGCTGTTTTTCATGTCCTGTCTTACAAATGGGAAGTGTGGTTGCAGCATCATCGTGGGTGCAGATGACATTGACAGAGTGAAACGGGGATACAAAAAACTCTTAACGAAAAAGGTAGAGGGGAAAGTAAGACTCCAGTCCTATATGCTGCCTATTTGATCCTCCTTGTGAGGAGATTACACTCAAGGAAATGTAATGTCAGGATCAGATTATAACCTATGGGGTTTGGTCTACTGTTTAATGTGTTGTACATCCTCTTGATCACAGTAGCTTTTTCTCTTAATGTATGTCTAGGAGATGCAAAATGAGTTTCTTGTTTATATGTAACAGTACAGGAGGAAGGGGAGAGTTTTAAAGCTATTACTTTAATACACAGAAGTATTCTTGAAAGGAGATTACAGGGTTTTATAAAATGAGGCCTCTTTTTTTGCTGCTTTCCTAAGAGAGCTGATATATGTTTAGAAGGTATAGTATGGCCACAGAATCAGTAGGAAATTCACTTTAGCAATAAGAAAATATTGGGTTAAAATCTTTGGTGTTTCCATTTCTCTGAGGATGAGTTTGTGTAGAAGTGTTGTGATAAATGGCTGTACTGAAGCCTGGTGTTATGGATTCTCACTAGAAGCTTATCATAGAATTTCTCAGGTTGAGAAAGACCTTCAGGATCATTAAGCCCAACCACAACTTAACTGATTGTGTTACTACTCTAACAACCCACTGCTAAATCATGTGCCTGAGCACCACATCCAAATGACTTTTAAGCACATTCAGGGATGGTGACTCAACCATCTCTCTGGGGAACCTGTTCCAGTGCTTAACAACCCTTTCTGTGAAGAAGTTTTTCCTGATATCCAACCTAAACCTCCCCTAATGCAACTTGAGGCCATTTCCCCTTGTCCTGTCATCAATGAGAAGAGGCTAACCCTGCTCTCCTGCAATCACTTTTCAGGTATTTGAAGAGAGCAACAAGATCTCCCCTCAGCCTCCTCTTCCCCAGACTAACCAGCCCCAGTTCCTTCATGTACTATGTTGAAGAATACATTCATTTTGCACAGGGACTGGAATTTGTGCATGCTGCTGGGAGAATGGCCTATGCTGATAGGCAGAGTGGGGGGTGAAGGAAGTGGCTAAATAAGTAGGTGTTTCTTCTGCAAACCCTCTTTTTCTCCTAACATAAGCACTGAAGACAGTCTGGGCATTGGAATGCTAATGAGATAAGTAACATTTTATTTTCTTTGATTTAACATGTATGATTCAATATGAAGCACATCTCACTGTGTTCTGGAGTCTATGAATCTGTCAATTTTTTACCCTTTGATCCTGTAGGCTACAAAGACAACTCTAGCTCCCAACTGTGCTTGGCTGTATTATGCCAGCGACCATATAGACATACAGTTATGGAAGAGCCTTGATTCAGAGATGTCACTCTGAACACACTACGGCATTCACAAAATGAGTAAATGCAATTGATATCTAATGCTTTGATCTCCAGGATGCCTCTGTCAGTTTGAACAAGGATCTTCTGTTCAGGGATCATCGGGATGGAATTCATCTGAGCTGTCTGTCTGGCCTCTGCCAAAGGAAGTAAGCACCCCTAGGACGTTCTCTCTCTCCTCTTACACAGTATCAAGAACAGATTGGATTGATTGTCTGAGAAGTACTTATTTCTCAGTGCTCACAAAAGGGTAGGCTGTAGCAGGGAAAAGGCTTAGACTGGACATCACATGTTAGATGACAGAAGTATCATCCTGTCTATTTTTTTTAATGCTTTTAAGGTGGTTGAAAATGAAAAAAGAAAACAAAAGCCCTGAGAAGTGAGGTAACATGCACAGTCAATAGATGAGCAGTGGATTGAGAGAATCCTGTTTAGCACTTTAATCCTTGAAACATACTTTTAGTCTGCAGTCACCCAAATCCCCTACAGCAGCTGAGCAGTAGAAACAACAAGCGCATGTGAAGGCTAGGCCAGAGAAAGCAATAAATGGATTGCTCATACCTGTGTCCTGGTGGAGTGTAATGCAGTGACACAAGAGGTCAAAGTTTCTTGGAGGGAAGGTATCTTGTGAGTGATTTTACTCCTATATTGTTCAGGAAATATTTCTGAGAAAATCCTGCACTCTCCTCTTTCTGCCTCTGGCAACATTTGTTTTCATATGTACTTTCTAGAGTTGGAGTTAATTTTTTGCTCTTCTGTATGTCTTAGCATTGGCTGAAAATCCAGTGATTTAGTGCAATGACATAGGTGAAGGGAGATCTGTATGGAGATCTCCCAGAACTGGACTGTATTTTAAAAAGTCCTCCATACCTTGCAAACCCCATGCATACTGATGCATGGAAGAGTCTGATATAGATGGTGTCAGTGGGAGACTTGGAGAGTCACTGCGTCTTAATCTTTCCCGTGCTTCTGTTCTCCAACAAAAGCAATCCTTCACTTGTCATTAGATTTGTTTACCAGTTTATTATAAAGAAAAAAAAAAAGGCAAACCAAAGGAGGTCTGAAACTGAGGGAAAAATAAGGCTTTTCAGGATTATTCAAACTTCTTTTTTCTTGTTAGTAGTATTGTAAAAATAAATCTGAAAAAATATCATTAACGCAGTGACATTGAGGGGAGAGATGCATTTGTATGATATAGCTCAGAATCATCTTTTCTCTTATGGACTAAATAATCTCCTCTTTTATTAAATGAATATGGATAGTGTATGACAACTATGACATTGTTTTTTGAAATATAGCCCTTAGACAACTTTGTGAAGGGAGAAAAAAATCCTGCTTGATTTATGGGGAAAAAGCCTTAAGCTGTAGGTGACATTAACAATGAAAATGTCAGGCTCTGTAGTGTGTAATACATGGCTGTGCTGTGATTTCACTGTATTTAATGCTATGGGACAATAACCAGGACTTCTGCACTTCTGATTACTCATTTTGAATGCAGCTTTTTCTAGGGAGAGTGACAGTTTGATATTCCTAGGGAACAAAGTGCAGATATCTAAACTACAGTGAACTTCATCCTTCCTTTACACGAGTCAGTAGGATTTACTCATCTCCTGTGGAAGAAAGATAAAACATTAATAGTATGTGTAAGGACTGAACTTATGGGATAGAACTTATTTTATTGGTATCAGCTTAGCTACCAAGTATCCACTCCTGTTTGCAAGGGATATATTTCATTGTAATTCCAAATTCATTTATGCCCTTCACAAATGCTTTGTCCTTTCACTTCTATATGTATGCTTTATATATGAGAGTTTAAACAGTGATAACAACAAGAATACTTTACACTGAAGGAAGGCTTTATCACTTGTGTCGTTGAGGTTTTTTTTGCACTGCATGTTTTGACTTTTCAGCCCCTCTTACCTGACAGTTGAAAGAAATACTGCTAAATATCACTGTTCTTGTTCTCCAACAAACAATGAATAAACAAAAAACTGTTTCCCCTGGGAGGAAACTTCATTGGTCTTCAGCAAGGATTGAGATTACTGATTCAGACTGAGTCATTACAGGCCTTCACATTAGGTTAATGGAAGATACTGGAATGGCTTAATGTCAGCATTTTTATTACTAGAATTACAGAGCTGAATGTTCAAAAGCTGGACAAGATCATCCTAGTTGTACATTCTGCTTCTGCGTCTACTCACTGTGGCAGAACACAGGAACAGGAAAAGCTACAAATGGTTGTGCCAGAATTTGAGAGATGATACAGACCCAGGCAAGTGACAAAAACAAGACCGAAAAACAGTGACTAGAATGATGTTTTGTAGACACTTCTGACTCTCTGCAGTTGACTTCACTGAAGCTAAACCTATGTAGTGGATGCCGAGTTACATTTAGCTGACTGCTTTACTAACTGGCCTTGCTGCTTTAATTTTTAGCTTTCCCCAGTGTCCTACATGGCTACATAACTGTAGCATGGAGTCTAGTTCAGTTGGTTTAATACTTTTGGATAAGCTAGTGCACAGAGTTGCCATTAAATCTGTTTTTATTCCTACTTTTTATTTTGGTATTAAAACACTGCTTCAATTCTGCTTGTTTGTTAAGCCCTGTTGTGATAGAAGAGCTGAGTTCTAATGAAACAACTTGGCTGATGCACTCATGGGCACCTTTTCTGGGGGAAATTTTTCAGTTGGAAATAAAAATTCAGTGTCAGGATGCCAAGAGCCTGTCATTATTCAGATAGTTAAAATATAATGAACATTCAGATAGTTTAAAAAAAACAGCAACAAAACAGTCTTACATAACTCATTCAAAATTTTTAAGAACTGAATTAAAAGTCTTAATGCTGGGTTTCCAAAGTCACTTTGGATGAGTTTCATGCCAACACTGCAGTATACAGAGTTTCAAGTAGTCATATTATGGAATTAACAAATTCAAATGTAGTCCAGGGCCTCAAAGGTAAGATGTAAAATAAATAGCAATCTAACTATTTCAGTACTTCACCTGAATCTTTTTAAAGAAACATGATTTTCCTAACAAAAAGAAAATACCATTTTTGAAAGTTGAGCCCTTTAAACTGTTTGCAACTGTATGTGAAAAACTGAGCGACTGCAATTGTTTATGAAAAGTATACTTTTAAGTTACTTCTGACAAAGAAAAGAGGAAGTTTTGTCCAGTTAAAGTAATAGCAGCATGTTTGAGACTGTGGAAAACTGTCTTTGACATAATGAGAATTAGTGATAGGACCTGTGAAGCTGGATGTAGATGAGATTTCTGTATTTCCTTGCCTAAAACAATTGTTTGGATTTCTTCCTTTTTGTCTGGTCTGAGAAAATGAAGACACTTTGCTTTTTGCATTTCAACTCAGTGTAGCACAGCTTCCAAATAGAGATTAGAATAATATAAATGAAAGAGGGCTAAAAATAAAGTGAAAAAGTCATTTCCAGCTAGCTCCATATAAGCACTGAAAGAGAAATAAGAAATTTCATAGTTTCACTGTAGCATCCAGCAATGAACATCAATCAGTCTGAACCAGGATTGTAGTATAAAAACAAACCATCGAATCATAGTGGGAAGTGAAGCAAGAGCTGCAACATTTGGAATAAGGAGGAGGAAAGAGCAGGCAGATTTATGGGGACATTTAAAATACATTTTTGTGTGTATTTCCTTGCTCTTTTACTGCAAGATAAGATTCAGTATATTAAATTTAAATTTATATTGTCCGGCATAGTCCAATCACTTAGCAGCATGTGGTGGGAATGTGTGGCAGGCTGGTCCTGGCCAGCAGCTAAGCACCCACCAGCTGCTTGCTTGCTGCCCCTGCTGTGATACAGGGATTGGAAGAAGCAAAACTTGTGGGTTCAGATGAAGATAGTTTAAAAAGTGAAGCAAAGCTGCATGTGCAAGGGAGGCAAAATAAGGAATTTATTCACTGCATCTCATCAGTAGGCAGATTTCTTAGCTGCTTTCTAAGGCATGAGCACCTCGGAGTATGAAGCAGTTACATGGGAAAATAATTGCCATAACCACTATTGATACTTTGTTCCTCTTTTCTCTGTAGTTTTATTGCTGAGCACAATGTCGTAGTGGGAAATGTTAAAAAGAGAGGATAGGAAGCTGGCATCTTTGTATCCTGCATACACAAGATTCCTTTCTTACCGTATGCTTGTGACAGACAAACTGTAATTCACAGTATCAGGGGCATTGTGAGATATCTGGAAGTGTTATGTCTTAGACTAGTATCTAAAATCCTCATCTCGATACCTTAACATACTTAAAAATGACTAGTGGTAGTTTTATGTTTCTGTTTTAAGCTTCCATATAAATTGTTACTGTGAATTCTGAAATAGTCCATGAAGTTCAGTGGCTTGAGGTACATATCTTCTTACAAGATTGTTAATGATTTAATTTTTCTGAAGAACTCCAAGAACTTCAAATGAAAGAGATTGAATATAGAATTGCTTGTTAGTTTCTTATTATACAGAAGTTCCAAACTCCTTGCTTTGGCTACTACAAAGCAGTCGTTACTGAATCCATGTGAAGCCTGTGATCACCTGACAGAGTCCAACCTGGCAAAACAAGCAGCCTGAACCAGATCCTCACTGAAAAGTCTCTGTGGGAGCATTCTGCTCCTACTTTCTGGCTTTTATCTGAAGTGGTTAGTGCCTGCTGGTTGTGCAGTGCATAGTGGTGGCCGTTCCCATTAGAAGAAGGTGCTGCTAATGGCTGTAGCTGCTGGTGGTTGCTGCTGCATCTCATTATTCAGAAGCTCTCCAAGGTTTCAGTTGGCCATTTTGTCAGGCTTGAGGTTTCACCACTCTCCTGAATACCGGAGTATATCCATCAAAACACACAATTCTCTGCTCGCAATTGAAGATGCTTTGTCTTTATTGCTGGAGAGGTTTGATTTTGATTGCTCCAGGAAGTTTTGGAGTTTTGTTACAAATTGATTTCTAATGTATATATTGCTGGTATGAGATTGCGTATTCATCCCTTTAGCTGACAACAAAGGCCATCTGGCTGGACTTAGACTCAGTCTAGCCTGTTTCATTTGCAGCAAAGAACTTGTAAAATCCTTAACATCATTGTTACCTTCATTTGAATATACTAAATTCCACATACATGTGAATCTTGTGCTTTAGAGTATATTTTTTAAGAGAAATCCTGACTTTCAGAAGATAATTGCTTGTTAAGATAAACTGGACATTGTTACTGGGTGCTTTTAGCTCTAATGCATTAGGCTGTAGCTGTGTTCAGTACACAGAAGTTGGGGCTTTTGATCCACACTGGAAGTAGCCATGAGGTAGCTCAATGAGTCACACGTTGACGCTGCGTTTCAATGAGGCATTTGCTGATTTTCCCAGTACTAATAGAAAGCTCAACCATAGCCATAACTTTGTTCTTTAATGTTCAAATTTTTTTCTCCAATAATTACACAGTTCTGTTCATATAAATAAATGTGTATTTTTAACTTGAGCTATCACCTATGCCTACAGTTAGCTTATTTCTACCTGAAAATACTTGTTTTGGAATATGGTAAGTGTATAATAAATAACTATTACTCGTAATTGGTACAAAAGCTCTCTCAGAATACCACCATTATGAATCTCTTGAGAGCTGAATCTTTGCGCCATATCATTATTGTTTTTCCCCTGCCCTCAGTCTTAATGGAGAAGATCTGTTTAAAGTATATCTGTCTCAGTGTATGCTTTTGATTTTCCTTTGCCTGAAGGAACTGATGTTCCTTTGAATCCTGAACAGGATATTTGTCTATGGTATTGAAGAAGCATGATAGGTCTATGTAAACACAATTCCAGCTGCTTCTGAGTGGACTACCAATATGTCAGAGTTAGGTAAATAAACTAGCTGCATTAATTGCTCCTATGTCCCTTGAGTGCTCCCGCTTTGGGTTTTAAAGTAATGTTAATGTATTGTAATCCACTGTTATCTCCAAAATTAAAATTTTCTTCCTTTGCATGCATCTACCGCTGTTAATTCAGAAACTCTAATAAATGCATTAAAAGAAGGAAGTAATAAGCAAAAGAGGGATCCCTCTGGGAATGTGTAATTTCACTTTTACTCATGGCTCTTCATACTGGGTTGGATGAAAATAGTGCAAATATGCATGCAGCTAAAACGAGACTGCAAAGAAAAGTTGTAAAAGCTTTTTGTAGCTGTTACCTTTCTATTTATTGTAGTAATAGAAAGAATGAGACTAGATAAATGCAGTAATGAGCTGCAAGCAGGTTTTGAACTTGTGTATAGGATGGAGGTTCTGAGCAGTGTCTCCCTGGAAGTGGAAACTATGCAGTGAGATATGCTAGGTCAGTCAACTTTGTCAGAGAGAATGATAGAATGGCAGAAGGCTGAGACTTCTTGAGGAAAGAAGGGAAGGCTCAGTGGGGCTAGTGTGTCTTACACAGCAGGGTAAAAAAAGTAACTGCATGAGCAGATGAAGCTTTACCTTTTTCCTGAAGTTTGTTGTGAACACAGTTGCTTTATCGCTATTTGAGAGCTGGCCCATACTGGGTGTGCATTTCTCCTGCTGATTTTAAGTGCCAAAAAGCATTAGGTGGTGACAGACACGTGTATGTGGTTTAGCTGCTGTCTAACTTCGGAGGAGTAGAGTGACACATGACAAAAGGAGTTACTGGGAAAAGCTGGAGAAGGATTCCTAGAGATCCAAGTAGAGTCAAGGAAAACAGTCAGGATGGGAACAAGACAATGGAAAAGAAGGAAGAAGAACAGGTATATTGGGAAGCATTTCATTCAAAAGTTTTCTCCAAGGCTGAGTTCAAGCAAAAGCAGAAGCTAAACTGCCTGAAGTGTAAGAAATGTCTGCCAAGGAAGCAGCTGCAGGAATCCTGGCAGGCAGAAGTGCCAATGTGCAAAGGATGTAGGGCAGGTAGGAAGTGGGCCTTTCCCCACGTGTAGGATGTAACACATGTCCTGCTTTTTCAGTGTGATGATTGTCTGCTATTAGTCTCATCACTTTCGTTAGTCATGCTGTGCTTTCTGGTGTTGGCCCTTGGGACATGTTTCAAAATTTTCCTCCTGTTAGGTGCATGGAGAACACGGGGTTTGGGAACAAAGAACAAGAATGCTGTTTTTGTTATCCTAAGTGACAAGAGATCTCAGCAAGAGAGGCAGTTGTAGTGCATGACTTTCAGTAGCTGCAATAAAAAGACACACATGCAGAAATGTGGGTGAAGGTTATGAAAGGAATAAACTTTATTGTACAGGACCAGATAAATATATTTACATTAGGGTAAGTTAGTCCCTATTTGGTTGTTTGTGTAAGGATGTCTGCCTTCAGCAAAGATATGGAGTCTGTAGCTGCTAGAATGCTTAAAATCCAGGAATAGTCATGTCAGGGGCAGTGATGTAGTTTTTATATAGATATAAAACAATTGCAGTGAAATAAAGGAGGTTTTCTTTAACATCTCAAGGCTTAAAAATGTGTATGGCTCACATGGCCTTACAAATCCCTCTCAATTTTCTAAGAGGCAGCAGTATTGGACTCTGTAGAATAAATGGAGCTAATAACTTCTGGAACATGGTCTGATCCATTGCTTGAGAAGCTGAAAGATAGGGCTTGTTCCCTTGAGTCAATTGGAACTCCTTTCTTCTGTCTTAAAATGTTAATAAATAGAGCTGTGGAATTTCATGGGTGTCTGTAAAGCTTTGTGGATTGCTGTAATGAAAGATTGTCCTCTATAAAGTACACAGTGTTATTCCTACAATCTTGTGGGATAGAGCGCGCTCCTTTTGTGTGTACTGAACTGGAGGGCTGAATAGTAACTATCTAAGTCCTGAATATTTACAGTGGGTTGTGGGAGAAGAATAGTAGAGTAGATAAGTTTTCCATTAGTGTAGATTAAGAAACAGGTGTGCATTTAGTGAATGTAAATTTGTATTTTTCAGTCTTTGATAATAAAGAAAAAATCTATTAAAGTAGAACAAAGCAACTTAATTAATGTTAAATAGAGCTTTTCTGTAGGAGTAAGATAAATATCAGAAAATAACTGTGGAGCCCTTCAGAAAAAGCCGTGCTGTGGAAATATGCATATGTGTCGCCCCACATGTCCTACACACATTAAAAAGGTATCAAATGCTGGTGATATGCTGTCAACAACGTCTGTTTCCTAAATTCTCATTAATAGAGGCTGATCTATATTTAGTTACAATATTATTTCACTTCCTCAGTTTTTCTCTGAAGAGCGTACTAGCTGTGTTTTATGTTTCAGAGAAGTACTACAGCAATTTGTAGATCCTCTGCCCCTCCCTCTTCATTGTTAAGTACAATACAAAATGTTTCCTGTATGTCCAATGACTAGATGTGCAGGACTGAATATTTGAGCTAACAGATAAAGTCCTTTTAAAAAGGACCTCTAATTTTTTTAAAATCAACTGCAAAAATTACAGCAAAATGGTCTATTTTCATTGTCTCCTAATGGTTACACTAGAAAAAAAAAATAATTCTCATCTTTTGTTACATTAGCCAAGTTTGGTACTAATATAGTTCCAGTAAAATCGGTTGCAATACAGTGCTGTAAAATTAGTAAAACACAGTGGAAACAAGTGTTGTGGTCTTGCTTATCAATTCAAAGAGCTGAACTTTTAGTGTGAGCAATAAGTTTGGTATTTTTGGTCCATTACTGACAATATTTTGTGTTTGGAACTTTAACACGTGATTTCTTTTCAAACCCTTGACATTGCAGAGGTCTAGCACTGGTGTCTAATTGAGAATGTAGACACCTTTTTGTCTTCATTACGTATATACTATTACTAGCACTATATCTGTAAGAATAATTCTGAAAATAAGTGCTGAATCATCTCATCACTCTTCCAGGTACTCTCAGGAGAACCCAAAGAATGTCTATTTAATATCATGATTTACCTTTGTTTCTGTAATAGTGGGAAGAATCATAGTCTACTATGAAACTGTGTTTCTTTTCCTCCTGGGCTGTCAACTTTATAATTTCAGCAGTAGAAATAAGTATTTTTTAGGGAAAAATATACATGTTCTTTAGTTTGATCTGTGTATCTGTATCCATATATAGATCCATATCTATGTAAACATATAAATGGTTAAGTTTTTATCAGTTGAGTGTTTTTTGTATGTGTATCCTAGTCATAAGGGGAAAAAAAAGACTAGATAAGTCAGAAAAGTTTCTTGAATAGTGTTTCTTGCGTTAATACTGATGCTTATGGGGTCTTGTTGAATAGTGTTGAATGGTTTCAGCTAACAGGAATGTGTTTTTCTGATCCATTATGTTTTCTCAAAGTGAATGCAGTAATGAACTGCTCTGCACGCTTCAGTTGTAGCTTTCTTGTTCCCCAAAAGGCCTTCTCCATTGCTTAGTTCCCGAGCTCCGCCAGCACTTCTCTGATATACTCTCACTTTTGTGAGCACAAAACACCAAAGTATGGATTCCTACTACAAGGTCTTGCTTACAAGCACCATGTTTTTCAGAGCTGCAGAATCAGTCCATATGATGGTAGGGCAGGATCACTCCATGGTGAGTGATCAGAGTCCTGTGATTGCTCTGCTACTTCTTCGTAAATGATCTTGAGAATATGGATTGCTGCAGCTTTAGGTGTATCTGGCCAAGAATTTCTTTGAGTTGTTGTGGCAGTGAGATTACTGAACATGAATGTGTGTACTGTAGATTACTTTGGAACTGCACTTTGAAGGAGTCCTCTAAGGATTTTCTGCCCTAAAATTCGCTAGGAGACCAGTGGGTTATGGTGTTTGCTGCTTAATGGTGATCTTATGACCTTTTTCTGAAGTTGCCAGCCTCACCTTCTGCATGCTATTTCTTCTGCCATCATGAATGTTGAACGTGGGAAGGATTCCTTTGTAATGTAAGATGTGTTGCTAATTCTTACTGAAGCCTCCAGATGCTTCCACAGGTTAAGGACTACCAAAAATTGACTGCCCTTTGTAGGCATGTATCTTGTCTCTTGTGTTTTAATTGCATATTTTTAAGAAATAGTTAGGAAAGAAGATACTGGGCAGGAGAGACTTCTAAGGTATCTATTTTAGCCTTGATGAGTTTGTGGTAATTGAAAAACACGCGTACAAGTGAGTGGCTTCAGCTAATTAGCATGCATGTTCCTGATCCATTTTGCTTTCTGCAAGTGAATTCAGTAATGGTGTGCCCTGCAGTTGTCAAAAGTGTAGTAGATAGCAAGTACTTGCAGCCTATATGCACCTCTTTGAACATGCAGCAACTGTGTTCTCCTCTGGATGAGCGTACTCAGCACCTGTTGGCATTAATGGGACTTGTGCCTGTGCTCAGAGTACAATGTGTTCTATAGTCTCTGGGTAGTAATAGACATCCTTATCTTGCATTTCCATATGGCTTTGTGGAACAAAAGACATTGTACAAACAAATCCACTCCATCCCTCCATGGATGTCTTCTCTTGCTTCTCTCTTTGTGAGATCTAATTTGCAATGAGACAACCGAAGACTGACAAAAGAGATTTGTTTCTTTTTATTGGCTTAAAGACAGACAAGCAGAGACTTCTTGATATGCTGTTGTTGTATGGGCCTTGTCTTCTCCAGTGGCAGTCTGTGAGATAAAAGTCATGTTTCCTGAAAATGCCATATGGTTTTCCTAGAGTGGAATCACTGCCCGTGGGTACGATTGTGGCTCCCAATTTGTGAAAATGTCACTGTGTCCAAGTGTCTTTAGACAGCTCTGAATTCTGACGAGCTGTGATAGGTGCTGGTATCAGCAAAGGAACCAACCTGTGCCCTACAGTTGTGTTTGCTGCTCCACCATTTATGTGTGGATGTCTGTCAGTTAGGCACCATGAAATGGGAACGTGAAAATGCTGGAGATTCAAAATCATAGCAGAAAATATCCCCTCCTGTGAAAGAAGGGAGATCTGTTGGTCTATAGGTGACCCAGTTTGTGGACCTTTATGTGGGCTTAATTAAGGTGCTGAGGTGTAGCATAGCAAAGATAATGATGGAGCAGGGATTTGGGACCATGGTGTAGTCCCCCTGGACAGAGAGTGGAAGAAGAGAAAGTTGAATTTAGCATAATGCTATTTAATTCCTTTATGGGGTTCCTGACAGCATCATAAGCTTTGTGACCCACTTGATTCAGGAGTCAGCTTATAGCAAGCCCTGCTGCATGTGTTTAAAACTGTAATCCGTTTGCCTATCTTATGCTGTGAAACTCAGACTCTCCTTTTGTATAACAGTGCAAGGTATAAGCATCCGAAATGTCTTAGGTTGAGAAAACATAGAGGTCCCTGTGGCAAAATGTTTGTACTTTGTGGATGAGATTGCAGAAGTAGCCAATGTCTAGAAGTTCTCGTATGGCATTGTTCTGATGGAACTCTCTTTTCCTTCTAAGGGAAAATTGATTATTAAGCGATTACGTTCTCAGGGTGAATGGGATTCATTGCCTTTCCTCTGTATTTTGACATGTCTTGGCCTGAAAGATTTCCCTTATGGAATCAAGCTGTGCATCACACTGACCATTGCTTATCAGAATGGTGTTGGTGTTGGGGGGAGGGAAGCAAATGTCCCTCTTTTAGATGTTGCTATGGGAAAGAGCCATATCATAAGAAAATGTAAATAGGCAAAATGTGGCAGTGGTCACATGTACTTCAAGGATGAGGTGCAGAAGTAGTC
>VXAB01009832.1:447035-511949 GCA_013399175.1 Odontophorus gujanensis | reverse complement strand
TTTTGCCACTATAGTAGTTAGTAGCTGTGGAGAAGAGAAGCCTGCAGTCAGAGTGAATTGGCATCAGTCACAGTTGCTGGTTTGGGGAAGTGTCTGGCCCCAAAAATGAGTGCTAGCCATTCTTGTATTTGTGTGCGAGAAGCTATGCGTACTCTAATTTGGTAAAAATTAAATTTATTTTCTTAATTAGAAGTTGCTGTTATCTAAAAACTTTGCTACACTCCCACATGTCTCCCAGCAGCTTGGGTTTTGTGACACAACTAACTAGGATGGCTTCAAATGTNAATTAAGGTGCTGAGGTGTAGCATAGCAAAGATAATGATGGAGCAGGGATTTGGGACCATGGTGTAGTCCCCCTGGACAGAGAGTGGAAGAAGAGAAAGTTGAATTTAGCATAATGCTATTTAATTCCTTTATGGGGTTCCTGACAGCATCATAAGCTTTGTGACCCACTTGATTCAGGAGTCAGCTTATAGCAAGCCCTGCTGCATGTGTTTAAAACTGTAATCCGTTTGCCTATCTTATGCTGTGAAACTCAGACTCTCCTTTTGTATAACAGTGCAAGGTATAAGCATCCGAAATGTGTTAGGTTGAGAAAACATAGAGGTCCCTGTGGCAAAATGTTTGTACTTTGTGGATGAGATTGCAGAAGTAGCCAATGTCTAGAAGTTCTCGTATGGCATTGTTCTGATGGAACTCTCTTTTCCTTCTAAGGGAAAATTGATTATTAAGCGATTACGTTCTCAGGGTGAATGGGATTCATTGCCTTTCCTCTGTATTTTGACATGTCTTGGCCTGAAAGATTTCCCTTATGGAATCAAGCTGTGCATCACACTGACCATTGCTTATCAGAATGGTGTTGGTGTTGGGGGGAGGGAAGCAAATGTCCCTCTTTTAGATGTTGCTATGGGAAAGAGCCATATCATAAGAAAATGTAAATAGGCAAAATGTGGCAGTGGTCACATGTACTTCAAGGATGAGGTGCAGAAGTAGTCCATGTCTAAAAGTTCCTGTAGGGAATTGTTCTGGAGGAAGTCTCTTCGTTCTGTTTCACTGTGTGCTTTCCAGATGTTTGTCTTACCATCCTCTTGTCAGATGTGTGTCATACTTGTGATTTAAGAGTTGTGGTTGTAACGTATGGTCTCATGGGATTCCTCCTCCATATTTAATTCTTGTAGAATATATCTTGGAAGAAAGGTGCACAGCGTCCTCCTGTAGAGGATTTAATACAGATTTGGTGAGGGTACTAATGTGAAGACTGCTAATGTTTAAGCTTCCAGCTCTTCATTTCTGATGATCACTCAAGAGGTGACAGGAACGAGCATCCCTAGAAGGGTACAGAAGCACAGGAGCTTCAAAAATGTCAATTACTGTTTGTGTGAGTGGCATTAGATTCCACAGAACTGTATGCTGCAGAAGATTATTTCTGGTATCCCAGATATCCAACCTCATTTGTAAAGCACAACAGAACATAAATAGGATTATATTGACTCTACAGATTAGTTGGGAAGCAGAGAAGAGTACCAGTAAAATGATTCAGCCAAAGCTAGAGGAGTGTCTGTTGTGAGAGCCAAGATTTGAATCATAATCATCTGAATGTCAGCCTGGTGTTTTTGCCACTATAGTAGTTAGTAGCTGTGGAGAAGAGAAGCCTGCAGTCAGAGTGAATTGGCATCAGTCACAGTTGCTGGTTTGGGGAAGTGTCTGGCCCCAAAAATGAGTGCTAGCCATTCTTGTATTTGTGTGCGAGAAGCTATGTGTACTCTAATTTGGTAAAAATTAAATTTATTTTCTTAATTAGAAGTTGCTGTTATCTAAAAACTTTGCTACACTCCCACATGTCTCCCAGCAGCTTGGGTTTTGTGACACAACTAACTAGGATGGCTTCAAATGTCAAAATATGCTTTTAATTCTTGTACATATATATATATATCAACACGTTATCACATAAAATAAAACCGTGTACAGTGACAGATTGTTTCTTTAATTGCCATCACCCTTCAGATGAATTTATGGCTGTCAAGAGAAATTTGCACTTCTAGAAATGTTGGAAACCTGAATCATGTAGACTGTAAAGAAGGTCAGGCATTGTTTTGCATACCTCTTGCTGGTGGTGGCTGAGCTGATTTGAATACATTTGGTTTTAAATTCTTTCTTTTGCTTTGTTAATTATGTACCAAACTGCATGTCATACAGATGTCTGTCCATAATCCTCACATTTATCAGTGACTTCAGTTGTGGAAATAAAGGAGTGGAAATCGTCTTAAGAATACAGGCTTAGTGTCTAGTTCTGGGCTTCTCGTTTCAAGAAAGACAGGGAACTTCTGTAGAGAGTCCTGCAGAGGGCTATAAAGATGACTGGGGCCTGCCTAAAGCATCTCCTGTGTGAGGAAATGCTAAGAGACCTGGGACTGGTTAGGCTGGAGAAGACAAGATTCTGGGGAGGATCTTACCAGTGCACATTAATACCTAATAGGCAGGAGTCAGGTGGATGGGGCCAGGTTCTTTTTGGCAGTGACTAGTGACAGGACAATGGGCAATGAGTAGAAACTGGAACATAGGAAGTTCCTTCTGAACACGAGAGAAAAATTCTTTATGTGAAGGTGATAGAGCACTGGAACAGGCTGCACGGATTTGTTGTGCAGTCTTTTTCTCTGGAACTGCCTAGATGCTTTCCTGTGTAACCTACAGTAGGGAACCTGTTTTAGCAAGGAGTTGATCTCCACCGGTCCCTTCCAATCCCTACAATTCTTTGATCGGTGTTTTTCCTGCTAAAGTGACCCCTGCTGATATGACATTTATGGAGCAGGAAGCCTGTTAACCCTGACAAGTGAAAGAAGACTATTATTTCCTTATTCAGAAGTGGAGGTGAGAGCAAGAAGATGGAGCTGGGATTCTGTTAGCTAATCTGTGCTTACCTTGGAAAAGTTCAACAGAGCCTGAAAGTGCAGTGACTTCCTAGGATGCCACTCCTATGCATTCTTTGGCATCTTCCAGACTGAAAGTACAAAAATGGACAGGGTATGGACCGTAATCAGACAGGAGGAGATCTGCATTGCATCCCAAGATCTGTGGATGCTAGATTTGTATAATTTGTGGTACGTAACAGAATGCTTGTATTTAGTCTCTAGTTGTTCAGTACAAGGGAAGTTGCTGTTTTCCGGCTCCAAAATTTGTTGTAGTTCTAGATCTAAGATGCATCCAAAAGTTAATTGTTGTAAAATCTTTTTGCTGCTGATTATTTTTGAACAAATGTTAAATTTAAAAAGCTCAGAATAAAAAGAATATTCTCCGCTAAAGTCAAACCTTCATAGTGTTGATATAATTACTAGAAAATGTAATCCATACAGGCAAATAAGCATTTTCAGGTATAAAAGCATGCAACCAGTATGGTAGTATGTCTTTCTTGTTTATGAATGAGAATGTGTAAACAATTCAAAAAATCAGTGTCTCTTTAAAGTATAACATGCTTACATTTTCTCTAGCCAAAACTGACAGGCGGATTCTACTTCAGTCTTTACTGTGTGTGTTCATGCACGTGTGGGCATTAGTTCCATCATCATGTTTATGCTCTAAAAATTAGAATGCTCGAATAGAAAAGTATTTAGAGGTTTATAGGGGCAGAGGGCTGAGTACTGACAACAATAGGATAGTTTGTTATAGAGGAGGTAGATGATTTGGCTTGACAGCACTTGCCCTGGATACCTCCACACTTAGCTGACTTCTGAGGGGAAATAGATATTATTTATATCTGAGCAGGAAGAGATGTACAGCATCGAGTCTTAGGGATAGTGGCATGCAAAATAGCTACAGTGAGTAATAAAAAAGACTTTTACTAGATGTGGTCAGTCAACTGTATGTTTGACCTGTCCACTTGGATGAAGCAGATATTAAGCAGAGGAGTGAGTAGTCCCCTAATTAGAACAGCTTGAAAATAACATCAAATGCTCTTCACTCTGCTTTACTGTGCGTGACAGCACATATAGTATGACAACTATGTCTGACTGACTGAAAGGTCATACTTCCCAAGGTTAAAGTATCCTTTACCAAAGGCAGGCAAGCAGGGAGGGTTTGTGTTGCTGATGGTGCCAACTGTGGTACTCCTAACCTTTGGTGCTCTTCATGCCTGGCCACTCAAGCACCAGCCTGCCCCTGAGCAGCCCCCTGGCCTGCTCTTATGAGTGGGTGGGTCCAGTGATGGCTGTGGGCTGGCAGAGCTGAGGGGAGGTTGGTGAGGTGGGATGGGCAGTGCGCCCACAGGCTTGTTTTGATGGGGTGGCTGAAAGCAGCTGCTGCAGGGGAGCAGCCTGACTCCCCTGTGGTGCTGAGGCGGAAGGCTCCTGAAGGGGCTGGGAGCCTGGGAGCAGGCAGCCCCCCAGATGATAAGTGTGCAGGCTGAGGCAAGGCCCTGGACTGGGCACATGGGTGGTGCTTTGAGCTTTGCAGGACATGGGGGAGTTGAAGCTTCCTTGCTACCGAGACAGAAATGGGTCTCCAGCACCTCAGGGAGAATGGATTATAGCTTTACCCTGTCAGAGCCTGCTGATGGCTCTCCTGTGTGGGCCTCGACCTGTCCTGGGGTGCTACCATTTTCTGACCTCAGGTACAACCCCAGGTGTACCCTACTGTCACAAGGCCCTAAGACACAGGGATCTTCCTTCACAGCCCTTTGCATCCTGTCTTCTCCCACAGCTCTCCCCGGTACTCCCTTTGCCTTTCTTTGGGGAAGCCTGCTCGCAGCAGAGCTGACCTGCTTCTCATATTTAATTCTAGTTTCCAGTAACTGCGTTTCCTTGAAAAGTAGGAAGCTTTCCTAACTGTATGCCTTCTATATGTGCGTGCCTTGCAAAATGGCGGAAGGGTCAGAAAACCTTGGAGTGAGAAAAGCAACACTTGAATGCAGTTTCCTTTCACTGAGGTATTCCTGAGTGTGATTGAAATTCAAATTTGGTTTTTATTTAGAAAAGCTATTTAGTATGTGGAATGGTTGTTTTTTTGTTTTTTGTTTTTTGGTTTTTTTTGAAGCAAACTCTATCATATTTTTTTACTTAACTTCTTGAGCTGAGATTTCCATGGTTCAGTGTGTGGACAGTGAAGGACTTTTGCCAGAGACCTTAAAGTCAGAGATGTGGCCTATTTAAGTAAGCCTCTAAAATAAAAGTAATCTGTAGAAGGCGATGTCCTTTGGGTGTCCTGTACTCCCTACCACAGGCATGTAGGTATAATCGCTCCACCCCATCAAGAGGTTTGTTTTCTGTGTGACTATAGGACACAGGAGAAGATATGGTTGCAGTTATTGTCAAACAGAGCTGGAAATGCAGTATTTGATACACAAATTCGGACTAGGGATTGGTTCCAAATGGCAATATTTTTTTCCAAGTATTTTTCATGTCAGTGCTGTCAATCAGATGAACATATATTCAGACATATATTAAATGTATATTCAGCTGTGTCTGAAATGTTCTTATCTAGCTTTTTATTTTTCTGTGGTGTCTTTGAGTTACTTACTTTCCCATCTTTTTCTCCTTTTACAGAGGCTTCAATAGAATATATTGGAAGGCATAAGCAGGCAGCAGAAGCAGAGGTGAGTATCCTCCATTCCCTCTGATAATATATTCTTTTCTACTTCTGTCTTGGTTTGGACATTTTGTTTTTCTCATTATTGCCTGTTTGAGATAACACAGTTATGAGAACCATCTCTGTTGTGGTATACTGGAGTGATAGAAGGGTATATCCTTGAAAACATTTAGAAAGGCAGTCCAGCATCTGCAAATAGATACTTCCCACTTAGTAACAGTTGCAAGTTATGCTATGTTCAGTGAAACAGAAAACTTATCTGTATTAACTAGAAATCTGTAAATATTTCAAATGAATTTAGAGGGAAGGCTTGGACATTCATGAACTGTAGTTTTCAGAGGGGAGGGAAACAAACATGGCTCAGAAATAGTGGGGTAACCATTGTCATCTGACTGATAATGTCTCTGTACAATGAAGTATGTGTATCCTAGCTTAATACTGTGTTGTGAAGGATCTTTGAGTCATCACCTAAAACTGATGGTATTAACATGATTTGTGGTGTTGCAATGTGTATATGTGAGACAAGGTGAAGAGGTACATGTACATCACCTATAGGTATATTATTACAAAGTTGCTACCAGGAGCCACTGAAGGATGTGAGAAGGGAGACTAGGGAACAAATAGAAGCAAACCAAAACCAAGATGACTTGTCTCGTATCTTAACTATAGATGTCAGCAATGACTTCTAGTCAGGCTAGAAATGTCTATAAATCTATAAATGCAGTTCCAGGCAGCTTTCCTCTCATCTTTTTAAGGTATTTAGTTAAATTTTATTTATTTTTGAGCATCGTTTTGCGTGCAGTGTAGATCCAAGGCAGGGTCTGTGTTGTCACTGGGAGGTCTCCAGGGAAGTTATTGAAGGCACCAATCTTGGCAGTTTTATATATATATATATTTTTTACTGTAATTCAATTAACAAAGCTTAGACTCTGCTTTGAGAAATGCTATTCAAATATCAGTTGGGTGCCCCATTGATTTCTACCTGTGATTTCCTACGCACATGTCACTCAAGTCTGCATCAAAAAGGTACTCAGTCAAGCCTGACCAGTTTATGTCAGTGAAGTTTCTTGGACTGAGTGGGCTGGGCTTGGTTGTGGTTTGTTTATTTATTTATTAGAACTTTTATATACAGGTAGCAGCCTTAACACATTGCATTTCTACTGCCAAAAGTGCTTTTGCTAAGAGTGTTTTTTTATTATTATTTGTTTTTTAATTCTATTAACTGTCGTAAATCACACTAACAAAAGATAATATGATTGCTATGGGCTGCTTCGTTAGCATGAGTATTAGCTGCTTTAGTTGTGCCAGGGTGGTTGTGCTTACACAGTGGTACCAGCAAGCCAGTTCTGAAGTACAGCTTACCTGAGCAATATGCTCAACTTTATACACTGAGTAGTTTGACTGATTTCAGAAATTACTCATCAGACAAAATCTTGGCATCCATGTCCCTCAGACTTCAGTGGAGCTAGAAACCACACAAGGCTTATAAAGCATTTTCAAACTCTGAACTAGAGCTGATAGAATCCCTGGGGCTATGACGAAGAAAGAAATTGAACTTCTGATAATGAAGAAAAGTTGAGAGAGAGTTGTGGTTACACTATGGATAGTGTAGTCATGATATGTAACTTCTTATTAATGTAAATGAGAGAAGAGAATGAACAGAGGCTAATGTAGAAAGAAATAATGTTACCAAAGTGATGGTGTAGGAGAATGGCCTTTAAAGTGGCATTTTGGATAAATACCTGTGAAACGAGATTGCATTTGTCAAGAGTTTTCTCTCTGCAGAAGATACAATTGTATGACTGACCATTGACAATGCTGTGTGGAAAATGTCTGCCAAGCTGAGGTACAACTTAGATACAAGATGTGAGAACGCAGAGTGAGTTTCAAGATGAACATGACATTCAAGTTAGGGGCTCATATGGTGGGAAGATGCTCTTACTGTTTGCAGTTAGTTGGGAAGAAGATAGTGACCAGGAGAGACTTGAGAAGACAATTAAGATGTCTGCTTTAGCCATGATGAGTGCAGAACACACGCATAAAAGTATAAGAAAACAAGCTGAGATTCCAATTTGAATAGAAGGTGTGGTATTTTATGTCATGAGAAGGGATGAAATTTATGTGCAACTTAAAAGAAGAGAGGAAGGGAAAAAGAAGGAACAAAAAGGAGAGACCAATGGGACTACAGAAAAAAGCTGAAAGTTATGGAGCTTGAGGAGAGTTCTACCAAGTGCACGCTGAGGGAGCACTCAGAGAGCTGGAGGAATTCAAGTATCTCAGAAGGTATGAAAAGAAAAGACCTCAGGAGCAGAAGCATAGCCAAAGCTACTGAAAGGTCTAACTAAGGAGTCAAAGTCATCAGTGAATTATCCCTTGACTGGAAAGATTACTGACTCAGCTGTAAACTAGATTTTCACTTGTGCTGCTGATTAAACACTGTGATCTGCAGTCTGTCTCTGAGGAGGATGTGTCCATGTGAGTTTGTCTCTTTTTTGTGATCTGTTTGAGGGAATGTCCCTGTAGCTGGGTGCATGTAGCAAGCTTCTATTCTAGAATTTAGAAGATGTGATGATCATGTATGTGAAATTGTGGGAAGAAATGTTTGTACTTCAAGGATGAGGTGCAGAAGTAGTCCATGTCTAAAAGTTCCTGTAGGGAATTGTTCTGGAGGAAGTCTCTTTTCGTTCTATTTCACTACTTGTGCTTTTCAGATGTTCTGGAGCATCCCTAGAAGTGTACAAAAGCACGGGCAGCTTCAAAAATGTCAATTACTGTTTGTGTGAGTGGCATTAGATTCCACAGAACTATATGCTGCAGAAGATTATTTCTGGTATCCCAGATATCCAACCCCATTTGTAAAGCACAACAGAACATAAATAGGATTATATTGACTCTACAGATTAGTTGGGAAGCAGAGAAGAGTACCAGTAAAATGATTCAGCCAAAGCTAGAGGAGTGTCTGTTGTGAGAGCCAAGATTTGAATCATAATCATCTGAATGTCAGCCTGGTGCTTTTGCCACTATAGTAGTTAGTAGCTGTGGAGAAGAGAAGCCTGCAGTCAGAGTGAAGTGGCATCAGTCACAGTTGCTGGTTTGGGGAAGTGTCTGGCCCCAAAAATGAGTGCTAGCCAAACATTTCTCATTCTTGTATTTGTGTGCGAGAAGCTATGCGTACTCTAATTTGGTAAAAATTAAATTTCTTAATTAGAAGTTAGTCTGGAACTGTTATATATTCTGCCTTTTGGCTTTCCTGGATTACTTTACCTGCTTAGATAATCTGTTACCTTGGGAGAAAGTCTGTCTTGTAAAGGGCACATGTAGAATTGCATTTTTCCAGCTGCAGATGGTTCCCCTCTGTACGTTCTCAGCAGCAGACAGACAAACTAGTATGTTTCAACACTCTTCTCTAGCCTGAAGTGAAGGAGGAGTGACTGGTTCTGATTAAAATGCAGCCAGAGCCTCCAGTACTCTGGTATTAGTAGCAGTGCTGGCCTTGACAAAAATAGCTGTTAAATGGGGAGTAAAAAGCTTTCCATTTTTGCCAAAGTTGTAATGAACATGGTGAAGCTGTCATAAATATGATGTTCTTAGCTAAAATGATTATGGCTTAACAGTTTTCCAATGCATTGCACTGGGTTATTTCCTGCACATTGAGATCTTAGTGTTGTAAAGGTTTAATATAAAATCTTGACAGCGAGTCGTTATCTGTGTTGGAGGAAAAGGTAGACAGTGTTTATGAAATCCTCTCACATTCTTTATCCACCTCCTTCATGTTGCTTGTATGCTCATTTGTTGTCATTTTTACATGTGTCTAACTCTCTCAAGAAGCACTTTATCCAGTGTTTGGCTGTGCATTTCAAAGTTCAGTTTCTGGTGTGGTGCAAGCTAATGATACTCATAGCGTTCCTATGCATGTGCTGAATCCTTAGCAGGGATATGCGAAACAGGCTGGTACTGTGCCAGTCCATGGTGCTTGGGCAGCACAGTGATGCATCACTGATGCAAATTACTGCTTTCAGGGAAAAAACAGTGCTTACAAGGAGTTAAATCTGTGTGAGTTAATGCTGAACTGCGAAGCAGGACCAGAAGCTCCATTTGATGGATCTTTGTGAGATGCCAAGGAACTTAGGGAAAGTTTAAATACCAGCCTGTGTAATAACAGAAGAACAGTAGTATTTGAGAGAATGCACAGAGGTATTTTATTCCAAATGACCAAATGTGTAGTGCTTGTCATTTATGATCTGCGTAGTGGGTAAGTGCGTTCACCTCCATCTAGCTCTGATTTTCTGCATTCCTTTGAAAATTGTGGTGCTTTTATTTTTTTTTTTCCAGAGGAGATATGACTGCACAAGCAGAAGAAAATGATCATAAATTTATGTTATTGCCTTTTAGTTGCTGGCTTTTTTCTGACCATATAAGTACGCTAGGTGCACAATGCCTTTAGAATCCTTATGTTAGTGATAGTGCTTACTACTTTAGTGATTGTGTTTTGGTGGATTTGATGGTCTAAAGAAGAATGTGAAGAAAGATTTTATGGGAGGGTATTGTGTTTATTCAATAAACTGGTTGCTCCTAGGGAGAGCAGACAAGCTTATAGAACAAGTTAAACTTCATGACAATTGTGATGATGGAGAGAAGCTGTGATATGACCACAGTCAGAGTTTGTATCCTAAGAACACTTTGATGCAGGTGACAAACACTTGGAAGAAGGGGGCACATACATGCATTATGTATGCATGTATATATGTCAGAAGAAATTGGATTTAATCCTCTTTTTGCTGATTGCTTCAATATATGTCTAAGGCATGCTGTCATGCCTTGCAGCCTTGTGGCATGTGCAGCAGCGTGCAGTGTGTGCTTTGTCTGGTGCCTGCTTCCCACTGGCTGCCCATTCCCAGGTAGCTGGTGCCAGCAGGTAGCAGCTGTCCATTTCATCAGCTGAACTGGCTGCTGCTGACTGTGTTTTGAATCCTGCCTCCAGGTGATCAGACCTGCAAAGTATGTGCTGAAAGTGTGTCACTCAGATTTCTTTCTTGTGTAGTAACTATTCCACAGCATACTGTTGAGAAACGGCTGGGATCCAGCACTTTTCCCTTGCAGAGCCTCCTGTTCTGGGTTTGATCTGTCAGATAGGAGATGCCCCAGTGTGATTAACCAAGGCTCAGCTGTCTCCTTCTGATCTCAGCTTCATTTATTGATCACCATGTCTAAGCTGTACGTATCGCATACAGCTTTCCCAGATAAGAGCACCTCTCATCAGTTATTCTTGTACCATTCAATTAGAGCTGAGGAGGCTAGCTATCCTGTTTTAGGAGCATACTTACATAAAGTGCCAGCTAACATAGTTATGGCCGTCCTCTGTCTTCTAACCTACTCTGATAAATCCTGGACTAATTGCATGCTGCTGCACTTAACTGCGCACAGTGGATGTGGTTAGGACTCTCAGATGTATGCCAGCCCTGGGTAAATGCAGAATATTCAACTGGATTTACCTGGAGAACAGCTGATGTATGGGAAAGCTGTGCTTCATGGCTGATTCTCACAAATACCAAAAAATGTATCATTTTTTTTTCCTCTTCTTCACTGGAAAACGTTTTAGCATAGCCACTGCAACCTGCAAAAGTAAGCTTTAGGATAAGGAAGGCCACTGCTTGCAGTCATACAAGCTATGTAGCATTTCTTCTATGATTTGTTCAACATCTACTTAGAAAAAAGTATATATTCTTTTGTTTTTGAATTCTCCAGGTGTGATTCCATTAAAAAAAAAATTAACAATACTCATTTATGTTACTGTCCTACTGTGACTGATCCTCCTTTTTGTCCCAGTGTGTATTCTAAGGAACTGGGCAAGGAGCAGTTGCATGAATGTAGTAAAGCTGGGGATATTTTTTTTTCCCACAAGGCACTATGGCATTCATTGTTTGTGTTTGTATATTTACAAAGATTGCTGATATTCTAACTATTGATGTAGGAGAATGAAATAAACTGAGGAGGTAAGGGAAGAAATGACAAGGAAAGAACAGACTGTAATTCAAGAAAGAATTAAGGGAAGGTATCTACATGAATATCTTAAAGAAACTCCTGATTTAATACATTCTGTGTTGTCTGTCAAAAGATATATTTCTATAAAAGAAGCAAAAAATTAAAGGTAGTCACATGAGGAGTGGGTTTCAGCTCTGAATTTCAGCTGCTTGTATTTTCTATGGTGGATTGATGTTTTATTTTATGATGTTTAGGTGTTTCTGTTGCAAGTAGAATTCAGCTTTGCTGCTGACATATGCAACAGCACCATGTGCACAACTTCAGATTTCTTTAGAACATAAAAAAATAAATAAGCAGGCTTAATATAACAGGCACAACCAGTTTCAGGAGTTGGACCTCTTTTTGGAAACAAATTCACATAATTTATATATTAATGAGAAGTGTTGCGAGGTCTTCAATTCATGAAGGCAGGCAGTTGTGAGTCAGGCCAGCACCTATCCCCATATCCTTTCCCAATGGTGAGCAAATGCTTTAAGAAAAAGAGAAAGAAACGAGACATATAGCATCAATTCCTGTCTCTTACCTGCACTTCTGGACATCACCAATATGGTTGTAGTAGTGCAAGCCTCAAGTAGAGGCAGTCACTGTTACCAGTTTTCCTTCTCTTTAACAGGAGTTGCAGCCTGAGCTTTCCCTTGTTTTCAGGCTGGTTTTGTGTCAGTGCAAGTGAAGTCAGTTCTTGGTTTCTGCCACCTCTCACCCCTGTGAGGCAGATAGAACTCCTCAAGGTGTTGGGTGTGACATTGCAGTGGCATGAACTGCACTTAAAACCTGGAGTTAGCAACTTACCTGTGTTGTGATTGGAAATCTGGCTTTTGGTAGCTGTACAGCTGTTTATCTCTCGTGGACATGCACTTATCTCTCGTGGACAGTGATGACAGCTATTTATGACTGCTAGTACTTGAGGCTATTGAAGAAGAAATAAGTGTGTGTTTTTGAGTGTCTTTTCATGCTTAGTCACTCTGCATGCAAGTACAGAAGGATTACCAGGAAGTTAGCTGGGGATTGAAGCTGAAAATTCTTCTTTTTTGGAATCTCCTGACGTGTGAGACATGACATCCCCTCCTTCTGTAAAGTCTCCTTTGGGTGCTGGAAGAAAGTGGCAGCAATTGCATCAGCAGACAGGGTATTCCTCTTTGCTTTCTGTTTAAGCAGGATTGAAAACCTGGCTGTACTTCTTGAAGAGTAAAGGAAAAAGAACTCTGACTTTCTGCCTGGTAACTGCTAGTTCTGATAATTTGATGTTCTCTCTGAAGGCTGACACTAAAATTGATAAACAGGTTTAAGATTCCTTTTTCTGCTAGTCTTCAGGTGCATGGACAGTTTATCATCAGTGATCGTTAGTCCCACTGTGGCTTTTTTCCTATAAGCACATGGGCTCTTAATGAAAAATGATTCATGATTTAGGATTATGCCTGAAAATGTCTGAAAAGAGATGAGTTGAAACTCTGTTGTTATATTTTCATTCTTTTCCTTCCTCCTTATATATTAAAGCCTCTCTGGTAGCTGTCCTGGTGACTACTATGCTATGCTTGGTGATTTAGTCATTTGATACCTAAAAGCCATGGGTTCATGTTGAGCTTTTTGTTTTTCCCTTTTTGACTACTGATCCCAAATTGTTCCATGAGGGATAACATCAAGGGCAGAAGGGAAAAGATGGGCTTTTGTAAGAAGAGGTGTAAATAACTTTGAAATTCTTAGAAACAAATCAGTAAATTCAGAGGCCCTCACAGATGGCCTCCTCTTGTTAATCCCAGTTTGACCAGTCCTACAGCATCTCTAAGCAAATCAGCGAGCACTGTGAATAATTTCCTTTCTAGTGTTGGCAGTCTCCAAGAGAGCATGGTTAAAAATTCACAGAGGTGATCTTGGCTCTTTGGTTTCTGGTTTTCACAATGTTTGAAGCTCGCTAAATGCGGTACAGAAGACAGAAATTTTTACTAGGCAGCCTCAGGTTTCTGTTAAAGAAAAAAAAAGCAACACCCACATTGAATTCTATTGGTAGCATGCTATGAGAATAGTAAATGTCCTATTGGGAAGGAAAGGGCTGTTTATCAGTCTCTACGCTTTCTCTTATTTGTGAGATTCACTAATTTGAGGCATTGTCTGTCCCTGAACAATTAAGTATTTAGCATGTAGGCAACAAGTACTTCCTAAATGTTAGGTGGAAAATGATAGAAAATGCAATGGTACTTTTGTTAAATAGACGTACTCTCTCTACCTCTTGTTGCTGATTGGGTTTCTGTTGTCTCACTGAAAAGGAAACAAAGTTCGGGAAGAGTCATCACATTGCAGAAATAGCAGAAGGCAGTTGGCTGGGAAGAACCTCTCACGGAGACAGGAATTCACAGTAACAGCATTTCTTCTGCTTTATTTCCCGCAGCACTAGGCTGAAGTGGCTCAGTCTTCTGGACCTTACAATCCTTGTATTATTCCTTTGTTTGTTTAATGCCTTTTCTGTGTTTCATATTACTGATGTCAGATCTGACTATCTTGAGATGTTTCATGTTCTTCTGCACGCATCTGTTGTAGCTTTCTCATTCCCCAAGAGGCCTCCTCCATTTCTCTGTTCCTTGTGCTCCCCCACACTTCTCTGATACACTCTCTGTGAGCATGAAGTATGAATTCCTAGTAGAAGTTCTTGCTTACAAGCACCATGTTTTTCAGAGCCGCAGAATCAGTCCGTATGATGGTAGGGCAGGATCACTTCTCAGTGAGTGATCAGAGAGTCCTGTGATTGCTCTGTTACTTCTTCATAAATGATCTTGTGAATATTGGTTGCTGCAGCTTCAGGTATATCTAGTCAAGAATTTCTTTAAGCTGCGTGTGGCAATGAGATTACTGAACATGAATGTGTGTACTGTAGGTTACTTTGGAACCGCACTTTGAAGGAATCCTCTAAGAATTTTCTGCCCTAAAATTCACTAGGAGACCGGTGGGTTATGGTGTTTGCTGCTTAATGGACTCTTTCTGAAGTTGCCAGCCTCACCTGCACGCTATTTCTTCTGTCACCATGAATGCTGAATATGGGAAGGACTGCTTTGTAATGTAAGGTGTGTTGCTGTGGTGTTGCTAATTCTTACTGAAGCCTCCAGATGCTTCCACAGGTTAAGGACTACCAATAATTGACTGCCCTTTGTAGGCATGTATCTTGTCTCATGTGTTTTAATTGCATATATCTGAGAAAGACCTTTGTTAGAAGCTGGGCATGAAGAAGCTAAATCAGAGTCTGCTCTTTTTTGGTGCCTGGTCTCATGAAGTATATCCACTTTTTTTCTGGACTGTTCACTGCCAAAATGCTTCCATATTGTGTCAATCGTAATTGACTTTGCAAAAATCTGATTAGTTCTATTATGGGAAAATCAGGTCATTTTCTGTTGTCTTATTATACAGGCACAAATAACAAGGTGACTTTTTTCTTCCTGAGGTACATCTATAGTGTCTTTTAGGTTCGAGACTTGGTTTCTAGTGGTCAAGATCTTTACATAATCTTGAAAAGCAAGTTCAGTGTCTAGCTCTGATTTGATGCTAATTATTGAAGTCCATTTCATATTTCTGGATGTGTTCTATATAAAAAGCTGCTGTTGGTCTTGTGGATTTGGGGGGAATTGCTTTGGCTTTGTGATTTTCCTTAAAACTGAAGATAAAACCTGTAGTGCTTTTACTTGCATCTGCAGCCTGTCGGCTCAGTGAAGTTATTGTATATTTGGTAAATGAGGGCTGAGTTTGGTGTACAAGATGAGCTGTAGAGATAGTCATTGCTCTGAGCTAATCTTATCTTGTGAAGCGGAGCATTTCCGAGGAATTTCTAATTTTGACAACTGGGATCAAATGTCTGACTTCTGAGGGCTGACAATAATGCCAGGGGCTGAGCTGCTTTGTCTTGTTGATAGCAACTGCGCGGTTTAAAAACCACACTGAATGCCAGGGAACCATGCATCTTAGCTGGTTAGGTTCAGGGTGTGTGTGTTTTGGGTAAGGCATCAGCTTTGGAAGTCTTTATGGGATAGAAATGCTGCGGCTGCTCAGGGTAAAAATAGTTCTGGGTTTTCAATGGCTGCATTCCACGGCTGGAGCTTGAAATCATGAATCAGGGTTCAGCGCTCGGTCTGTGCGAGAGCGCCCACGAGAGCTGTGCTGCCAGACACCGGAGGGGAGCAGCTCGCTGCCATGAGCCCCAGCCCTGCTCCGCTTATACTCTGGGAGGGACCCGTGTTGCTGGTGCACTCTCATCAAGGTATTGTACGTTGACGTTTTGATTTCCAGTAGTTGCTTGAGTGTGAATAATTAAAGATCTACTGATCTGTGCAAAATCTCTCACTAAGCCAACAACAAATTGACAAAAGCACCTCTTCTGTAGAAGCGGAGCTTCATGGAGACTTGTAGCTTCACACATCACAAGCTTCCAGAGACCTGGGGCAGTGCATTTTGCTTGGCAGGGTCTGCTGTTCACTCCCACTCGAGCGCTGTTTTGTACGAGTGCTTCTCCTTGTTATTTTGGATGAAGATTTTATTTTGCTTTATTCCAAAAATTTTCTAGCCTAGAAATTCCCCTGGCAATTTAGGTATGTAAATATTACTCTTTCACAGCCTTCCTGCAGTCGGAATTTAAAAAACAGTATTTAAAACGTGGATACTTAAAGCTCTCTCTGAAGCTTCAAACCATGTCAGTGCTGTGGTATGTATGGGATCTGTGTGGGTTTAATCCCTTTCTGACAGAATTCAGGTGATTATTCTCAGTAGCATTAAAAACCTACTCAATGAAAGAGAGAATTTTGTACTTACAGTCAGGACTTCCTGTTCAAAGTGGTGTTAGGATGATGCTAAAGCTTTTGTGACCAGCTTCTAGTGAGTTTTTCTGTTGGTCTCTGGGACGTTTCAAACACGTAGCCTTCAGGCCATTGCTAGCAGGACTTCGTGAAACTGATGTTGATGCAGTTTTTGATGCCTCGTGTGTTGCATGACTGTGTGATCCTCATTCCAGAGTGAGTTGCTAAATCTTCTGTTGCTACAAGATAGCAGTGGCAAGTGCAGGTGCAGATTGTCTGTTGTCAGTGCCCAGGGCACAGCAGTGTGGCTTCACACCCAGTAACCTCTCAACCAGGCGCAGCATTGAAGTGAAGCTGCAGGCTTGCCTGACCCTCTCAGTGCATCTGCCTGTGCCGATCCTCTCTGCCCTGTTCCTATGTGCCTGGCGCTGCTGTGGGCACCTGAATTTTGCTCTGCAGGCACTTGGCACGTAGCACAGGCTCTGCGTAGATCAATGTGTTCTCCCCAGATACTGCTGGCTGGGCTTGCATTAGAAAAGCATGTTAACTGAGCATGGCACCACGTACCGCTGCTGTTGCTTTAGCAAACTAAGTACCAGAGCTATCTCTGCCTGATTTTATTTTCTATCGTGCTGGCACAGCTTACTTTCCTGAATGCTGCTGATATTGAGTAGAGGATACTGTTTTGTCATGCAGCTCCCGCATTAGGAGGCTGATCTGTAACACAAAGTGAGTTTGGGAAATCTCATGTGGAAAAACAACTTCATAAAAGCGAGCGTCTTGCTCCAAAGATGTGGGGTAAGGCTGCAGAAATCAATGTAGTTCCGTGCCATAAGCTACGTTAGTGAGGTGTTAGATCCAGGATGAGTAGCCAACATCAGGAACTGTCAAATCTACATGATTTTATTTTTATTTGAAATGTCTTAGTGGGTGAGGCACTGGGCTTGGGCGTAGGACCTGGCTTGTATTTCAGCCTTGCAGACAGAATTTGCTCATCTAATCTTTTTGCTTTTCAGCTTCAATCTGTATGATGAGGATGATGTGACAGCAGAGATGTTGTGTGAATAAAATCTAATTGTCATTAATGTACATGATAATTCCACCTCTTTTTTTTTTTAATTACATATATATATATATGTATTTTTTTTTACCCCTTCAGAGCTGCCAAATTAACTGCTGATACATTGCTCCTGGGAGGTGTATTCTGCCTTCAAAGTGGGATTTTTGGGTTATTCTCGCCAAAGCAATTTTACAGCGTGTGAATATGGACTGCAGACAGTTTAAAGGATGTTCCCAGAGTTGTATAAAGTCCAAAGACAGGAATAGATGCAGTAATCCTGCCTCCTCATGTCCTGTGTGCTGCCCTCACTGTATGTTCCCTTTTGGGACGTTCAGTAAGAGTTAGAAATATGTTGCAGGACATTTGGTTAGTCATCCGCGTGGCACAAAAATAGTTGAATGGGTATTTTAAAGAAGTGACATGGCAAAACTGGTGGTGTAATTTTACTTGTAGCAGCGCTGCCTAAAATAACATGAGAAAGTCCTTTCCAAATGCAGCACTTTAGATAATGCCATTTTTACCTACAACAGAAAAGCAATGAGAGACGTCTAAAATATTCAGTCAGTGCTTCCAGATATTACGTGCTCTTTGTGTTAGGAATTAAAACACTGTGAGCTATCTGCCAGGGCTGTCAGCAAAGGTGAGTGACTGAAGATTCGGATGTTTGCCCAAGCTGTCCACATTTAATTATCTCGTGAAACCTCATTAGAGATGAGCTGCACTTGTGATACCAAGAGGGAAGGATTATGAAGGTAGTTCAGACTCTGATTCATAACTTAATTTTAAAAATACTCTCTTGGAATCTGAAAGTTTTTGCTTCCTCACACAGCTTGGTACTCATATTGTGCAGTCCTGATCTGATTTTATGAAGAGATGGGAAATAGAAAAGATGCATTTGACAGCTGAAAGACTCTTGACAAATTGGAGATAAAATATGAAAAATAATGATAAATGCAATATGTCTCACTGGAGAAATAATCAACCGCATAAGTATAAATAGACCTGCAGGAGATCTGAGGGTTATGATGGATCACAAGGTAAGTTTAAGTCAGTGCTGAGTGTTGTTTCAAAAGGCAGAACCATCCTGCAGTGCCCTAGCATTCTGCCCATTAGTCCTGTGTAGTGATCTTTACCTGGTGATCGGTACAGCCTCAGCATGGATATTGTTTACTCTTTGGGAGCTGTAGCTGACAGCTGTGGATCAACTGGACAAAGTCAACATGAGTGCAATGTGAATGATCAGGATCTAAATAATATCTAAAAGGGAAAATTTCATGAACTGGAGTTCTTTGGTAAAGACATTTAATAATCCTTTGCGAAACTGTAAGTAGCTTCTGTGAAGAGGAAGGGAAGAGCTCTTTGTAGGCATAGGGTAAGTGATAAGACTTTTGTCACAGAATAGAGTTTTGAAGTTTGTTAATAGTAAAACTTCCTGGGCTAGTGAAACACTAAAATAAATAGGGTAAATGGCAACCTCCAACCTGGGCAGTCATTGAAAACAGGTGAAGTCAATGTCTGTGTGGCCTGGCATAGTTTCAACCTGTTCGACCCTCTCTGGGTTCTGAAATTCTATAATTCTTTAGTTCTACATGATTATAGGCTTTGAGTTGGAAACTAATGTTCCTAATGCTCTGCATAAGGCACAGTGCTTAGTGTACCCCCAGATGACCTGTTCCTGCAGCTAGGGCTGATGCTATTATCTGTAATAGCAGACTGGCAGAGTGAAGAATTTGGGTGAATAAGTAGTCTTTCGTCACTCGTAAACAACCTGGAGATATGAGTCAGGAATGACTGCTTGTTCTCAGTTGCTCATGGTACATGAGCTGTAGGACAACTTGAATTTTCAGGTGGTAATTGCAAAATGGAAAGTACTTTTTCATACCATGTTTTGTTAACCCAAGGAACTTAGTGCAGTGGGGCATGTTGCCTGCTGAAAGCAATTAGATGATATTACACCAGCAGGTCTGTTAAAAGTGCTTAAGCATAAGTATGTACTGGTTCCGGCTCAGGAATTTCCTGAGCCACATGGTGCTAGAACCTGAGGTTGTAGACTGTGGAGGCCACTGCTATGTTTGTGCCCTGTGCTTTACTGTTGGCAGTTGAATGATGGCTGCCACAGTCCGGAGGGAAAGCTATGTCCAAAATTAGCGTTCTCTTTCTCTAGTCTCCAAGGCATAGCCTTGTGGAGTCTTCCACGTGCCTGACAATCAGCACATTTAAAATAGCCTTTTGCCTCCCCGGATCTGAGAAGAACTCTGACTGGGACTTCTTGTTCCCATCTGAGAAGCATTCTGTCAGCATTCCCACTTTAATCCGAGAGGTGCAGTTGAACAGCTGGGGCAGAGTGGGAAGAGGCAGCAAAAATTCAATTCCAGGCCTCAGGCATTCTCATGTCTTTACTGGGAATGTCAGTGCATGTGCTGCCTAGATTACTTTCAGCCAGAACTGTGGTGTGAAGTATCAGGTCTTTGCTGTCGAGGATAACTTAGGAATCCCCATCATGGGAAATATACCATTCATATATATCTCATTTCTGAGTATGAAGCTTGCAATAGTTTATAGGAGGAATTGCAAATAGGCAGGTAGTATGTGAGCAAGGTCAGGTAGGAGTTGCATTAATGCTGTGTGTCATTTTTTTTCTCTCACAAAATTCCCCTGTCTTTAGCAGGACGGTATTATGAACGGTCCTAAAATAATTTCTGTAGCTGATATGCTGCCATCCTGTTAGGATTATGTGTTACGAGCACATAACTTTGTGGGATTGATATGCAAGGAGGTGGTATGCAAGCAGCAGATTCCTGATGCCTTTCTGCCCATAAGCTTTCCTTTTCCAACACTAAACTCACTGTGTTGACAAGGGCAAGCTACAAATTTTACCTGTGAGGCAAAGAACTCCAAGTGCTGACAGAAAAGGATTGAATACAATGGCAGGGGCTATCTGGTGAGAGAATATGGAGCTGGGAGAGGCCATTACATGAGCTAGGCACTGCCAGTTGTGTTCAGCTTGTACAGAATGAAGTCTGATAGACTAATCTGCTGGAACACATTGTTAGAGGGAATATTCCTGGCAGGCTTTGTGCAGATGGATATAAAACAGAAAACTGGTCAGAGTTATGTGCACATGAGAAGTCCTTCAACCAACAGAATGCAAGCTGAGCGGGAACAGTCCTGTAGCTCCATAGCACAGTGCCTCTATCAGTGAGCAAAAAACTGTTTAGACTGGGAAAGATTTTGTGGTGCCTATTTTTTTTTTTTTATTAGCTAAAAATACATTTACAAATGTGGAGCAAAGCTATACAAGGCAAGAGTCCTTTGTGGGTTGGCTGCTTTTTAGTGTAGTTATACAGCAGTGGTTAGAAATGATTGTTCTGGAAGCTGACATTAAATACAAGCTGAAGAACTGCTTGTGAAACCCTCCTCAGAACTTAATGTCTTTCTAGGTATTCTCTCAAGGTTCTCTGCCCTGTTTCTCTAATATCAAACTTCTAAGGACAAAGCAAAGCAACCCATAATCTAAGGACCCAGAACAAAGATTCCCCAAGTTAAAGTTAAAAAAAGAAAACATCACTTTAACATTCCTTTAACAGATCTTACTGCAGATGATTCCCAGTTCATTTATAAGTACTCTGAATTAAAAAGCAATAACAGTTTCAAAAGGGGATGTACTTCATAGACATGACAAAGGATATCAGACCAGACCGAAACATTGACCCAACTCATCCCTTGGTCCCTGGTGGCCATTAGCCAACACTGCATAGCTCAGAAACCTGTCATTTAATTTATCTCGTATTTTAGAAACACATTTTAAATCCTGTTTAACATAGATGCATGTTCTTTATATAAGTCAAGTCCTGCTGTCTATCCTGCAGGGGTCTTGGAGAGCAAGGTCCTTGTTTGTGATCAGGTGGTATGACTGCAGCCAGAACAGTTGCACAAGAGGAATTTTATCCCTTACAGAACTTAAGGCAGCCTGTAGATTAGTTTGTTATACTGTCTGAATGAGTTCCTGTAATGGGATTTCACTATGAACTTGACTCGACCTACCTGGCCTTCATATCCTCTCCTATGGCCAACTTGCCTCCCCCACCTCTGCCTACCCTTAGCAGCCAGTATAGCCTTTTTGTTCCATCTAAGCCAGAATGATGCAGTCTTACTGAATGTGCCTGATACCAGAAAATCCCCAGCTTTGTTTTGACAGTAGCTTTGTGCGGTTGCTTTGTGCATTCTGAACAGCCAAAGCAATCAGATGAGGAGCTGAAGAACTGTTGCTCTCATATGCCCACCTTAAAGAAAATTCACCCTGAAAGTTGATATAAATAAACAAATAAAACATCTTTATTCAGGGCTTTTAACTCCCCTGATAGTTCTTGAGGAAATGACAAATGTGCCCTCAGGGCTTGCTGTATATAATGGGTATAGCATATAGCTTACGATGAATATTCTAGTGGCGATTCTGTTGTAGTTATTTCTGAAGTCTCAACCAGAATGGGAGATTTTTCTGCAAGTTGATGCACATGAATTCTTTCTGAACTTCTGATCTATTTTGCTGAAATAGAATTTCCCTTAAGAATAGTTTGCCTTCCTGAGACTCAGCTAATCTATGAATGTTTATGTGTTTCCATTTTAATGGGTTGGTAGCCACAGAGCACAAATCAGTTGTAATAGCATTCAGTTATTATTGTGAAATAAATATCAGTGGCTTTTTGTTTGTTTGTTCTTTTTTTCCTTGAGCTTTATTCAGTGATGTTTTGAATGTAGCAAATTTCTGCTCAGAATGAAAAACTGCTTCTCTCAGTGATACCTAAGGAAATTTTTGCTTATATTGTCTGTCTCAGTACTAGTATTTCCAAAGTTAATTTGGGGTTATTTGTGTCCCCAAGCCATTTTATCGATTCTTTCACCAAAGCAAAATTCATCGATCAGATAAGAGGAAAGAATATTGGTACAGCGACATATCTGCAGTGATATCACCTGCTTTATGGAGGCATGCCTTTTAATTCATCTTGTACATCTGTATCCTTAGCAGCAGGTGCCACTGCCAGACAATTTGTCAAAGTTACCAATTGCTGAGATCTGCTAAAGCCTTTCTTTTCTCTTGCTGTGGGAAGTGGTGTGAAGAGCTGTGCCCTCCGTGCGAGGAGGGGGAGGCTGTACTGGCAAACAAACTGCCCATGTGGACTTCCCAGCTCATCTGTGTTGAAGATTAAAGGTAAAAGCCAGGGATGTGTTCTCTCCCTGTCTTATCATGAGGGAGTGAGTGCAGGACACTTTGTCTCAGCAGGAGATGGGAGCACAAGTTCAATGTGAAGGTGACCATCTGGTACCTGCATTAGCATGTGCTTACAGGAAGGATGAGGATGAGAAGTGAGCAGGGAATTTTCCAGTTGAAGTGCTGCCTGTTTAGTCATACTGTCATTCTTCCCATGGCAGGCAACTTAAAAAGCAGTGCATGCATGGTTCACAGATTGTACTGAGCAACTGTAGTGGTCTGCCCCACCGAGGGTGGGGGCAGACTTTGCTGTCCATAGCTGCTGATGCCTACCAAGTGGTGAGCAGCAAGGCTTCCTGGGTTTTGTGTCTGTCTGACATTTTTCCCCTTGCTAATGAGACTGGCTTTTTGACCAGAAGAAATCGTGATTTGGTGTGTATGTGGTTGCATCAGAAGTAGCCATGTTTGGGAGGAGGGAGACTGGAGCTGTAGCAATCAAACCTCAGGAGCATATAGGCTAGAGCTGAGAACTTGAATAGCTAAAAAAGGCTGTCCTGTGGCTGAAAGTGCTAATGTTAGTGAGGCTACAGGAAAGAAATGGTGCAAAGCAGACAGTGTTAGAATTAACATCAAGAAATTACTAGCAATTAATTTCACGACCAGATCAGGAACAGAAATGAATGTGTGAGTGTGAATGGAGGCGTGCCCACATGTGGACAGCCCTTCTGGTTATCATTATGTAGTGCTCCCAGCCGGGAGAGATCTTAATGCAGAATGAAGCAAGGTTAGGAGCTGGAGGGCTGATTCCTCCCTCTCACGTGCAACCACACATGTAGGAAGAATCTGTGTAATGGGAAGGACAGACAAGCTTCCTATTCCTTACATCAACACTTATACACTCAGAAAACATCAGCAACAACTGGAGAAGCTGAGTGTGAGCTAAAGGTACTTAACGGCAGAACAACAACGCTGGGCAGTTTGGAGAATGCCAAGCAGGGTCCACCTTCAGCAGGACCATAGGATGAAAGTGCCCAAGAAATGGGTAAGATCTCACAAGCGTTTTGTGGTTAAAAAAAAATATCTATCTATCTCAGGATCTAGAGCATAGGCATGCATTTAGCAATACAAACAGAAGTGTAGGGCCTGCAGTGATCGTATTAGTAAACTACACATTAACTAAATTAACTTTCATAGAATGTAGGTGAACATTGTCACCTTTCAATTCTGCCATGCTCTCTGTGATAGACTGTAGCTGAATTAGGAATCAGCTTAGTCTCAGGGCACTAGATTTAAATCCTATAAACCATCTTAATTCTGTTCTTAGCCAAACCTTTTAAAAAAAAATTCTACTGTGATGCCAGCTCACTGTTCTTCTCATTGTCTCTTGTGTAGCTTTTCCTGGTCCCATTTGAAACTGGGAAGTTAGGGTAATATCTACAGAAATTGATTTTTACATGCCCTAAAGTGAAAGGACCATTAGCACAAAACTTTGATTCAATATTTTAGAAAAGTGGGATTTTCACTTTCAAAGCCAACTTCTGGCTTCGTTTGAAGCATAGCATCCCCTGTGAGATGAACTCTTATTTCTTCCTTTGTTTGTGCTTTTAAGCAGCTTGAGGTGGTTTGATGCTTACAGAAGTGATAATAGCAATAGCCTCTGTTGGTTTTTTACTTGTTTATTTATTTATTTAAGAAGTGATTTCTGTTTCCTGAAGTGGATGGTAGCTGGAATTTTGGACCCAGGAGTCAATCCCAGATTGGTATTTTCAATAAAGGACATAAGTGCCGAAGCTCCTTTGTTTGACAGAGGAGCAATAAATCACTAGCCACTGCTTTCTGAAAGTGGAACATTATTTATTAGAGCTGCTCAGAGCTTCAAACATGTTGAGTAGCATTTTTCTGTGTTTGTCTTCCCCTAACCCTATTGATAACTAGACTGAGCTCAGAAAGGATCAGTGTCTTACGGTCTTTTTTGGGTATCAAATGGGGTTTCCAATCAAGGCAAGCTTACAATGTTCTTGGTGATAAGCTCATCCACAAGGTAGGATGGATTTTATTCATCCACGGGTTGCATGTGACTTTTAGAGAAGTTTATCTTTTCATGTCTTACTTAGTTTCCAGCTGTTTTAGTTCTTGCTTAATGTTGCCAGCTATAATGAGTAAGAGCGTTTTAGATTATTTACGTGTTAGAAATTCGTCTGAAGATTTTAAATGAGTTTCAATTTTTTCCTACATTACATGTGAATAGTGACAGAGCTTAAGGAGCTTTCGTTTTCTTCTAAATGGAGTTATATTGCCAAAACAAATAGCATAAACAATTTGATATGTGGGAAGCAGAGTACAGTTTTGAGATTGAAATGCGGTTTTCTGATAGAATTTAAATAAACAACCAACAGCAAAGTCCTGTAATCTACTTCACATGAGCACAGCAGATGTTTGGCAGGATGCAGAATGGTGGGTTTGTAGTCTCTGCTTATCATAGAGCCAGGACTGTATGCATCACTGCCACATGCTTCTCTTTTCCCTTCATTCCAGGGAAGCTAATCTTGTCAAGAAAAGGAAAGTGGGAGGAGGAAATGTATCATTCCATCACAAGCTGAGTGCAGTTTCTCTGCTTGGTGTTTGTTAGTGGATGCTGGGCTGCAAAGTATGCCTTGTATCTTGCAGACAGACTGTTGCAGATAGGAATTTTCATGCCTGGTCTTCTTTTTAGCATAGATTTTTTTTTTTTTTTAATATGCATGAATTATACAGCAGACTCAGACTGGAATGTTTGGGGCTGCCGTGTTTCTCTTTATGTGGCAATATGCAAGTGGCTCATCAACCATCCAACTGTAACTTCTGATTGATCTTGAATGAAGATGAGGAGAAGATGGGTCAGCTCTAGAATCTTCTTATGAAATGAAAAATGTCCCTAAGATGCTTATAGCTACCAGGAGGTTTGGAAGCATTTTCCTTTTCACCTGTGTGAAGAAAAACCATGTTCTATTGAAGTTTCAAACATGGGAGTAATACAGGGAGTGTTAATACAGTTTGTTAGTTGTTATGTCACAGCATATCTTGATAATCTCCTTGGAATAATTGTTCTGTCCTTTATTACCTGAGTGTAAGAGGAGAGAATTGACAGGATATGTCAAGAAGCAGAGGATTCTCATGGAGAGAAATTTCCCTCTTAAGCTTAGGATAAACTACAGGGAGTCTGTGGTGTGGGCAAATTTCAGAAATGAGTGCTGTGAATATGGTGCAGATAAGCAGAAGAGCTTTGACTTGCACAGGAAACTAAATGGGCTAATTTGCTATGGCATTAAGGGATGAGTATCACAGAACTGAGTGTGGGGAAATCAGTGTAACAAAATTCAGTGAAAGATCTTATGGAAGGGGGAAGGAACATTTATTCACAAAATCCTTAGGAAGGTTTTGCCTGCTGACACATTTTGTCATAATTTCATTCATCCATGTGCTTATACCAACATGTCCATAAACACCAGGAGGTAGGTGTATATTGAGGTGGTCTGGCCAGGGTCACGTGCATGTGACAGAGGACAAAGGGTGCCAAATGTCAAGTCTCTTTCTGATGTGACAAGCTAGTTTTTGGGTGGATCCTTTATGCCTTTTAGAATTCAGCAGTGGCTGGAGGGTAGTCTGTTGGCAGCAGAGCCTTACTTAGAGCAGCTTCCAGAAATCTTAGGTTTGGTTGTTGCTGTTTTCCTGGTTGGCTAAGGAGGGCAACAGCATGGTGGATATGACACTGCTGCAGTCTTAGTGCCACCTTCTTTAGCAATACAGAGCCTTCCTTCAGAACCTTGCTCTTCTGTTTCTTCAGGTCTTGCACCTATGGATTTCAAATATATACCACCTCATCTAAAAGTGGTGGGGAGATCCAAAATTGAGATTTGGAGTAGGCCGAATAATTTTTTATCCTTGTTGTTTTCTAGTAGTGATAGTTTTTCTGTTAGCACAGACAAATATGAAGGGTTTTAAATGAAACTGAAAATATGGTTTTGTGACTGTATCCGGAAGAGAGCAGTTTGAGTGCAGGGCAGCAGCGCCAAGAAGAGCTGCTTATGGAGCTCAAGAGGATGATTGTGATTCCAGGCATCAATTGAGTGAGATTTGCTTATATGTGTGGAAAAGAAGCACTGATCTTGGACATCTGGGGAATTTTCTGTATTACCCCCCTCCTCCTCCCCAGTTTAGTGTCTATGGCAGTGAATTAAAGTTTTTAACACTATGTTTATCTACGCTGTGTGGTTAGTAGTCTGCTGTGGAAAGTCCCTGATGGTTGTCTTGCATTGGTACTTCAGCTTCTGTACAGCATATGTGAGTTTCATGCGTTGGTGGTTTTTGTCGCAGGAGTGCTTGGTTATTGAGGCTGTCAAATGTATCTACCTGCAGTGATTTGAATGCTTGATTAAAGCTTGATTTGATTTCTCTTTCTCAGCTGAATGTTCAGTGAAGAGTCCAAAAGACCCCAGTGAACTGAGACAAGGGGAAATGGGAAGGCAGAAGTGGGGAACGAGGGTGAGGAAGAAAGCAGCTGTTAAAACATTCTGCAACCACTTAAAACTGATTTAAATTCAGTATCATTACTGTGCAAAAAACTAATCTTTTTCACAATTCTCAACTTACAGTACGTGTTTTGGGTGGCTATGAAGAAGCTTTTTGAAGAGGTGATGAAAGGGTAGGATGTAGCAATTTGGGCATGGAAAACTGGTGGTGACGAGACTTTTGTAACACAGCTAGCTAGAGAGGGTTAACTAAATATTTGAGAAATCAGAATGGAATGCCCTGATGGGTACTGGATTTGGAGTAACACCTGTATGATTCCCCTTTCTCCACAAGATGGAGAAGAAGCTAGAGATTCTGGAAGAAAAGAGTGAGAAAGACAAAAAATGTTGCAAGTGCTAGGAGGAAAAGTCCTGCTCTTCAGCCCAATGTCCTTGAAGAAAGAACTCAGTCTGGAATGAAATGTAGCTGGTACTCAGGTGACAACTATCTGGGAAACAGCAAGATTCTGAAGTATTGAGGAATGGTTTGTGACCTAACCTATGGTGGAACAGGTGTGAGGTCTCTAAGCCCTAACAAATCATTCTAACATCAGCATGGAAAATCCCAGAGCCCACAGGGCAGATACCAATGAGCTTGTGTGTTTGTAAAAATTTCCCTGTAGTTTCTTGTATGCTTGCAACTTTCTGGCTTTTCCCCCACAATGCACTCCCTTCCAGATATTTTACTGGGACTGAAGTTGCAAAGCCAAAGTAAACACTAAAACCATACACCAGTATTTATGCAAAACACTTCCGTGAGGTGGTGGAGAGTGAAAGAATCTTGTGACACTATCAGAAGTAATCTTGGAGCTTAACAGCCAGGGCATGGCACTGTCAGCTCTTCAGGGGTCTGGGGAAGCAGTCCTGTAACTGTTTATGCTTGATCATGTCTCATTTGATGTGCCCTCTTTCCATGAACTGGGAAATCTCAGCAGTCTGGGGAGCTCTGTTTTCCTTGGGACCTCAGCACCAAGCTGCATTGACAAAGCCAGGAGGATGTTTGAAGTGGTGGGGTGGGGAGAGCATCTCATCAGACCTCCTGGCATCCTGTGTCCTGGAGCTGCCAGCACTGGGAGTGCGTTGCTGAGCCCTGATGGCAGGGGTGAACCAAAAGGCTCTTTTCTTAACTCCTGTTGTTCCCCTCCTGCATCCTGCTCCATGTCCATCGTGTAGTGAAGTCAGCAGATGGGCTGTCCCCAAGATGACATGTGCTTACCTGCAGGGAAGAGAAGCTCTTGTACTGAGACCCTAGTGAAACACTTGCTTCTGGCAGGCAGGCAGCTCTGTCACTTGGCAGCAGACCTCAGAGGGAAGATAACTTTGTCCTTGTTCATACCCTGTTTGCCAGGTTCCCTTCTGATTACCAGGCTGGTAATGCATGGAGGAGATAACTCTGGTTCAGTGAGCAGCAATTCAGTCTGTCATCAAACAGAAAATACTTGGACAGAATTAACGGAGCCATGTGCTAAGCTGGTTTGATACCAGGTTTATAGGTGTGTATTGTGGTTTAATCCAGCAGGTGGCTGAGCACCACACAGTTGTTCACTCACTCCCCACCATTCCCAGGGGCATAGGGTAGAGAAAAAGGGGGGAAATAAACAACAAACTAGAACTTGTTGATTGAGATAAAACTATTTACTAAGAGAAAAGTTAAAAGAGTGCTAGTTATGACTATATATTTATATATGAATGCCTGTAACAAGTGATGCACAAACAGTTGCTCACCAAGCCCCAGCTGATGCCCAGCAAGCAGAAGAGAGCGAGATGAACTCCCACTCTCTTCAGAATTCCTTCCACGTGATTGCATATGGTACAGAATATCTACTTGGCCAGTTTAAGTCAGCTGTTTTGATTCTCTTCCTTCCCAGCTCCCTGGGCTCTTCACTGAGAATGGCCTTGGCTCTGCACAGCACTGCTTAGCAGCAACTATAAACATCAGTGTCTTATCAACATCATTTTTCTCTTAGGACAAAAACTTAGCATAATACCGGGTGCTCCGAAGAAAACAATTCCATCCCAGCTGGAACTAAGGCAGTGTGGTTCTTTGGTCCGATGGTCATTTTGTTCATTTTAGTTCCTCTTTCAGAGGAAGAGGAATCTTCCAGCAGAACCTCCCTCTGTGGCTTTCTGATCTGTACGTACACTTGTGCTCTTTGTCTCCCCAGTAGGTTTCTCTCCAGCAGTGCCTTTGTCCTCTTGCCCCTGGCAGCAGCCATTGGCTTTGCAAACAGATCAGGAGACTGCTCGTGCTCCCCATTCCCTGGCGCTTGTGGAGCTTTGTGGATGCTGCAGGTCTCCCTGCAGTCCATCCCTTCCAATCCTGGAGCTTGCCAAAAAGAATGCATCCATCACTGCTTCAAAGGAATATTGCTTCCTGAAATTGGGGCAGTTTCTCTGCTGGAAGACAGGATATACCCTCCCTATTTTCATCTGTCTTTGCATTCTTCCCACCTTCCTAGCTGCTGCTAATGACTTTGGATGTGTCTGACTCCCACTCCCAGAGGGGATAATGGGATGGGATGTGATCCACATTGTGAATAACACCTTGTGTTCACAGGGTCTCGTCTAAAAGGCCTTCAGCACAGGTTTCTCTCATGTTGCACAGTGTGCAAGGAAGTGTATTACTGTGATTCACACATGTATTAAGGTTCCATTACAGCAGAGAACCAAGATGCCTGTGGTCTTCACTGAGTAATGTAGCTATGCAGGACCTCACTTAAACCAGCTTTACCATGCAGGAAGTCCCATAGATTCTTGCAGGCATTGCATAGCAATGTGGTTTCCCTATGATAGAGAAGAGCTTATGTATTTTTTCTCTATAAATGGCAGTACATACACACAAGTATATCCTAAGGCTTTCGTACTCTCTGGCCTCAGTATCTACACGTGATATCGCTGGACTCGCTGTTTCATGAGAATTTACAGTGATAAGGATGTACCTGGGATGTACCAAGTAATAATAAGTGAAGAAGAAAACAAGTGCTTTTGTTTATTGTCTGCCTTAAATGAGTTTCTGGAAACAGTTTTCTCTGTTGTTTGGATTAAAGATACCAGTGAGCTGGTTTGGTGTTGGGAAGGTCACTGGATGAAAAAGAATGTGAAGTGGTTCTTGTGGCTCCTGGGGTATGACAGACAGCAGCAGACTCCCCAAGGGCAGAGCTGTAGAACATCCCAGCTGCTGGCTGCATCTTTCCAACGCCTGAACCTGGGTGGAGATCTGTGTGCTCCAAAGTCCTGCTGACACTGAGCTCCAGGAAGGCATCATGTTCACAGATGCTTATTTATATGCACATACCAGGCATATAGAGGGGATGAAATTGCTAATTGAGTGTGGCTGTATCAAAGCAGATCTTGCTTATGTACTTCATACTGCTTTGGCAGCCTGGTAGTAGATTTTCATTGTCTCTGCTGTGTTTTTCTGTAACCATTTGTTGCTGAATAATTGTAGTTTCCATGTGTCTGTCGCAGCAGAACTCTCACATGCGCAGGGTCTTTGATTTTTTTACTCAAAAAATGTCACATGGAAGGCAGTAACCCCAGGACTGAGCAGAGTCCTGTGGAGTTGAAATTGTCCTTGTTAGCATAATGTGATTTGGCCAGTAATTTTCTGTTTTGGTGCAAAAACAAATACAGAAAACCACCTGGATTCCTTTCTTAAAGTACTGGCTCTGTTTGGCATGCTTTTCTATGTGATCAACTGCTAAGAGCTGTGCTGGCATCTGTAGCATGCTGTTCTGCCCCACTGCAGCATGCACCGAGGCAGTTTAAACGCTGTCCTTTGATCCACGCCTGCTAAAAACACCCCAGACTATAGGAGTTAGCTTAGAAAAATTGGTCGTTTTCACTTTTGCCAAAAAACAAAAAGAAGTCAGCTTTCTCTGAAGTTTCTTGTCTATTCTCCTATGCAGGTACTGCTTACTTGCCATCTCTGTTCAGCTGATCCAGGGTGACAACATCCTATTGTTTTGACAATGACCTTAATGTGTTTGTGCGGCTCCAGCAAATGTCACTGTGACTGCAGATGGGAATGCATGGGTTTAAGCAGTTTATAATGAAATACAGAATCTGTTACTTCAGCTGCTTTGAGGCCACTGCAAATCAGTTGTTGAATTTGATGTTTCTTTGGGGATATGAAATGAATTGAGTGGCTTCTGGATGGTTGTAGTGAGTCAGGCATTCACTTCATGAAATGCCCCGTTATAGCCAGAGCTTCAGGGAGTCAGGATTAGTGGATGTGGCAGTGGGCTGTATCACACCAGATGCAGCTTATTTTACCAACAGGGACTGTGATAGGCCAAGCTAGAGGTGATCTATCACTTGCATCGTTGAGTAGGAGCTACCGGTTCTATGGGGATCATAAATGCAGATGTTGGTAGGGCCCTGCACGAATTGTCCTGCCAAGCTGAGAGAGGTGGCAGTGTCAGTTGTCTCCTGGTTGCTGCGATCCCTCATAGTGTTGCTGGAGTGGTGAACTGCCGTGGTACGCAATTGGCATTGTGTGCTGATAGATATCCGAGTCTGGGCTAGCGGTTGGGTGCCTTCCATAGCAATAGATTCGAAGTAGCCATTCTAAAGAGTAGATAGCAAGCTACTTAAGAGAAAGCCAACTGGTTTTGATGCTGTTGAGAACACCTGATTTGTGCTTCTAAAAGGATGGGAGAATATGACCTTGACTATAGCATCTTCTTAGAAAAACCTGTCCCTCTTGGGAGTGCCGGTGTGCGGAGATGCTGACAAACCCTGCCTTGTGCCTCTCTGTCAGGAAGGTCTGTTGTGTGGCTGAGACTAGAGCTGGGCATACCTCTTGTGTTACATGGATGCTTAGGTCAACTGTGGCTCTAACATGTCAACGGTGGCATTATACTTTGGAATGTGTTTTTGTGAGATCTTGGGCTTCCTCTTGGCTTCTTAGATGGACGCAGCTGTGTGTGAAGCATTAACACCAGCAAACTCTTGTCACAGGCAGCAGGTGCACAGTGTATTTCCCTTGTAAATTTGTGTCTTAATGGCAAAAGTTGGAAATAGCACCGTGTTCCTTCCCTTTGAACTTGTTGGGCTTGACTTCCCTGGACTCTCAACTAATATGGAGCTCGACATCTATTTCTAGAAGTCATAATTTCCCTTAATTTGCATTGTTTAATCAGTGATGATGCAGTGAATGCATCTTCTGTAGTGAAATGATCTTTAGTGCAATCACTTCTGTGAGGGCAAGCATTAGCTTTCAAGGCAATTAAAAGATGAACTCACCAGAATCACCTCTTGTTTATTACAGTGGCAGTGTTTGCACAGGCTATTTTCTGTTATTCCCTGCTGCCATCAAAGCCTTTCCTGCTAGTAATTCCTGATAGTCCCCAGCAACCTAGCCCCATAAATTCTCTTTCTCCTTCTGTTGATTGGAGTCTAAGCCAAATCAATAGGGATATTCAAGTCTGGCCTATGGATAAATGAGAGTTGTGCATGCTGTGAAAGGAAGTAGTTATTGTTTTAGAGAAAAAATACTAAAAGATAATCTGTTGGTTATCTAGTATGGAAATTTCCAGTATCACTCCAGCAGTAGAGGAGAGAGCCCGGACACATGGGACATATCATCAGTATGCATTGGATGAAATATAAATGCAGCTGCAGCAAGTGGAAAAGGTATGCTGTTGATGAGCTGTCTGCACTCTGTGGTGAGCAAAAATATGTACATTGATCTAACAAATAAGAAACTTCTGAGATATAGGGCCCTGTCTCTATTCCTGCCTTTTTCACTGCTCATCTGAGTAGTTCTTTCTTTGTTTGTGCTTCAGTGTCTTTATATGTCAGATGTCCGTAACAATAATGACCTTATTTAAAATTTCCCAGTAAGGAGCATACATAGGATCCTGAAACAAACTCTTTTTTTACATTCTTCACTGCAGGTCAGGTGAGAGAGAAAAGGAGGTATAATTGCTACCAGAAGGGTGAGCATCATGGACATTAAATGCCTTCTGAAGTATTTTAGAACTGCCTCTCTGTGGTGCTTTTACAAGGGCTCGAGGTCAGACAAGATACCAATTTGTACTGCTCTGTTGTGCTATTTCCCCAGAAGATCTCAGTGCTCTGTAAACAGCTGTCGCTGTGATTTTAGGCCCTGGCCACTCACATCTGTTAGCCTTTCGAATCTCTCATTCTCACCAAATGGAAGAACCGAGTTTGTGCTGAAGCATTCTCTCTCTTTCAGTTCTTATGGTCAGTGTTTGGTGTTCTGCAGGTACTTTGTGAGTAGGAATGGCTGAAAAATCCTGTGATATTTTTGTGTTTTTAAACTCTACAACTCTGTCTGATCTATGGTGGTGTTACTTCTCTCCAATTTATGGATCAGACTTTTGCAGAGCTATCAGCACACAATACTTCTAACTTTGTCAGTTTGTACTTTATATACATCTCAGGTCAACTAAAGTGCATCCATTTATAGTGATTGATACTCCTTTAGGACTGGTCCCTCGTTCTCCAATCTGAGTGTGAAGGTTTTCCACCATATATCTTTGTTCTTAAACATGACCGTGTAAATAGTCTGTACTTGTGTGGCCGTATTTAAACTCTCTAAGTCCCTTCTGTGACAAACAACTTACAATTTGTCACCATACTTCTGTGAGTTTTTGTAAAGCTTCTGTATACTTTCCCCCTACTGTTTATTTCTGCTAAAGTTTCTCATGCTGTCTGTTAAATGACTTCGCTCTCAATAAAAATAAATTCCTAATTTCATACTTGAAATGCGGTCCAAGGTATAGTAGGTCCCAGACAGCACGTTGTTTTTTCACCCTTCTTCCAAAACACTGGTCCTTGCAGTGCTTTGCATCCTGCTTGGCTTTCAATATACAGCCTGATTCAGCTCATATCGCTACCATACTGAGCCCTAACTTTTCCATAGATTATGGGATCAGAAAATAATTTGGGTCAGAAGTGGCTGCTATAGGTCAAGAACATTGCTCCAAGAAGGGCCAACTTTGAAGTTATGTTGTGTTGCTCACCCAGGGACTCTTTAAGTCTTAAATGCTTTTTTCATCCCCACAGAAGGAGCTTCCCCCTGTCCCTGGTCCTTGTTCTAATGTTTGATTGTAGTGATTTCCCCCTTCCTAACATTTGGTGAGAATTTCCCTTATTGCAAAGTTGTGGCCCTTACCTCTCCTGTTACCGTGCAGCTGTGTGAAGATTCTGGCTCCTCTTCTCTATGTCTTGTCCTTATGTGGCTGAAGGCAGTACTACAATCCCTTACCACTGGACAAGCTTAATGCTCAGCCTCTCATTTATCATGTGTCAGTTTCTTAATCTTAACTGGTACCCCTCCATGGCCCTACTCCAGTGTGATAAACATCTGCTTTGTACTTCTTTATTTTCTGAAATTTGCTTTGTATCTTCTTTTTTAATCCAGAGCTTGGTAAATATTTGTAAATACCTGTTATCCATTTATTTTAGTCTTTATCTTCCAGGCACTATTAATCATTCTGCAGACCTCAGTATCAGGAAATACCTAAGTAATGCTTCTCATTTGGAGCCCAATGTGAGGCAACCTAAGGGGGCTTATTTTTCAGTACATGTAAAATGTCCTGCACTTAAAGCACTGAATCTTACTGTCCTGTCTTACTGTTTCTTTTCCCTTTTTTTAATCTCTGCAGAACAAAATGAACTCAGGGAGTATATTGTATTTTGGTATAACATGTGGTTTACTTCTTTCTGTGTTTGTTTCCTAAATTCTAGTCTGTACTTTGTGTGCAAGTTTCTTGAAATTTTCTTCTTGAAAAGAAAGAAAGAACCCAGCTGGAGTTTTGGTGAATTTATGGGATGTGGGGAGTAAAATACTCTTTCTTGCAAATTGAGACTTTTTGCTTTGAAATTCCTTGAAAAACCTCAGCAAGAGAATGGTCTAGTGCTACTTTAGAACCAGCTTTTGGACGAGAAGGCTTTAAGCAAATATTTTGTGAAGGATTTGGTCTGAACTCATCTTCTGAAATGACTTTTGGTGCTCCAGTTCTCAGTTCAACCTTTTCTAGGCAATCTCCTGTGCTACTGGTAACATAAAGTTTGGAAACCCCTAGGTACTACTGTGCTGTGGTGAAGGCTTCCCAACACATCCGTTTTGTCCCAGGGTGGTCAGGAGTATTTTTCAGGCTTAGAGGTATTGTTATCCTGCCTCTTATCGACTGAATGGGATGTAATCTGTAAATGTCAGAATGGAGGCATATGGTTGTTCATATTCTTCCTCTCCTGCTATATCCTCCTCATCTCCATGTTTTTCTTGTCAGAATCCAAATGTCTTTTTACTGTTCTGATGCTAAAGATTTGTCCTGTTTGATCAGAATGGGAAGGTCAGGTTGTTTTTCCCTCTGAAAGGAGGGTTCCCTGCTGGTTTCCAGACCAAACAGAATTATTTTCCTACCCCATCCAAAAAAGCGCTTAAATATAAATATGATAGGGGATAACAAAATTAAAGTCTGCCACCTGTACAGAAGTCAGAGTATTGCAGCAGCAAAAAGGTAAGCTGAAACAGCTTTTTGTGGATGGCTCAAGCTTTTCTTTTTTAAACAGAACAAAAACAGCCTTCCCTACCTCAATGATCAGCTGCAAGAAGAGAAATCCTATTCTGAAAGGTTACAGTCAGTTCCCAGTCCTGAAGCAGTGGCAGACTGAGGTGATCTGTCACCTAGAGGGTCACCTTCACTGTTGGAATCCTCTCTCTAGGACTATACCAAGCTGATTCCTGTGTGCACTAAAACCCCAATGAAATTTATGAGAGCTGCAGCTGTGGAAAGCTATGGAAATTAAATTTGCCAGCCTAGAGATGGCAGTAAAGAAATGAAGGCATTTTAACACTGCTGTCCCACCAAGGGTTTTGCCTGTAATGGACAGCCCAGAGTTTCCTTGTAAGCCTTGTTTGGTTCTGCAGTTAGACTACCACAGGAAAGCTGTTCTAGTGCATATGTATTTTGGGTAGTCACCTCTAATTCAACAGCTTTGGTCTTCTGATTGTTAAGGTCTTCCCATAGGTTCATCACAGAATTCATATGCATCATAAGTTATATTAAACTTCAGGGGTGCAATGCTAAGTGAGGGGCCCCCTTTCCCTAAGCAGGAGCTGGTGGAGCTATGTTTAGCAGAGATTGCTGCCGGGGTGTGCTGCCGCTCAGCCTTAGTTTGCCTGGAAATAGCAGCAGGAGTAAGGTGAACACAAGCCAGCAGTGTGCCCAAGTGGCCAAGAAGGCCGGTGACATCCTGACTTGTATCATAAATAGTGCAGCCAGCAGGAGCAGGGAGGTGATCATTCCCCTGTACTCAGCTCTGGTGGGGCCATAGCTTGAGTGCTGTGTCGGTTTTTGAGTTCCTTAGTACGAGAAAGACCCTGGAGCATGTCCAGAGAAGGGCAATGAAGCTGTGAAGGTTATGGAGCACAAGTCTCCTGAGGAAGCAGCTGAGAGACGTGGGGTTGTTCAGACTGGAGGAGAGAGGGCTCGGGGGCAACCTTATTGCTCTCTACAATAACATGAAAGAAGGTCGTGGTGAGGTGGGGGTCAGCCTCTTCTCCCATGTAACAGGCAATTGGACTGGTGGGAGTGGCCTCAAGTTATGGCACTGGAGATTCAGGTTGTATTATCAAGAAAAATTTCTTGTCAGAAAGAGTGATGAGGTATTGGAACAGGCTGCCCAGGGAGGTGGTTGAGTCACTGACTCTGGAGGTGTTCAAGAAATGTTTAGATGTGATACTAAAGGACATGTATTGGTGGGGAAATATTTGGTGGTAGGTGGACAGTTGGGCTGGATGATCATAGAGGTCTTTTCCATTCTGATTCTATGATTCTATGAAGTTAGTGGGCAAAGCCTGATTAATGTTTATTCTAGTCTCAAAGAGGTGTTTCTCAAGCAAGGCGTTGTCCTGAAGTCTTGTGTTTCAGTGAAAGGAGAACCCAGGGTCAGCATGAGGGCTCTGTGCTGCGAAGTGCAGCTGCTAATTCTTGCCCTAAACCAAACTATTACTGTGTCTGTGTTCTTCAGTTCTTCATGACACAGGATTCAGTGCTCAACTAAGGGTGTTTCACTATGTGGGTCCCTCCCTGTGACCAACATGAGAGAGAGGAATGTGTGTTCTCTTTTCCCAACAGCACTTGTTGGAGATCACTCTGATTCTCAATCTGTATTATTAATTGTTGGTCTTCTCTGATACTGCAGCTTAGTCGTTAAAGGGGAGGTGAAACGTAACTTGAAAATATCATCAGACAGAATGTCCTCATGTAACTGAAAAGGAAGCAGGAGTAATTCCTAGCCAGAATATCAAGGACCAGTAATCTGGCTTTCTTACTCCACAAGCTGTTAATGACTTTTTCAAATTCCACATTGATAGGTGTAAGGAAGCATGTTGGAAATAAGTTGGTTGTTCCACTGTGCTTGGGAATCCACCAGACAGCCCATGGAATGGTGCATCCCACAGCGGGATAACAACTGGCTTCCTGTTGCTCTGCTGTGCAATGGGAAGATGAGCAGAACTTTCCAGCAGTTTCTGGAAAAGCAGCTGATCAAAATAATGCAGGTGTGAGAATCCCTGGAAGTTAGTGGATATGGGAACTTTTTCCTGGTGTACTTCTGAGCTAAAAGATGACTTAGCAGTGGTGCTTACAGGCAGGCTGCAGCACTTGGGTTTCTGTTGTGTTTGGTTAAACAAATATGGACATTAGAGCAAAGCTGGAAGAAGGAATGTTATTAGCACTGTAAAACCGGGATATCTTGTAATGACAAACCTTCAGTCAGTTTTCTGAAAAATTATTTTGTGACAGGGTGAAATGCTTAGTAATGCTAATGGATGCCAGCAGAGGGCATTTGGAAACTTGGCTTTTCTGCTCCTTGATTCTGCTCATTTATCTTCCCATCAACAGGAGCCCCTGTTCAGCTCCTGCGTGAGGCAGCTATCCTGCAGGGCATGGTGGCCCCTGTATTTTTTGTTTTGATTTTTTTTTTTTTTTTTACTTTAGTTGTAATTCATTTCCAGAATATTGTCAATGTAATACATATTTCAGGGTATTCTGCAGGTTATCGACAGTATTGAGCCAGAGTGTTCTGACTTCTATCAGAAGGGAGTGTTTGAGTGTGAGGAGGATAAAGGCCAGGAGGAAGAAAGTGACAAAGCAACTTACTTTCAGAAACATCCTGAGTCCTGACAGGAATGATTATATTTAGAAGTTAATTACACCCACTGTTTGCCCCAAGGTAGTTCATGTGGTGCAGTACAGAACAGATCTCTCCTGTTAAAATGCACAGATCACGGACCAACCCTGCAAAGGCAATGGAGAATAGGAGCATTTAATAATAATGCTTTTCTGTTCTTGGGCTTTGGATCAAGTGATTTTAATCCATCAACATCTTTCTTCAGGAGGATTTTAACAGACTATTAAAAAGGCAGTCATAAGAATGGTTTGGCTGTTTCTGCCCCAGTTTTATAGATTGAGGTCTAAAGAGGTGGAAACAGATCAATTTAGGTAAAAAATATAAATAAGCACAGGAAAGTTTCTCAGTGTTTTGCATAAAGTCATTAGTAAAACATATCAGAAGCAGCAATATGATTCAGATCTCTGGACTGAGCATGCTCTGTTTTACTCCATAGTCAGAAATTAACCTTCATTAGTTCTCCTGGCTAGCTAGACTATGCTGCCAAAATACAGGGTGTCCTTGTGAAACCAGCTGCCTTGCATCTCTCACTTAGCAGTGAGATGCACAGCTCCAGAACTGTCAGGTTATTCAGACTTTGAGCTTTTCTATCTCCTTGGAAAGACATTGTTGAGATCTAGGGAAATATTTTTTTTAAGCTGTGTGGAGATGCATTAAATGGACCTGTTCATGGTTCTTCAGTTTGCTACCACACATGCTGATGAATTACAGGTGTGAACTGTAATATAAATGGTGACTTCCTTATTGAGTTTGTCAACTCAATGTAGGGAATGGTTCCTTTAAGTCTCACTTGTTGTAAGATATGATTTGTGCTGTCAAATGTGATTTATTAAGTATGTCTTGATAAAGGAGATGGAACAAGGTCTTTCTGGGAGCAAAAAAAAATAATTGACGTATAACACCAGTGTCAGTAGCTAAGGTGGAAGGAAAAGAAAAAGGAAGTTGATATGTATTTCATATATATTTTATTTACTGTAACACCTGTTAACTAAATCCACCTGACACGTCCTTGTGTTTTGTTGTATCCCTGTGGCAGAGCTTCCCTTTGGCCTTTTGAAAATGCTAGCTTGTTAGTGAGTGTTAGTTCGTACTGCAGTGCCTGCTACATCATTGCATTGTGCTTCCACATGCATGCGTAGAAGCATTCATTGACTTGCCTGAAATAACTCGCAGAGCCACTAAACTTCATTATTAACATTTGGGTGGTTGGTTTCAGAGGTGTTTGCCTGCACTGTTTCAGCCTGGATACCTGTCAGTATAACAAGTGAGCTCTTTCGTTGTGGAGACGTGTCACTGTGCTGGAAAACAACTTATTCAAGCATGTATGAGAAGGGAATAAGTTGAGAGAGAGGCTGTTGGGAAAGGCAAGGGAGAGCGGGGCTTGGGGTGGGCTCTGCTGAGAAAGAAGCACAGAAGAGAAAAGAATTTTACTTTGGCCTTTGACCTGTGGGTTTAGTACTGTAGTTTTTCATCAGCTTTAAGGGAATGCAGTGGCTACCGCTATGGAAAAAGCTGTGTGTTTAGGAAATGCACAAATCCAATTGAATTCTCTGCTTCTACTGTATGGCTAGTGACTCCTTTAGGCATGTGAGGTGACTTCTTTTTTTTAAGCACAGGTAAAATATTCCCAGTATCTTGACAACGTCTCTCTCTTTCTCACTGTTGTAATCTCTCAGCGCTGTCTTTCTCAGTTACTTTGTTGCTTTCCCTCGCTTATACTGAGTACTATGTATCAGTCAACTATTTCAGGGCAGTGCTGGGAGAATTAGAAATGTGGCAGCCCTCCATTTCCATTTGCGGAGCTGTCTCAGAGGAATCAAATCAATACACAGGTTGTAATACACATTGTTCTGGTTGAGGAGAGTTTTCATCCAGCCAGTGCAATGATTGAGCACAGCACAAATAACATTGGAATGACTAGCCACGTGTAATTGCTCTTGTAGAAAAAGCAAAAGACACTTTAGTGAAGACTAGTTGTTGTTATAATGGTAATTAGCATGCAAGTTGACCTTTTGTTCTGGAAAGCTCTTTCCTGGTGCTCACTGATATTAAAAAGCATCTCAGAATGCTTGATGTATCCATGAGTCCTTGTTATTTCTCTGTGCTTATGCTCAGATGTCAGGTTTGAGTTGGGTACCTTCTCCTCATTATCATTATGCTCTTATTACTGCAGCACATCCATCTCCAGTAGTGTTGCACTGGACCCTGGAAATCTCGAGGAGCTGTGAGCTCTGTATAAATATGCAGTGAGAGATGGTCTGAGTCAAAAGGTCTGGAGAAACCACATAGGAGCACAGGGGCTGAATGGACCTACCAGCACTGAAAGTCTTGAGCAAGGGTGGAATAGGATTGTGATTTCTTGCTTCAGACTACTAGCTTACCTGATTTTGGGGGGCAAAGTTGTAGTCCTTTCTGTTGTTTCATCTGCAGGATAGACTGATTCCCATCTTTCCCTTTATTAGTAAAAGGCCAGATCTGGTGGTCTCATTTGACACACTGCAGAGCTCATCAGTTTTCTCTAACTTTCAGGCTAAGCATAGAAGGGAAGTAGCTGCAGATGACTGCTATTTAGCTATTTCAAACCTGTGGGGAGATGGCTTTAAATTACACTGCAGATTATGAGTTTTCTCAGAAATTTACCTCTTCAGGCTCATCAGAGTTTGACTTCACTGACTCCTACTGACTTCAGTGGATACGAGATTGCCCCCAACAGAGATAACAAAAAAGAACATTTGAATTTGGGACTGAATACACGCTGAGCTGGCAAATCCCAGTGAGAGCTGAAACTTTCTCAGGGCTGTGGCTACATGATCCCCAACTCAGAGAGCTGTGATGCCTTCTCATCTCTGCTTTGAGGAAACAGAAGGTTCCATGCCAAATTACACTGTGCCTCTGTCCTGGGTAGTCTTCATTCAGAGCATACACTTTTTGAAAACACTTCAAACACTATATAGCAGGACTTACAGGGTGATGATGAACAACCTGATATAAATTCTCAGAAGCAATGGGATGCTGCACAAAACGTGCACTCAGCAACAGGGTCCTGCCACCCCTTTGCCTGAAAGGGAAAAATAAACCTAAAATTCTGGCTTCTGGAATGTTGGCTTGGGTACAGGCTGGCAGGTAGCAAATGACATTGTGAAGTGATCTCTGGCACTGACAGGCTGCTCGGATGAAGAGAGAAGGGAGCCAGCAGTGTTCGGAAGTGGAGGATCAAGGGGCAGGTTGTGTTGTGTCACTCGCAGTTCCTCTGTGCATGCTGAGCCCCAGTGGCAGCTGGCTGTCCAGTGAGTCTGGTGACAGCTTGGAAGAAGGGGACTTCACCTGTGCCAAAGCCAGATATACTGTGCAAGTTGAGCCATGGCACACAACCAAATCAGAGAAGCAGAGCCCTTACTCAGAACAAGGGAGAAATACAAGCAAATGTCTGCAGCTTAGAAATGCTGCTGCAGATCTTTTCTATGGCACCAGGACAGAGAAGGGCAGCATGTATCTAAGGGAAAATACCTCAACACTGAGATGCAGCCCCTGCTATTTTAGGTGATCAGCTGGTCTCACTTGATGTAAACCCATGCAATGCTGGCAGTTAAGTTATTTTGTAGTGGTCAAGAATTTTGCTTAGCCACCTGAATCGTAGCCAAGGAGCTTGTACCTCTGAAGGGCTCTTTTCAAAACTTGTCAGTTCATTAGCATGTGGTATTAAAGCAGTTCTGGTGCTGGCGAACATTGTTTCAGTGCACCCCAGTAGGTAAGGATTTGGTCCTTGGATCTAAGGATCTAAGAATTAGCTGACAGGTCCCAGATCAGCCCTGATGAAGTCCGTGACACATGCTCATTAACATATGCATTGACTGTAAGGATATATGCCAGAAATATTAGCAGAAGCTTCTCGAATCCTCCTTAAGGCCCAAAGAATCATCCAGTCAAGGAAAAGAAAATGACAACTAATGCAGGTAATGAAATCTGATTAAAATAACAAATTGCAAAGCAAATGCAACAATTTTGTGGCTGAAATATGTTTGTCTAGTCTTGTGAAGAGACAGAAGATTTTCACACACGTAGCAGGGAAGCGGGCACCCAGCTTCCACTGAAACCAGTCTTCCTGATTTATTACATTCCCTGATTTTCTTTCATAAAAACTGCTACACTGATAAAACCCAGTGATCTCAGAGATCTGTGAACAGGAACGCAAGCCTTTTCATCATCATTACATATGAAGTAATTGGCTATATTAAAAGTCTGCTCTGTAAATACAAGGTTATCACTTATTTGTTGTCTAATGAATTTTATTTCTTCTCCTGTGATGCCAGAAGCTGTTGCCATGAATGCTACAAAATGCTGATTTACTTGCTGTCAAGTCACTCACTGGATATTTACTATCCTGAAATCTGTGCGTTTTCATCTCTTCTGTTTGCCTAGAAGGGAGATAAGCAGAAAGCAGAGGAAGCGGGAGTGTTGTTTTGTTTCCAAAAGCAGGTGAGGGCTGAGAGAGTGAAACAACGCTTTCCATGAGCTGTCGAGAGGGAAATCTGCACAAACACTTCTGTGCAGGAAAAAACATTTGCCAAAGCTTAGTGACAAGGGGAAAGAGCAGCAACTCTCAGGGTTCTTTGTAGTGAGTACATGGGGTTTTTGGAGGCTGTGCAGTTTGGGGTCCACCCAGTGTCAAGGGCACTCAGCCTGCTGTCACACCATGCATGGATGGGCTGTATTTGCAGGCTGACCCATGACCTCTGCTGAACACAGTGTGATAGAGATGGCCTACTCCAGCCCCAGCAAGAGCCAGTGCTGACACTGGCTTCCCTTACTGTTTCACCAGGGCCCAGCGTAGTCAGGAGAAGACCCAGATCCTCTTCTTTTCCTGCCCTCCTGGTTGGATGATTGTAGAATGCAGATGTAGTTAGGTCCTTATCCTCTGGGTTCTTTTCTTTTTCTTGCAGCTGTGATCCTGAATCCCACAGTGCTGTCCTGGTGGTACACTTCTCTGACAGCTCTGCCTATTATGACAGCAGCACTGCATGTTTCAGAGTTTCCTCCTTCAACAATGTGTGTTTAAAATCCTACCGTCAAGCAGTCTAGTTAGCTAATTGTCAGAGCTTGTCATGCCAGGCAATTTATTTCTGGGCAGCATTCAGATACCTCTTCAAAGAATATGGAACATTATGTGTGGAAGTGCATCTCTTCTGTCCCGTTGCCTGAAGAACTGACTCAGATCTTACCCATTCAAACATGGCAGCAGCCATCAGCACTGTAGGTTTGGTGGGAAATTTGAGATTAGGACCTCAGTAACCTAGTCCCACAGAAAAATCTTGGCTAGCCTTGCTGCTAGCGCAGGGATTTACCCAGAGCTGGCTGGGGACAACCAGGGGGCATCCTTCTAGTCTCTTCAACTTGATTTTATAAGCTTGTTTTTTGTGTACTAACACCTCTGTCCTGGAGGCATAGAGATGACACAAGCAGCTGTTTTAAAACTGTGTACTACCCCTGTGCTGTTCTGATTCACAGGATAGCAGGGGTTGGAAGGGACCTTAAGAGCTCATCAAGTCCTGCTCTTCTGCTAAAGCAGTTCCCTACAGTAGGTTGCACTGGTAGGTGTCCAGATGGATCTTGAATCATAGAGGACTCCACAACCACTCTGGGCAACCTGTTCCAGTTTTCATTCACCCTTACCATAAGGAAGTTCTTCCACGTGTTTGTATGAAACTTCATATGTTCAAGTTGTAGGCCATTACTCTTTGTCCTATTGCTTTGTACCACTGAGAAGAGCCTGGCCTCATCCATTTGCCTCCTGCCTCCCTTTAGATATTTTTAAACATTTAATCATATTCCACCCTCAGTCTTCTTTTCCCCAGGCTGTACAGACCCAGATTACTCAGTATTCCCTCATATGAGAGGAGTTCCAGGCTCTAGGATTTCCTGTTACCAACTCAGTGAAGGCAAAGTAACGCCTGGCTCTCATTGCTGTTGAAAATGAGCTTAAATCGTGGCAAAGTTGTGGAAGTCCATTCCTTTGGGCTGCTTTCAAACTGAGACGAAATAGTCCTAGAGACACAACAAAATCTGTGTCCACTTTTATGGCACTTGAAGAGTAGAGAAGCAGGGATCCACAACTGAAAACTTTGTCAGAGAAATTAGACACCTTATTATCAGAGTCCATATGTGGATGAATAAAGACTAAAACACTCCAGAATGAAACTAGTAAAGCCTTATAGTGGTTTCTGAACACAGCCTTCTCGATTTCTTACACACATCTCTTACTAAATACTTTGTCCTGTGTCTGTCTGTAGTTGTGTGTCTTTCCCTGCTGTGCTTTCTAGAATTTGGGAGCCGTAGGTTAGATGACTGCTGTTACACTCTGCTCATTGCTTCTGGAAATGAGAGCTGCTTGTCTTCAAATTTGTTATCCTCCACTAAAGGAGACAGCCTCCTTTCTCTTGATTACTCTCCTGCAGCTTCTGATTGACTGCAGTTCAGATGTGCCACATTTCAAATTTAAAGGAGCACCTAAAAATGCAGTACATTTTCATAGGTGATAAGTTTTAAAAAATAAAAATAAAAAAGAGGTGGAAAGAGACTTCATCCTGAAAAGTGCAAAGTGTGGCGATGGGAGGAAAACAGAGAAAAAAAAATAAAATTGGTTCTTTTTGTTTGTTTGTTTTAGTTTTGCTGTCTACGCTAAGAACTAGGGACACACAGAGATTTCCAGCTATATGGTATAATTACAGGTAAAGTCTGGCTCAATTTCTGCAGCAGCTGCCACATGTATGAGGCTCCTGGTTTACTGGCAGCATCATGTTCTCACTCCCAGTGTGAGATGTTTTCCCCTTCCCAGTGGCTCTCAGTGACTCTGGTCCCATGTGGTTCCCTTCCCAGCCAGCTTTCCATGCTATTTGCATGTCACCATTTCTCAGGAGGTTGGGATTATGGAGTTGTGTATCATTTTTTTTGTCGTCTCAGTAAAAAGCCTTAACATTTTGCTAATTTGGAGGTAAAATAGCACATGGGCTCCGCATGCTGATTTATCAGGTAAGGCCAGGCAGTCTTGACATAATCTCTTTGACAGGGTTGGTAAATCCCACCTGGTGTTTGGCAGAAGCAGGTGAAAGCTTGCAAGTTGTTACTTACCTGATGGGAAAGCAGCCATCACAGAGTGTGGCCAGGTTGAGCTCCAAGCAATTATCTTGAAAACTGCTGGGACTCCAGGAGGGAGAGAGGATACTTTTGAAGTGAGGTCTGTATGTTTACGAGATTCAGAGGGCTGCAGAGACCGAACTGTCCCAAGGGCTGGGGAAAGGGGAACTTCTGGTGTAATTCCTCTGATCTACAGGTTTTGTTATGTGGATTTTGTGATTTTTAGCTTAGGATTAAAAAGACCAAAGACCTTTTAAGTATGGATTTCATTCTGCTGATTGTCATTGTCCACAGATGTGGAGCCAGCCAGTGTGTGGCAGACCCTTCATCAAGTAATTAACTTGAGTTGTCAAGCTGCAATCAGTGAGCTGCTCTCGCACTAAAATAATAATGACAAATTCCTTCCATCTGAGGCTGTCAGCTTCCAGCTGCACGAGACATGAGTTTGCAGTGTGGGAAAATCAGATTTGCACCACCATCTCGTCAAAGCTGACTTTGGCTTGGCTCCCTTCTTTGCAGAGTTTGTGATTGCAGCAAAGGCCAGGCACAGACCCATCAGTGCTCTGCGTGGGGCTAACAGCTGCTGTCACACTGGTTCCCATCGGGGAGCAGCTATCATTCTTGGTGGAAATGCTCCCTTCACATTTCAGCTGGCTTCGCAGTGATCTGATGCAGAAATATATATATTTTTTAAAACATAAATCTACCTTCATAAAAGTCTTTGTAAATGTATTGCAGTAAACAAACTGCTTAGAGGTCAGACTGCAGAAGAGATTGACCTTGCATTTTTAGCAGGTTAATGTATGTGAGGGCTTAGATTGAGCAGGATTAAATTTTGTACAGTTCCTATGCCAAGTGTTTCCTACAGGGCAGGAATATCTGAGAACCTGGTGAAAACTGATGCATTTGCTTTAAATCCAGGATCTCAGCCTGTGTGTGGAACAGGTGAGGGCTTTGAAGTCTAAGCAGATGCTTTGTGGGAACCTTTTCAGTGAGAGCACCTAAATTCAAACATTTAATATCTTTTGTTCCTTATCTGTAAAGGGCTCAGATATATCCTTAGTTCTGTCCAAGCAAAGCACTGTCATTAAATTTAAATACCACCAAGTGCCGTAATAAACAGGGTTGAGTTTAGTGTTGTTTTGGACAGCTCAGCTTTACTGAATAAGAGCCTCTGTGTTATCTTTGGTGAATGAATTTAGGTGCACTTACAAAAAAGGTGTCATACCTATGCTACCATAAACTACAGGCACTTTTTCTCTCTCTGTTAGCTATACCATTCCATAGGGAAATTGCTTACTTACGGATTTTGACAGTGAAATATAAAGAGCCAGATTGTGGTGATGTGAACAAGTAAATACAGATATATGGTTTCCTGTGCAGATGATTCTCTTTCTTTCAAGAAAACGTTTTCCCTCAATGTGTTATCGTGATTGTGCTCACTAATATATCTTCTAGGAGTAAATTCTTGGCTGTAGTTTAAAATTGTTTACCTGTGTGTGTTATCTGTTAAAATATATATATATACTTGAAGGTATGTCTGAAGTTATATCTGAATTGAGGAGCGTTTTGAATGCTGAGAATGGCAAAGCAGAAAGGCTTGTGCTCCTGCCCATAATTATTTTTTCTGGTAGCAGAAGCTCCTCTCTTTTTGCTTGAATAGGTGCAGAGATGTCAGCGATAAGAGATCCACAGCTGTTTGCTGTTACTATGTGGGATGATAAAAGCCCTGCGATTCTTTACAACATCAAGGAAAAGGGTTACTAGTTGATAATGTATAGATACGTCTGGTTGCATTTTCTTTGTTCAGGTTCATTTCATTTTAATGTTAACATTTCACCATCATCTAGTGCTTTCATTTATTTATTTATGTATTTATTACTTTTCAAATACTCTTAATTTGCTGCAGGCTCTTTAATATTTCGGCTTGAATTTTAAGCCCTTTGGCACAGTTTGCATTGTGAGAAGTGCCTTCTGAGTTGGTGTGACAATACTTGTGTGTCATAAAATGTAATATCCTTTTACTAATTCCTAGGAGTTATTGGTTTTTTCAAGATGAGAAGGAAAGCTGTTGCTCCCTTGGGGATCTTATTTTCAGTCCTTTGCAGAACCAGAAGTTTATTTAGCTTTAAGGCAGGATTTTGGAAGGAGTCTAAGGGACATGGAAGGAAGTGGAGGTCTTTTGAATCTGAGGAGAAAGATGGCAACAAGACCCAGCAGTACCAGCAGCAGATATGATTTTTCTAGCTGCCCTTGGGTCTCAGTGTACTTGGTCAAATCTTCTGACCGCACTGCTGGTGGAGGTGCTCCCTGTTCATTTCCAACCAGCTGAACAAACTTGTTTTGGTGAAGACCCCTCCATGCCAGTTCTGCCTGTAGATTTGAGAATCATCAGCCTCAAAGATGTGTGCTCAAGGAGCAATTCCTTCTATTGTGGCTATGGTATGTAGAGTCCAGCTCCATCTCCAGGCTTTTAGACAGTGTTTCTCAGGCTTATGTGCAGTCCTGCTCACAAAAAGCATTAAGTGTGTGCTTACTATTTAAGTACATGTGTCACTCAATAGAGTGAAAACCATGGTTGAGCACCTCATGGAAATGGGCATTCCATGACCTGATTCTCAACCGTGCTGAGCACCTTGAGCCTTATGAGATCAGTGAACGTTGCTGGGCCTTCATTGCCTTGGGAAGGCAGCTGAAATTACTTACAGCAACTTATCTTAGTGTTTGCATCCCTAGCTGTGTTTTAAGGGTGCAAGGCAAGAACAGAATCCATTTTGAATTTTTAGGGAAAAATGCGCGCAGATATTAAAAAGCAAACACTTGGTAGGGAACGTCTTTGAATTTATTTTAAGTCAGTGTTTTGCTTGCTTCTGCTTTAAAATACCTTTTTTGGAAGTTATCAGAGCTGCATGTAGTTGAAAGATTTTTGTGTCTGATTGATTGCTTTATACTTGACAGAAAGATCCTGAGTGCCATGCATGTGTTTGAAGCGGTGTTTCTTTGAACGTCAGCTGATCTCTCAGGTTAGAGAATGTAACCTGATTTTAAGAAACTAGCACATAAATTGCATTTATGCTGCTGAGACCTGTTGACACCGCAAAGATAGGTCCTGACAAAGGTTTTCTTTGGGCCACAACTTATCTGGTACAGGGTGTCAGGCATATTCTTTATTTCTGCTCCTGCGTTCTTTATTACTGAGGGCCCCAGCAGAAGCTCCTGCTTCTTGAGTTCAGTGACTGGCACTGCTTGTCTTTCATCTGGCTCAGTGATCTTCCCTATCCAAGACTTAGAAGTAAGCAGAATTTGCTGGGGAAACAGAATCCCCTTACTTGAAAACTCTATGATTGAAAAAAGGAAATTGTTAGCAAAGAATAGGCTGTCAAAAGCAAAGAAAGCACAAATGGCAATGGTGTTCTGTGGTACACAGAATATAGGGGCCCAATCCAAGTCAGTTTTTTACAGATGTTGTTGTTGTTGTTAATTTGGACTTGACACCGGCTCACCTGCATGCATGGACACTCTCATTACTGTTTGAATGTGCAGATACTCAAATATGGGTGAAGAACACCTTTAGTGTGAGTCGTGCGTGTAGCAATACCATTACATCTGAATGCTCAGCAGAGGTGATGAAAATTATTATGCAGAGGAGAGCATGTAAAAGGCAGTGAGGTTTCTGCACAAGTAACTTGTGCACAGGTTTGAATAAAGAACATTGCAAATCATACCCAAATATTTTCTCTGTATCTGATTATGTTATTTCCATAGCAACTAATTGTGCCATAAACCAAAGATCATGACTTTAGGTGGCATCTGAGCAGAAGGAGATGAGCTATTAAGTATCAAAGATTCTTTTTTATTCATGCAAATTTCCTTATTTATGAAGAAAAAAGAAAGAAAATGGGAAAGAAAACAAAACAAAAAACAAACCCAAACAACCTGTCTGCCAAGTAAGTGAAATTACTTCTGAAGGAAGTAGTTGTCAAAGTTTTATTGGAGACATTAGTGAATCTTCGCAGAAGTTTCAAGTGCAGCTTTGATTATCTAAAGTTCTTCAGGTAGTGTTAGCTGAGGAAGTCTGGCTTTCTTCACGAAATCCCAGGATGACTGAGATGGGCAGGGCCCTCTGGGTCCCTGTGGCCCAGCCCCTGCTCCAGTAGAGATGCCAAGAGCTGGCTGCCCAGGCCCATGTCCAGGCAGCTTCTGGAGATCTCCAAGGAAGGGATCCCACAGCCTCCCTGGGAAATCTGTGCCAGCACCAGCACAGCTCAGAAGTGCTGCCTGACAGTCGGAGGGAACCTCCTGTGTGTCAATTTGTATCTACTGCCTCTCGTTTTACTACTGGGTACCACTGAGCAGAGCCTGCTCTGTCCTCTTTGCACTCTCCCTTCAGAGATTGGTGGACATAGGTGAGATTGCCTCTCAGCTCCCTTTCTGCTTTGTGCTTTTAGTCAGCTACATTCATGCAATATAAATACAGGAAAGCAAATAAATGAAGGGTTCCATCAGGAGTGCGTCATTTTCTTCACCAGCACTGCCAGCCTGGCCCTGAACTTTGCTTCATCCTCCGGTCAGAAGAGGAACTGTTCCCGTTAGTCTTTGGAAGTTGTGTGTTTTTTAGAAAGCCTTGTTGCTGAATTGAACCTAACCAAGCAGTAGCTGCAGGAGTGTTAAGAGCATGCTGGGCAGGAGCCAAAAAGAGAAGGGATTGTTCACTGGGCACATTGCTGAAGGGGACAAGCAGCTGCAAATGGTTTCAATTAGTGCTTTTCCATGGTGATCTCTGTATGTACAAGAAAGCAAGAATTAACCATTTGGGGTGAATTGCTAAAGTGTTCACCCTTTTGATTGTGATACTGTAACCCCAAAACTTTCTCCCCTTTGTAGTAACATTTAATCATAGCTGTTGTGTTGACTGAAACTATCAGGAATGAGTGTAACCTCTCATGCATGCAGCCCCCCCTTGTTGCAGAACAGCAGTTGCTGCCAGGCACATACCCTTTATTAACGCAGTATATTTTAGTAATCATTTCTAGCAGAATTTATTTTATTTTACGGCTCTCTTCTTTACAGCTTTTCTGGGATGCTCAGGAGCAGGATGCCAAGTGGGCTGTCTCATTGTGGGGCTGGAGCAGGTACAGAGTTTTGAAGACAGTGACAGAAAGCATTAGTGCAAGAAAAGCAAATGCAACCATTAAGGACTAATGAGGACTAAATTAATGAGGAGGTGACCCAGCAGCTGCATTTTGTGTGACCTGAAGGGGATAGCATTTGCATGTGTGACAGTGAGAGTGGAATTGTGGAGCAGAAAAGAAAAACAATGTTCAGTAGATAAAACAAAAGCCTGATCCAAAGTGGTGTGAAAATAAGTGGTGGTTTGGGGTCCATAAACACTGTGTACCACCAGAAAAGAGGAGGGGAAGCTTTAGAGGTATAACAGGGAAAGAAATAGAGCTGTTAACAGCACATGTGGTAGTGTGCCACCAAAATCAATGCACATTAAGCTCTGCTGGTGAGGCTGCGCAGTGCTTGCTTCTTGTGCTGAGGAATCAATGTGGATTGGCCTCAGGATGGGAATGCACAGATGCAACCAGTGAGAGGGTAAGTGGACGGAAAACAGAGGTGAACAGAAGTCACAAGGCCCAGCCTGGGATTTTAGGCTCAAACCACTAAAAGGTTGTGTGCCTGCAAGGGCTTAACCTTCAGTGCCAGCGTGTCCCTACCCCTTTTAACATGTTGATATTAGAGTGAGCAAGAACAGCAATGACTCGAGAGCTGAATTCTGTGCCAAAGTGTCCTTAAAGAGTTGTCATTTCAGTGAGGTGTGCTCAGTGTTGGTGGTGGAAGGAGGCAGGGGAAAATTATGGCCCATTATGGCTGTGCAGGAGTCCTGCCTACTGCAGGCATTTTTCTGCATCCCATCTGAAGAACCCCACTTCATTTGACAACAACGTTTGGAAACACCTTGTCTTAGCCCAGATCCTGACTGTACAAGGTATTCCGCCCATATTAAGGACTGGATTTCCTTGGGAATTGCTGTTTCCCTACCATAGTGTGAAACTGAGTTATTTCTATCTTTTCACTTACCCAGATAGCCTTTCAAGTGAGCAGCTTATGAACTTTTGGATACCAGGTTTACAGTAAATATGCCAAATTGGAGTCTGTTAGAAGTTTGCAATACTGTGGGCACTCTTGTTAAATAGCGATTATGTGATCTGACTTTGTTTCAGCGTAACCTGCATAGAGTTGTCCCCAATTTTTACCATTTAATAGGCAACGTTGGGCATACAGAGAAAAAAGTTGAGTCCTTTTTGGTGTTGCACTGCCAGACCAGTTTGGGGCTGCACAGAGAGGGAGGCTGGTGGCAGAGCTGTTTGCCACTGGGAGCATAAAGAGTATATGGGAAGCCTGGGGCGAGAACAGCTGCTTGACTGGGGCAGGCTTTGTACCCCAGGGTAGGAAGGCTCCTAGCTGGGGAAACTTTCTTGCTGTCAGGACAGGGAGGCAGGAAGAATAGAAATAGCTCCATCGTGGCTATGAAATCGCTGTGCTTTAGGGGTAGGGAAATGAAAGGCAGACACGTTAGGAGTCAGCCAGAGTTGCTGGAACAGATGGCCCGAGAGGCATCAGCCTGAGCTCTGTGCTCGGCCCCGAAGCTCGCGCTATAGGTATGCGCCGTGTCTTTATAGCTGGTGGAGGGAATGAAAGGAAATAAATAGGTTCCAGCTTTGCCGTTTGTAAATTAACAGAGTTAGAGGGTGGCTTGCGAGGCTGAAGAGCTCGGGCTACGTGCAAACCCGGCTCATTTCACTTCTGCTAATTTGTTCCTTAATTAATCGCTTGTCTGTGCCGATTTGTGCTGAGGCTGGCACGGTGCTTCGCCTCGAGAACCCCGCTCCCATCGCGATTACTTCTCTGCCCCTTAAAGCCGCGGCAGCTCCGGGTCCCCTGCCCAGCCGGGGCCGCGGGTGGGACCGGAGCCGCCCGGGCAGGGCGAGGCGGGGCCGCGGCCGGAGCTCCGCGCCCAGCAGCGGGAGGAGCAGCGTTACGGGGCGGAGCTCCGGGCTCCGCACTGCCTCGCTCCGCGTCCAGGGGCTCCGGGGGCCGCGGAGGCAGCGCGGGGCCGCGGGAGCTGTCCGCCGGCCTGTGGGATACCTGCCGGCCCCGTGGGACACCTCCCCGGTCCGCTCTGCGTGCGGCATGTGGAGCTGGGGGGTTGTATGGCATTTGCGATCCGAGCGAGATCACGCTTCCTTTTTTTAAAATTCCTTGCTTTGGGTACAGTATATCTCTCTGTCTTTTCTTGTTCTCTGGTCGCGGGGGGGGCCGGGGGGGCCCGCTGTGACACCGGAGGGAATGGTTACTTGTGCCGAAGTCTTTCTCACGCGGAAGCACGCTGCTCCCTAACTCCTGGCTAAGCAGCCTCCAGTTCTCCAACTTTGCTGCCATACAGCCCGTGCAACTCCTTGACAGGATGGCAGACAAAAGAACAGCTGGTGCAAAGCAGTAGGGGATTGCTGGCAAGGAGGAGGAAAGGAAGCCGCAAAGCTTTCACCCGCGCCCCCGACACCTGACGGTTGTCAGAGCAGCAGCTGCGACGGGACGAGCCGGAGCCACCATGCGCAGGTCCAGCACTGATGAGTCTACCTACCATCGGAGCCCATCCCTGGACAGCAAGGATTACAGTTTCCCAAATGGCGCTTTCCGTCGCTACAGCAGCATGTATGGCGGCCAGTTTGGGGCGGCCAGCAACTCTTTTTTTGGATTCCACACCAACCCCGGCCCTAAGGCCACCAAGGCTAAGTACACGTCCCCCAAGGGAAACAAGTACGTTGTCTTTTACCTGGATCTCTCATTTATTTTTCTCCTAGAACTGAAGAGGTGCAGCATGGCTCACAACTGCTTGCAGTGTATCAAGTACCTAATGTTTGTCTTCAACCTTCTCTTCTGGGTGAGTACATGTTTGAAACTGCGAGACGGTTGTATTTCTGTCTACGTACAAAGATACAAAGTAAACTTGTTGTTGCTTTTACGCTTAAAAGTTTGAACTTGAAGGTTGAACAAGGTGGTGCCTTTCTTTGACCTCCTTAATTGGTGCTGGCAACCTACTGAGGGTGTTTTCTTCACTCTCTCATTTCCTGCTCTTCAGTTGTTTTGCCCCAAGCTTTTGTTCTTTGGATGTACTTGCCTCAGAATCCATGCATGGTCTCAGAGATGTCACTGAGGCCATTTGTGACTGTGAAGTTGGATGCTTGCTGGTGTCTATTGCTGTAGCAAGGCTGGCACACTTGGTACATCCCAGTGCTAATTCCTGTGTCTGAAATCTCCAGGTGACTGCTTTCTGTCCCATCTGGCAGTGGGTCCTGGCGTTGCCACGTGGTCTGAGAAGTGGACGTAAACCTCACTTCTTCTGGGGCTGCAGCTCTGTGACAGGAGCTTATCAGCTCCGTGTGAGGTGTGCATGTGTCGGCAGGACACCGTGATGGGACATATGAGCGTGCAGCACTACGTCACCATTGTGATAAATGTGGTGGCTGTCAGTAGCAGGGTGGTTGGGAGCTTCACTGCCACAAACGGGAGCACAGGCTTTAGAAAGAGACTGCAGGAGCTTGGTGTGGGGTGCAGCTTACAAATGCAAATGTACAAATGAAAAAAGAGGGTGTTGAGTCAATTGCTCAGAGGGGGAAGAGAGTCCTACTGCAAAACTGCCCGTCCAGATTTGGGAGTCTGCAGTGAAGTCCCTGGGAGGTACTTTAGAAAATCTCACCCCTCCAGAGAGGTTCATTAATGTGCTGAGGGAGGTGGGGTGCTGCAAAGTGACAACCCTCTGTCCTGGCACTTCAGACGAGGCGTGTGTTTGCAGGTGGATGTCACCATGTTGTGCTTACTGATGCTCTGTGCTCTCAGAAATTGTCAGAGGCATGTGGAGGGCTGCATGAAATTGAGGAAGCTGTTCTCTAGCGTGCACTGCTGTACAGCTATTTAAAAGCAGGCATGCTGCAGTGCTGGTGCATCAGGAAACACAAGGCATGGGCAACTTCTGCTGGCCCGAGTCATACCAAGGAGCTCGGTGTGATAAAGTAACACAAGTCTGCTGAATTGGCACGGTAGTAACTAACCGGAGTTGTGCAGTACAAGGAGGTTGCTCTCTTTAACCCTCCATATGCTGGTAGGAGGCACGTTGATGAGGCTGTTGTCTGTTTTTCTGGTTGCTTCTGGGTTTCTTAAAATCGTCTATTACTTATTCTGCCTTACTTCAGAGCCTTCTGTAAAAGACAGAAAAACCCACCTAGTTTTCATGCCCTTTTAAGCCTTGTCCCCAGTCAGGATTATAACACAGTCTGCTAGCTGAAGTGTGTGCTGGAGAAATCCACTCGGATGCTGGCATGAATAGCTCTTTTCAGGACTATGCATGGCACAGCCACAAAGGATGTTCACTGCATTCTCATTTCTTTTACAATATTCATCTTTCACTGAAGCATATGCATGTGATGTGAAAAGGTGCTGCTGTGAGTAACGTGTGCATATTTACGGAGAGAAGATCACACATGGTAGTGTATCTCTGGCATGCTGTTCAGTAGGGGAACCTTAATCTTCTAAGAGAGAGGGAAAGGTTTTTGTCTTTCCCCTGAAACCATCAAAGCTGTTCTCAAATGCCTGAAGGGAGAGAAAAGACAGAAGTCCCAAAAAGAGAATGACCACGTGTGAACAGGTTTCTTCCTGAACCAAAGCGTACAAGCAGAGAAATGAGTGGGTGGTGTCAAATACTGCAGCACGATCTGTGCTTTGCTTCCCTTTCACACGCTACCTGCACAGCAGGAGTGATTGATGATGATCATGTCCAAATGAGGTTTGCACAGCGTGCAGTTATAATAGATGCAGCTTTTTACCTTCTCACACTGGAGAAAGCAACTGAGAGGGGATTATTTTTAAAAGTATTAGTTTAAGCTGACTTGTCTTTTGTAAAAGAAGAGAAAAAGTCTGTTTTTAATGATCAGAAGTCTTGGAACAGTTACTGATTGATGATGCCATTGTTGTTTTTCAAGTTGATGTCAGTTATCTGTCAGCTTTTACTTTCTATGTAATTAAGGGAGAAGCAGCTCTGCCACAACACTGGATTGCTCTTTGCTTACACGCTCACCAAAGTTATGCTGTTTTATCCTGCTTCCCCCTCTACCCTTCTGTAGGCAGCTGGGTAGTGGCAAGCAATGGGGGGTAGGAAGGAAAATTACTTTTTCCACGCTCCAAATAAAAACTGTGTCTATTTCCATGTATAGAGCATGGTCATTACATTAAACGAATTAAATGCCTATTTTAGATTGTTCCTGATTTTTGTTCTGTTCTGGCAAAATGCTTTGGTTTTCTCCACAAGGCGTACTTCTGTCTTCTTCCTCCTGCTCCCACTCATTAACTCCAGTCCATTTTGTGCATCTTCACAGCCTGTTTCCCAGCACTACCAACTATGTTTGCTGCAGTGGGGCAGCAGAACAGACCTCAGTTTTGTGCAATTCCAGCAGGACTGACTCTGTGCTTCAGAGATGATCCTTCATTAGAAGTCTGGTGGTTCTATACGAAACAAAATCTCAGAGCCCTTGATTTTAAATGTTCCTGGCAAGCTTTATTGGATTAGGTGCTGCACTCACGTTGTAAAACTTTTACAGGCTGTCATATAACTGTGAAAATAGAGCAAATTTCTCCTCCCCTTTCTGACTGTTTCAGGCAGCACAGAGTTCTTTCACGAATGTCAGAGGCTGAGGTGCCTTCTCAGTGCTGGTGCTGAACCTGTACAAGAATAACTTTCTTCTCCGTGAAGAGTCCTGCAGACATTAGGAACAGTGTGTTTGTGGCTACTGTGGAGTGTTTAGGTACTGTGATGTGGGCAAGGTGTTATTAGCTAGCAGCATTGCTGCTCTGATGGGAATTGCCATTCAGAGGCTGTTTCCTGGAGTCCTGCCAGATGCAGAGCTGCCATCCTTGTGTCACTGCTCTACTTTGCAAGCTCTGAGCATAACTTTTGTCACTCGATACATAAGACTTACCCTATTCATTCATTGCTATGGACTTTGATTTTCTTTTGCTGAATCGTTAAAACCGCTGGGACTAAAGACAGCATCAGATGATCGTGAAGCAGAATGCTCCTATTTCATAATTAAATGTTTTTATTTCCCTGTGAAATACTTGGGGAAGAACATTTGTTTTCCACATTCTGTCCTCCAAACATCCAGAGATTCTTTATGACAGTAACGTGAATTGTATATTATTGTGCTTATAATCCAAGGTTGTGCTTGCCTTCAGTCTTTTTTAAAAATATATATATTTTTGGGAAAAAGAGGTAAGTTATACCCTAAGGGCTGTGAGAGTGCTATAGAAAGAAAGATGTCATTTCCTTAATCCCTCTTGGTTTATACCAGCATTCCTACTTTCTTTGACTTGTAACTCCCAGACTGCCAAGACTTAGAAAGGCAATGCTGTACTGATTGATGTTTCCAGTGGTGCTTGCTCTCCTTGGAAATCCTGTGCTAGATAGGACCAGCTAAATTGGTAACAATTTGTCCATCAGACTGTTGAATGGCTATATCTGACTCTTCAGGTAATACTCTAGGCTAATAGAGAAATTCAGTAAAGTACAAGATTTGCAAAGCTCTGTTATAGAAGATTGGCACATACGGAGAAGACAGCAGCAAAATGAAAGGAGGGAAAGAAGTTTGAAATTTATTGTTTCTCATTTCTGTACATATTTCCTTTTTGCTGTTAGAATGTACTAGAGTTGTATGCACTATAAGGAAGTCCGAGTCTTCAAAATGGTGAGCAAAAATATTCTCCCATTCCAGAGAATGGGGCAAGGAAATGTGCTTGTGTGGCTTGAAGACCTTGAGTGTCTGCAGAGCACTGAGCACAGGACAGCTGAGGCTCTGTTTTCCACCTTACTGCCAAAAGAGATGAGGCAAGGCACATGTTGTTTTGAGGTGCTCATTGTCTGCTGCTTTGTTTTACCATTCAGTCCCTAGAAAATTCTCAGCTGATCCAGTCGTGAAATACTGCGGATCCAAAGTGGTTGGAAACAGAGAAATGGTAGAAGGCATGAGGGAATGCTATGGACTAGTACCTGTGTCGGAAACAACCCCCAAGCACCTATTTAGTCTGGCTCCAGGGATGAGCTGCAGGGCTTTTTCTCTGTCTTTGCAGCTAGTGATGATTCATGGACCACAGTTTAGAAGACTCTGTACTGATGAGTGCTGCTGGCCTGGTGACTAGTGCTATTGCCAGTAGTCAAGTTTTATTACTTGGATGCCATGGAAAAGGAGGAGAAGTAATGGAAGTGAGAAGTCCCTCATTAATGGCACTGTTTTCCATCCTTATACTTCCAAGTGTTTATGGATATCTCATGTAAGAGCTGTGTGTATGCTGAGGATTTCTGGAGGGCTGTAACTGCAGAACAGCATGCAGGGCAGCATGTACTCCCTGCAACAGGAGAAAAGAACTTGGTATGAAAATGCGCCATGGAGCTCTGCCTGGTCCTTGAACACCCCTGGCCAGATGTGGCTAGTGGTTTTGAGGCAGAGGGGTGTTTCAGCATTTGTGTATCCTGTTGGGATAGTCTGTGACAAAAACATAATGGAACAGCAGTGCAGGCTTTACCTCCTGTGCATGGAATACGTGGGAGGTTTACCCCAGAATGCCATTTTCTCTACCAGCCTCCCAGCAGCTGATTCTCCTTTGTTATTTACCTCCTCCAGGAACTGCTCAGTCTCTGACTGACATCTTATCTCTGCTTCTGACTTTGTGAAGGCTCTCCAAGGATGTATTTTAAGGAGCATTGCTTTTAAAGATAGGAAACTCATTTGATATGGGAATTACAGACTTCAAAAAATGGCAGTGCTGTGAGAAGCAGAACTATTGAGAACTGATATAAGTGAGAGAGAGATGATTGTATTACCTGATGTCTGATTTTATATGAACAGCAATTAGAGCTTTTTCCATAGCAGAGCTATTCATACTGTCTCTTTTCTGGGTAGATTCTGATGTCTAATAGGGATTGGGGATCATGATGGAGGTTTATCTCCCAGTGAAGGTTTTGCTAAGGGCTACGCTTGCTACCTAAATGCATATCTTCTCAAAAACTGCAGGAAGTTAATGACTTTGAAAGGGTGCATATCTGTCAAATCAGGCTGACAATGACAAATGGACTCGCTAGTTATTTGTGAGATGCACAGCCAACAGTTCAATTTCATAATCTTCTTTCCCCTAGGAAACCAGGTTAGGAAGGCACTTAACAGAGTAGAAAAAAAAAAAAAGCCTTAAAGTTGGCTGTGTATTAGATACTAACTTCAAACTGCCCGCTGTGAGCCAGCTTCTGCTTACATTACTCATGACAAAGAGTAGCTTTGGCTTTGCTGATGTACTGATGAGTTTTTTGGCTGTATTGGTAAAGACTAAACACTTAACCGTGTAAGATTTGCAGTCAAGCCTATCCACTGTATCTAATTCAGACGGTACAAAGCTGTGGAAACCCTGCAGTGGATAAAGCCCCAGGATATGACATGTTATAGTTGTAGAGAAACTGGCCTTTTAAAGCAGTGAGCAATAGGGCTGCAAATGTTATTCCCTCCTCTGGACAGTGACTAACATTGAATCTGTTCCAGCCAATACTCTGAGTTATACAGAGTAAAGCAAAAGGACGATGAGATCATTACCACCATTCTCAGTTTGTTGCCAGACACTACTGTTTCAAACACAATTAATTAATCATGAATTAATGAATTAAATTAATGTATTAACTATCTATTAATACTACAATGCAATTTATTTACTTAGAATTCAACTTTTGGTTGGGATAGCAAATGTGCGAAAGTCGTATGAATAATATAAAGTATGTGTTTAAGATATATAAAGGCACTTCCCTGGGTTATTAATAGTATGAAGTGAGCACAGCTAGGTCAGAATGAAATGGGGAGTCGGGTGGAATGAAATCTGCATACTCATGAACATTGGAGACAGTAAATTGTGTTTCTTAGTACTGTCCTGTAATTGTTTCTCCGGGAAATGTTTAACCATCACAGGATGCAACAGAAGCAAATGAAATTGAAATTGCAGTCTGTAATTAGACTGTCATACTCTAACGCATCTTAAATCTGTCTTCAATAGAAAAACTAACGCCCTCCAGAAAGTCCCCCCAACCTGCTTCAAGTGTGAATGCATGCAGAGGCTTTTAATCTAGCACAATACAACTGAGATTTGCTCTAAGGATGCCGTCCGTTTTAAATGGTAGTTTAGGTGAGGCAGAAGCTTGATGTCCAAGGACAAAGGGCCAGATGACCTGCTCCTGTAAGTTTTCGTGCAGTGGCTTTCAATGCTTTCAGGATTTTTTTCTGCTTGCTTTTCCAGGTTGCCGCTATATCCCCTTTTGTTTTTCTCTTTAACTGTGGTACCTTTGTTTCTTCTCAGTTACACTCAGAATAGTGCAGCAGCAGCCACTATTGTGTCACCTTATTCCTGGAGTCCCTCTGAGCCGTACACATTAGGGTGGCTTGAGTCCAGGCCAGCTTGATCCCTACTGACTTATTATTTTTCTTTACACTTGTTTATGCTCTGTATGTTATGCCCAACTTGATTATCAGCTGTTCTCACAAGCATCTTTGTGTTTTCACCCCAATCAGTGCTTTACAGCAAAATTCTGATAACTAAAGCTAGCTCCCTGTTTCCTTCCAGCTGTATTTTGTAAATTTCTTTTTGAACTTTCTGTGCTGGTTTTGGTAAATGCCACATGAGGACTGTGAGAAAACAAAGCAGTGATTCACTAGTGCTGATTTTGTTTATTGCACACGTTCAGTGTGCATGCTGCTAGTTTCATGTTCTTCTTCCTCCAGCACCTCATGCTTTAATAGGATTTCGTTTGGAAAGAAGCAAAACTCTGCTGTGGGGTCAGGAAAACCAAGCAGCCACCTGTCCTTCATGCAGATGGCAGTTTGTGCTTTATTTTTTTCATATGAAGTTTACTTTCTTTTTCCCTCCATGGCTTTTCTTTGTTGCAGTTGCCAGCTTTAGTGATCAAACAGCTGGCGCGAGGTGGAATGCTCAGAATTAAAGAAGTAAGTCTCTTATTTAAAACAGGCTTAGCACTTAGGAGCAAAAATCTCATTGCCTTAATGAATGGCTACATGGCAGGCCTACAGTGGGATTACAAAGCCATCGCATGAACTGCAGTTCCACCTGCAAAGCTGTGCTTGTGCCAAGAAAGCCCATTGCGTTCAGAGGGCTTCTGTAGGCTGCAATGGCAAAACATGCTTCTGTTGGTATTATTTCCTCCCCTGCTGGAGGTGTAACTTGCTGGCAGTTTCTCCCTAGCCTCCATGGCTTAAGAAAAGCAACTGCACACTGCAGTCAGGCAGCTCTGGATCCAAAGAGGCAATATGCAGTCAGGTAGAACAAAGAGCATGATTTGTTTCTTCTCTTTCCCTTCGGAGGATGATAACACCTCCTTCCCTAGAGAGTAGGAAAAGGTATAGATTCCTTATTGGGCTCCTGAACTGACAGAACATCTGAGGTGGATGTTTGATCAGTCTGGAAAATAAAACAGTATTGGAAAGATTTCCAGGCAGAGTGCTACACAAAAACAACTTGCTTTTTCGGCTGGTGTCAGCTGAAGTGCCAAACATCCTACTCAGATTGCTTTACTAAATGTAAAAAAATGAACACAACTCGCTCTGGTATGTGAGCACAGATTTGTTATTTTTCTTAGCCTGTACGAAGATCTCTAATACAAAATGATTTTATTAGTATAATTATAGTTATTTCCATCCCCTACATTTTTAAGATGAGTAGGAATCACTTCCGTTATCTATAGGACTAAACATGGACCAGAGGATTGCATTCTGTCATTGCTGCAGTGGATGGCATGGGCTTCTCCTAATAAGCAACTACACTGCACAGCACCCTACAAGACCTGCAGGAGAGCTCCTTTCTCTAACTGCTGGGTGTTTTGGCCAAGCTTTCTACACAATATTTCTACTGACCATTGTGAAGGCATGTACTGGATGAGATGGATTTATGGCTTTTGTGTAAAACAGAGCTACAAATTATTGTGGAACCATTTAAGCTTCCACAATAAATTGTTGCCTTTCAATAGCATTTTTAAGAAAAAAATCCTTATGGAAACTAAGCTCTTAGATTTGGTTATTCATGGCCATCTTCATACACTGCTTTCTTCTAAAGTCCCTAACTGACTGAGAACTGACCTTAGGATTTGTTTCATGCACCACATTGCTCCTGTCAGGTTTGTAAAAGTATGGGCTGCCTTTGTGTTGGCCAATAGAAAATTTGTACTCCTGTTTTGCAAGCAGCATTCATCCTGGGTTGTAGCACAAATTGTTTACTTGCATGTCTTGATAAATCTTTTCACTAATCCATTTGTGGTAGCACGGAGGAGAGCAGAGATGACATGTTTGATACTGTTTTCTTCAATGGAGCAATTGGAACTCTGGACATGAATTGAGTTCCACTGCCACTTGCAATCTGTAACGAGCTCCCATCCTTGAAGGCCAGAGCTTTTAACACATCCACCATCTGCTCAGTCCTTGTTGTATTCATGCCACATGCTTGCCTGGTTTAGAATGACTTTGCAAACTGAAATATAAAACTCAGAAATTGTCTGCATGCACACGATACCACTCCCAAAAGATGTGTGGAGGCATCTTTGGTCATGAAAAATCAGATGCTGTTTTAGTGTTTATTTATCCATGACCCCCATCCACAAGACTTTTTCATTCCTTAGTGTACTACATTAAGTGCTTTTGTGATACAGATGCCCAGATAGCAAGAATCTGGTGCAAACGAGGGGTCAAACTCAAGAGTTGGCTGGCTGGTCTTTCAGTGCAGAGAAAAGCAGGAACAAGTTGCGTGAGCGTGAGTCCATTCATTGTGGCTGCATGTATTAGAATCAGTATGAGCTCACTTTAGGTTTGTTGTTGTTCCACGTCTTGTTGTTGATTCACGTCAGTGATGGGATGTAGTTTGTACTCTGGAGAAGATGCTGATTATGTCTTGCAGTCTTTGGTGTCCTTGTCATCCTCTGCTGGTGACAGAAGTGATAAGGGATGCACATTTACATCTTGTTTGGTGTGCTGCAGCTTGATATTGCAGCATGGAGTGCTCAGCAGTACTCTGTAATAAGACTGCTGTCTTCCTGGTCCTTCTTCCTTCTGAAAGTCAAAGCTGGAGGTATATATTACCACTCTGGTTTTGGTAGCCAAAGTGGCTGCCTTCCTGTAAGAGTCCACTTGCTCTACCAAAGCTTGCAATGAACTGATATTTAGAGTCTGGAGCCTGGGAGTGCTTAATGCTTTGTCACTCTAGCTGAAATCTCACTCTCCAGCACAACGTGTATCCTATTCAATTCCCTGCTTAGTATTTTTAGCTCAAGCTGCTTACAGTTACATGTCACCTTCCTGGTAATAACAGAGTGGATTTCTCTGTGTGTGTGTGTTAGAAGTGCTGCCTTTTGCAACTTCATTCCTTTAAGTAACTTGATAATTCTCGTGTGAAGTTACAAAACCAGCAGAAGCCCCTTCATTTTAAATCTCACTGCTGCCGGTTGAAAGAGTGCATGCTTATAGATATGTTGTCCTTTGTACCAGAGGTTTTTAGGGACTCCAAAACGGAACTCACTAGCTGGGAAATCTGAAATTCTCTGGCATGCTCTCCTTGAAACTGCATGTGCTTAGTCTTGTCGCTCTGCTTCTACAGTGGTACTTTTTCTTCTCACGAGGATTTTACATCTTCTGTAAACATCCTGTTGGTGAGATCCCAGCCAGCCCCCGATGCTCCAGAATCTCATCCAATCACTCAGATACCTGCTTCTGCATTGCTTCCCTTTGCTTTGTGGGTTAATCCTTATTGCAGCGCCTCGTTTTGTCCTAACTGGCGATGCTCTGTTAATTTTGTCACTCCAACCACGTGCTGAGGATTTTTCTCTATCATCCCATCTGTAAAAGCAGAAGTGCTCTGCAGCCACACGATGGCTGCAGGCTGGGGACTGTGTCGGATTCCTGCAGTCTTGGCACACACTTTGCTGGCTGCTGGTATAATAGGAGCTGTTAGGTTGCTCAGCAAGTTAGAGGCAACAGCCCCCATTACGCTCCGTAAAACAGCCATTTTTTCTCATCACAGATATCATTAACTAGTATGTATTGCTTCAGTCGCTCGATAGAGGTGTCAAATCTTCAGCTGAATTACCAAGCAGGTCCATTCCCTGTAAACAGCGGCCCAATTTAACCCTTCTTTCTGACTGCACGGCAGGTTGCTCACATACCCAGCACTACATGCAAGAGTAGCTTGATTTTGATTTTGCCTGCAGCTATGCCCTGCCCTGCTCTGCTCTGTGCCCAAATGAAGGCTCCCACCCTATTGCAAGATGCTTTGTCCGTTACTTCTACGTGCTGCTCGTAAAGTGGGGAAGCTGCAGGGTCACAGCTGGTTTCCAAATAGCTGTGGCATGTTAATTAGATGCAAACCTTTAAACCTCAGCTCTCCATGGGCTCCGCTGCAGAGCTTTTGTGGCTGCTGCTATGGGAGGCAGGGCAGGCGATGGCAGTGGGCTGAGGTGGTGTTTAAAGCCTGTCCCTGTGTGCTGCCTCAGGCTGTCTGGCTTGCAGGTTCCAAGCCATGTGCACAGGGGCCATAGTTTCTCTCACAGAGGCTGCTGTGGGGCAGCAGGGATGCTGCTTGTCCTGCTCTCTGTATCGGAGCAGTCAGTGGGAAAGAGCCCATGAGGTTTGTGGGAAATGATTGAAGCTGTCAGGGGACAGGGGGAGGGCAGGTGATAAGAAGTTGTGTGAGAACAGATGTGGAGCGTTCCTCGGTTTAACTCCTTGACCAGTATCATTTCAGTAAAGGTGGCTATGAGTTCCAGTTCCAGTCTGCTCTTCTGTTGCACCCTGCATCAGCATCTTTGCCTGGTTTTCCCCAACAAACATCCTGCTGGGAGGTACTTGGCCATCACATGTTTTGTTGACTGCTGTGCCATTAAAAAGAAGTAAGGCACAGATCTAGACATGTCCTTATGTGGTGGTATTAGCAGATAAAACATTCTCAGTGCTCTTCAATATGATGGGTTGGTGGGAACCTCACTCATCCTAGCACTGGTGTTATCACCGGTGATTGCATCAAGAGAGATGCATGCAGGGTTTGTGGAAAGAGGCATTTTCCAACATACAAGGAAGTAGGATCTATAGGGTAAAGCTGGGCTATATAAAAGGCACAATAAGAAGCTTCTGCAAAGTTATCAAAAGCTTGAATGCATGTTCTAGGATGTTCAGAGCCTTCTAAAAGGTTTTCAGAAACTTTTTTTGTGTCAATTAAATTCTACTGTGCCTGACTTCGGCCTGAGCCTGAGCAGGAAAGGTAGATATTCCG
>VXAB01009832.1:346178-446995 GCA_013399175.1 Odontophorus gujanensis | reverse complement strand
AAAAAAAAAAAAAAAGGGGAGAGCTCTATAGGAAGCAGTTTTTGTTGAAATTTCAGGAAAGAGAAGGTGTTCACCACAGATGTACCTCAATGCAGCATGCAGAATCATTTGTCGTATCCAAACAGTTTCAATGCCACATGCATGCGTTTGTATGAGTGAGATAACTGAGTTTTTGTGAGTGGGAGTTCAGTTTTGGCTAACAAGATCCTACTTCACTTCAAATTTGCAATAACAAGTGGCAGCTGTGGGACTTCCAAATATATCAAGTTTGGAAGCCACACTATGATGATTATACCAGAACAGTAGGTGTATATGGGCTTATTTTGTTCCACGGGGAAAAATACACATCAGGTTACATGAATATTAAGGGATATTAAGAGAAAATCAGATCAATTTCCTTGAAATAAATTGTGTGAGATAAGAGATGGGAGTTGCTGTGGCACTGTTGCTGAGATGCTGTGCATATCAAAACGAATACTCAAATAGAAGATTACTTTGCCACAGACACGGAATAGAAAGTCTCAGTAGGTTTTTTTCTAGGGGGAAGGAATTCTCAGACTGGACCGTTTTCTTATTGTGGAATTATATTTGGAGCTCTTTTTGATAAGAATAAATGATTCTCTCTAACGTTCATTACTGGAGATAGAAAAATAAATAAAAAATTGAAATCAACTATTTCTCTCTATCGTTCAATTGAAAACAATACCCCAGACAGAGAAATAAATATTTTTGTGCTCAGAAAACCACTTGAGCACTACAGCAATATCATCAAAGAAAGTACTATTTTTTTTTCCTATAGATTTGCTTTAAAATGAATGCGGAGAGCTCGGCCAAGGGCTCTGCGTTTGCTGGTGCTGCAGGACCTGATGCTCTGCTCCCTTGCTGGTGAGGCATTTTGACTGTGTCTGATGCCTTAACTGCCTCTGAGCAGGTGTGAAAGTGTAAAATTGGGCTAAAACACGCATTGCTTGAGAAAAGGAGAGGGGAGGCTTAAGTAGAAATGTGGCAGTAGTTTTAAGGACTGGCTTTACTTGTTGAATTTTCTTAGTTTACCTTCTGAAAATTAGGACCTAGGGTTTAAATATAATGTTGTATGTAAAACATGTAATTATTCAGCAGAGTGCTAGTTTTAATCTTTTGGAAAGCTACATCTCTTTGCCAACTGAATTATCTAATAGCAACCATTCCAGGCTGTTAGGTGCTCAATAGGTGTGCCAGAAGTGCAAAAACACTGTCAAATTCTTTAGGTGTCTGCCATTTAGAGAGTATAGTTAGATACAGACAGGAGGGGGAAGGAAAAAGAGAGGGGATTGAGGGCTTATTTGAAGAACCTGGGCGATTTAATTGAGTATGGACCTTTGTACGTGTTGGCTGTGTTACTATATAGCATATACAGCAGAGAGTGACTCAGTCACCTGTACTGGGGGGTGTTGGGATAGTGGCAATTCTGAACCCGGTGACATTCAAAAGGACCCCGCTAGTCCTTAAATGTCTGTGCCACAGTGAAATTCTGTCACACCTGAACATCTTTTAGTTCCTTTGAAGTTTTATTCCAGGTGTGTTTCTTCAGTTAGAACTACAGATGTGTGTCCTTGCTTTCACCTGCAGAAGGCAGGAAGAGCTTTGCCATTGAAAAAGACATTTGTGAGATGGACCCAGGAAAGTGAGTCCACACCTCTGTCATGGTTTTATGATTTTTGGTACTGGTATTCCACATCATAACATCATGCAGTGCATTTAGAGTTAAAGAGTTAAGGTTCCAGCTCCATGGATCATCGATAGTTCCAGGTATACCTGTCTCAGAAGAGAAGAAGAACTACATTCCCCAGAGGACTTTGTGATGCTTGGCGTTCTTACGTATTTACGCTCAGAGGGGGAGATAAAAACTGTCTGCGGTCACGGGACACTCTCTTTCCTTTGGGATCGACTCAGCAGTGGGTGCTCGCTGCCGTCTCGCCTTCAGCGTTAGCGTAAGGCCTTCGGTTTATCGGACACTCTCTCTTGCTCATTTTATTTGATTTATTAGCTTTAATTCCAATTATATTGTATTATATTGTGTTATTTTGCTTTCCGATATCTATTTAGTAAATTAGTTTTCCTCCTCAGATCGTTGCCGCTGTTTTGTTTCTAGGCCCATCTCCCTTTTCCCTTTTCCCTTTCCCCCTTCCCCTTTCTTGGGGTGTGGGTCCGTGGGTCCCCTGCACCAATCGTCACGGAACCGGGCCGAACCTGCCCGTAAACCGTTGACAACCTCTCACCTTTCAGACTCATGTGGTCCCTTTGTAAATGTCAGGACTGAACCATGTTGTGTGTGGTGTCATATAAACTGAGATTTATGTGCCAGGCAGAAGGCTGAAGTAGTAGTCTTAGGTGCTCTTCTCCTAGATGTCTTATAAAATCTCTTTTTCTAAGTGAACCAAGTTCTGACAATAGCAAAGCAAGACTGAGGGCTTTTGTAACATGGTGACAACCTCTTAACAGACTGCATTCAGTGTCTGGCTCCCACATCTGTAACTCCTGCTGCACCTCTTACTGGGAGTTTATTGGGAAGACTGGGAAATATGCTTGGCTTGCAAACCAGCTGCAGTACATTCTGGCTTCTTTAGAATAATTTGAGGGTTTTTATTTTTTATTTTTTTATAATCTGAAATAAAGTAGATCTGCTATTGTACAAAACGAGCTGAAGAGTAGAAATATCTGCACTGTGATTGTGTGCATTGCTTGGCTGGCAGACAACCACGTATCCCCCCAAACAAACCCCTGCTTTGGGGCTTGGGCTTTCTTGGGACAGGTTTTGCTCTTCCTGCCTTTGTTAACCTGCTCAGTCTCTGAAGTCACCTGTGCAGATCCAGGCAGGTAGGTTCGTTCTTCAGATGAGTGTTGCAGGTCTGCAGGTAGTGCTGTCAGGGATTTTTCTCTTTTTTTATTTTTTATATTTTCCCTGTGTCTTCAGAAGTCACACCTCGGGCCATTGAACCAGCAGGCCTTTGTATCCCCAGCTGGGTTTTATCTCCAAGGAAATGCTGCTAATGAGTTGTCTCTTAGGTCTGCCACTGCCCACTTGTTTGTCTGTGTAATTGGTAGGCGTGCTCTTCTGGGAAACCCTATTCAGCCTTGCTGTCTACTTCTTTTGAAAATGATATTAATTAAGCGGAAAGTTGTATTATTGGCCTTGAACTTTATGGCTGCCCTTGACACTCCAGAGAGTTTGTGCAGTGATCTAGATATTGTTTATACGTGGCAGTCTTTTTATTTTTTTAATTACCTTTGATGCTAAGTTTTAAACAGTTCCCTCTGATCTACTATCTATAAACCTGACAGAAGGATCATACAACTGGGAGAGTTTAATTTTGGTATCAAGCAGAGCTGAATAAGCTATTAAAAGTGTTTACTCATGAGTTATTCTACCAAATTCCGAAGATGGAAAGCAGCTTTATGGAAACAGTGAATGTTAAAATGGAACATTTATTTGGAAAACTGCCCCTGCTGCCCCCACTTGAAATTGAGTTCCAGAGGAGGAGTGTGGGACTTTCAGAGGGGACAGAGACAGCGTTGTTGTACTCAGTACAAGTCTTTAACAAGTACTTGATTCCGATCTGTTTGGCAGCATTTAGCATTATCAGATTGCAAGATGATCAGTTTTTCTGCAAGCTGAAGAAATCTGTGATGTGACTGGGGCTGCTCCTATGAGAATTTGTATGAATGTTAGAAACTTAGGGTCACTTGGTTGTGAAAGCCATTCACCTTGTCTTCAAGGGTAAAACAAACGTTGCAGTTCCACTGTAGCACTCCTCCTGCTTGTTTTATCGATGTCTGATCTGGGTGAAAAACCAAACCCTGCTCTTTAATTGCATGAGTGATGCAACTGTTGGTTACTGACCAATTGTCAGTAGCTGAGGTTGTTGGAACCCGGTCCCTTTTTTAGCACTCTGCTAGGAGTTCTGAGTAGCATGATCTCATGTGTACACAGATGTGTTTGAGACAGTGAGGGCAGGGCAAGAGTGCTGGGGACCTGTGAGAAACTGAACAGGTCCTTCATGAACAGAAGGGGTTGTTTTCATCTGTGTGCCTTGCACAGCGCCTTTCTGATTTATCATTTCCAAACATTTCATCATCAGTACTTATCACAGCACTTGGCCGTGCAGTGATTTTCTTCACAGCGGATCTCTGAGCAGAACAAGTGCTACTGCTGCAGTCTGCTTGGATGCCTACTTGCTACTCTGAATCACCTTGCTTCCTTGTCTTCTCTGTTTCCAGCATAATTTTCCTGGTTGATTCAGCTTCTTATCTTCTTTGGGAAAAAGGTCTTTAAAAAGGTTTGCTACTGCCTCTGCCTTTGCGGGAGTAGACACCCATCTGAATGTTGCTCTTTTCTTCATCCACAGAAGTTGTTTTAAACATTTCCTTTAGATGTTTTTATTGCAGCTGATTTTTATGATTTTCATTATGTGATTGTTCAAAATGCACAATAGCTGTATCTTCAGCCTTTTTCCTTTTATTTGTTTGGCATTTGTTTTTCATCACACCAGCGCTGCTGTGCTCGATCACCCAGGCAGCTTGGCAAACCCAAAGCCAGTGCCAGACCCTTCAGAAGGTGCAGAGAACCTGAAATGGGCAATCATCCCATATATGCCCAGGCCATTCTCTGATTCTACGTTGCCTTATCTGAGGATGATCAAACTATATATAGGAATGGTATGTTGGTTCCTCTGAAACCAGTGTGAGAAGCTCTGTAGACTCAAATAAGATGATCAGGCATTCATTAGCAGTCTGCATGTTTCTCGTGTGTGGCTTTGGACATTAAAATAATAACTTTTCTAAAGACAGACGGTCCTATGCTTGAAGATTGAATAACTCTATAGTTTAGAAGAAACAGTTCTCTCTGTTCAGTCAATAATGTTATCTTGTTAGGTTACGGAGATCTTTCAGTTAGAGCAACCTTCCCAGTGGTTATGACCTATTCTGTCCTTCCCGAATAGCATCGCATTGATTTTTGTCGCTCTGCCATGCTCAGGAAGTGCCTCTTTTGTCAAAGCCCTTTTTTACTGCCAGGTATTCAGACTCATCTGTTTTAGCACTTGAGTTTCTCGTATCAGCATACATGACCTTATTGCTACTATTTTTGAACTTAGGCCTTTTTGGCATTTCTTTTTCCCCCATTTTTTTTTTTTTCTCAGTTCATGACCTCTAATATCCTGAATGCATCATAAATGTATCTTTTTGCTCCATTTTTTCTTGTGCTTCAGCCATGGGTAGTTCTGTCCTTGTCTACAGTTATCTCTTGATTATTGGCTGTGAATTTTACAAATTGTGTTTTCTTTGACATTGTGCGGTAGGGAATGCTTTGGCAAACACAACTCTCTACCCATAAGCCATTCAAATACGTGGCCAACTTGGCCTTCAGAAGCAAGCCCTTGGCCATGTGAAGAAGACTTTTATTGACCTCTTAATGACCGCCTGTTTTTCTGGCATACACATTGATTAGCTATCTGGCACAAACATCCTTCAGTCAGTATCATCAGTTGCTCTATTCCTCACCTTCAGTGTGTTCAGACCTGATTTATGATAAACCCCATGTGTCTGGGAATCTGAGGCAAGTACCTGCCCACCGCAGGTTTGAATAGCATGTGCTTGGACATCCCTCCAGGTCACTGAAATGCTTTAGTTCCTTGTGAGTAAGAGAGCTAGTCTGTGTGGGCATTTGCCCATGCTTTATTCTGTCAGAGTTCAGCTGTCATCAGATGCAGTTTCACTAAACATTCTCAGAGTGAAAGGTGCTGGGTATTAAAATGCATTTGAGCCATGGTTTTGTTTGACACTGCAAAAACCAAAGACATTTCTTTGTTTGCCACCTCTGTTCCCAAATCCCTGCCTTTGTTATCTATCAAATCACTGACAGACGTCTGTTCAGGAAGTAGCAATTGGGCACATTCACTTGGTAAACGAGTTCCTGATCCAGCAAAATGCTGTATGTCTGCGAAACTCCAGGTCATGCAAGGATACCATCTTTTAAAAAATGCTAATGTTTTCTTCAGCTGTTCCCTATGTCCGTGTTCCTATGTTGGTGAAGACTGTTGCTCAGCAAACTGAAATACATGTTTGGCAGTGGCCCTGAGGACATCTTTCTTCCTTCATTTTCCCAAGATTGCTGACTGAAGAATGACAGAAGAAAAAACTTGCAGATGTTTTCTGCATTAAATAAAGAGCTTTCTCTGTGAATATATATCTTCTGAAGCTTTTTATGATTTAATTGTGAGTTATGTTTGGGTTATATTTTGTAATTAGAGGACAGAACAGATGGCACACCTCTCCTTAAAGTGATGTGTAGAGTAACCCATGATGCGTGGTGCTTGCTGTCTTGCTCACCAGAACTGGAAGAAAACTTGCACTTGCTTTTCTCAGCCTTGCTTTGCCGGAGCTTTACATGGAAACCATTAGCAGAAACTTTCACCAAGTCTCACTTAACAGGGCCACTCCTGCTGCTACTTGGGTTAACAAACTAAATACAGTTTGGAGTAGTTGTTGGGTGGGCATTGGGAAACATCAAATACCATGAACAGAGACATCCTTCTAGAGACTGTTAAGATACCAGTTCAGCAGCAGAGGGACCAGTATGCTGTTAGAAAGGAAAGCTTTTGTCAAAACATAAGACTAGTTCAGAGCATTTCAGAGATTCCTAAGTGAGTGCCTTAGTAAAAGAGTGATCTTGATCCTTGATGAGGTTCTGCTTGAGGTGCATCTTCACCACCACCTCAGAGTCCTTCTATCCTTTCATTGATGCACAGAGTTTTTCATTCCTTTTGAACTTCTGAATTGTTTTGTTCCCTGAAACAGTGCAGGCAGGACTCCATTACAGCTTAAGGTAAGATTACACCTTTCCCCTCTTCAGCAATGTCTGCTAATGAAATATTTGCTTATACTGTAATATTTGTTTTCAGTCTTCCTACAGAGAAAATGTAACAGAACTGATGCGGTATCAGATGTAGCAATATCCCAGCTTTGCTTTTTGTCATTGATGCCAAGTTGGGCACTCATTCCAGAGGTGCAGGCACATTCCCTTTTGGTGTAAGCAAGAGCAAAGAAGTGTGAGGTATCAGTGTAAAATATGCCTGATGTAGTGTTCTTCGGAGTCCTTTCCCTTATCACCCATTTAGAAGAGAGTTTATATGACTTTGGCTCTAGGTCTAGACAGGTGTAGCACCTAGCAGGCAGGTGGGATTTATTACCAGAGGTGCATTCAGAGTTTATCTATGGAATAAAATAGAGGACAGTTTGAAGCCCTGTTTTTTCTGCATCTTCAGAGGGTTCTTGTTTTTCTGTTGCCCTAGCATTAATCTGGCTGTTTCACCCATCCGCCATCTATTCCCCTGCCTATATTCTGTATCTTTCTAGTGGCAGTTATGGTCTATAAAGTCTATGTTAGTATCACTGTGAGAATTCAGAATGACCCAGTGCTATTCTGTAGTCTTTTTCTCTCCTTTCTTCTGCTTCATTAATTTCCCTTTTGTTTTCTTTCCTTTGGCCAATCCTTCTCTTGTATTCAATCTTCTGTTTTTTAATTAGTATGCAAATACTGGCTTTACAGTGAGGAGGGAGTTGAACCAGATGATAATTTCTATCATTATATTCACTGAAAACCATCCAATGGAATCCACCATTGGAGTTCCGAATCACAATTCTTTTGTGTGGACATTCCCACATTTTCACTTTCATGTCACTATGTGGTGATCTCGTTGAAAGACAAAAAGCCCCAAATCTGGAATTCCTCATGTTTCCTTGATGGCATACTGGATTGACAACCATGATGTTGGTTTGATACATCTACCTGTAGTTGTTAGTATTCTTTATATCACTGTGGTTAAAATCTAGGCCTCTGATGCACGGTCGAATTATCACGTCCACTGACTGCTGCTGATGATATTGTATTATGGTGTGTTTGAACTAACTCCATTTAGCTTCACCCATATTGAAAAATTCATGTTTCTTGCAGTTACTGTTGCTAGAAGCACACAGCAGCATCATGGGAAATGAACTGACAAATGACAGTGTTGTTATGGACTGAGATCTTAGTTCAGAGGTGTTGGGTTAGGGATGCTAACTCAGGCAGGGTCAGGCTTTCACTGACCGGATTTGTAGGGATAGCTACCGTTTTTCTTACTTGCACTGAATACTGCTGTGTTCAGTTGGTGGTCCTATTGATTTTTGTGATTTAATTTCTGGTAAGAATTACTAACCCATGTGACAGGACATCAAAATCTGTCCTGACTGATGACAGCAACAGACAATTTCCCCCCCAGCCCCTCATTTGAGCTCAAGACTGGTGGTGCTTTCCTCTGAAAGTAAAATGTTATTTGCTGTGTGTAAGACCGCAGTTTTTTCCAGAGACTTCTCACTCAAGCTGCTTGATCTTGTTACTTTCTAGCCCTGAAACACTTAATAAACATTCTTAGTGAAAAATCTGCCTCAAAACATATTTAGCCTTGGGCTGAAAGCTGCAAGAAATCCATAAAGACAAGCAGCTGTGTTTTGGAGGCCAGGTGACGTGGCCCATGATCCCATCCCTTAGAGAACTTCAGTAGAAGTACCGCGGCCATATAATCGTGTTCACAAATTGGACTGCTGCTTCCAGGCAAATAGACCTTTTTTATTTATTTATTTATTTTTCTCCCAGTACCCTTACACTTACAATCCTCTTCCACTCTTTTTTTTTCTTTTTCTAGGGCAGAAAGGGGAAAAGGTTTTAGCAGCATTTCAGGATGATGTTCCTATGGCTCTAAGAACTGTGTTTTGTCAACTGCTGTCTGAGCTCGTCTTTTTACATAACAAATTCTTGGGTTATGAGGCACTGAGAGAAGAGTGTTTCAATGATTAATATCACTGCTGGGCACCAGGATGTCAGATGGCTGCTGCAAATGAGACTACAAAAAGAGGAGATTGAGGCCAGTTTTCTGCTGGGTGCCCAAGGGAAGAAAGCCAGGTTTTTAAAGGTATTGAGAAACCAAAATATAAAGCAGATACTTCTGTGTCTGCATGCAACTTTAGTTGCTTAATGATTTCAGATACACAAGCCAACCCCTTTTCACTCTTTACTTAATATCTGATAGTGATTACAGAGCTAAGAAATACCTTTGATTTTAATGAAGCCTGTTCTCTTCTTATGGTGCGAAATTAGCAAGGAAAATATCCCCATTATTGTAAATAGACAAAAACTGCTCAGATGTGGATGAAGAGTGTGAGGAGCCAGATCTCTGGTCATGAAGGCCATGATAGTCTTCTGAATTAGTCACGGAGGCTTTGGTGCACAGTGTGAGTGGATTGGTGAGGCTCACTAACACAGATATCTCACAGGAGCACACCACCTGTGTCTTTGGGGTTTATCTGGGAGAGTGAAGATTGCAAGAGGTGGAAATGGACTTCCATGCTCAAACTTTCCCTCTAGAACAGCGCCCTTTTTGCATTATGAAGTTGTTAAAGAGGTTGGAAGTGACTTTTATTGATGTCTTCTATTTTCAGCAAGTAATCAGAACCAATTTATTCTCCTGGATAGGTTATTGTACAAGAAGGCAGAGGAGAGGCAGCCTAAGGATATGCAAAGCATGCTACTGAGGGTGTTTCACTGATACCCCAAATACCATTTTTTTGACCATTTGTGTTGTTTATAGTTCTCTTCTTTCCCTTCTTATTCTTAAAGCTAATAAACTTTGCTACTGGTCTGGGTGCTGGTAGGATCGGAAGTATTGTAGGCTATGAGGATGTGATTATGACCACAGCCTGTGCCCAGGAAGCTGACTTAGCTTCCACAGCAGGAAATCTTTTATAAAGGTGACTGTTAAATTAAAGTGCAAGCATTTGCCAAGGAGTATGATGCCCTTCAAGTAGTTAGTTAACCACTGAACACCTATACTTAATTAACCACTGAATGCCTGGTGTCTTTCTGCCAGTTGGAAACTACCCATGGATGTGTGAAAGAAAAATTACCTGTGCTGCAGTTTTAAATGGACCTGGCAGATGTGGGGCTGCTGAGCTCCCTAGAGGAAGGGCACTGTTCTCTGCCTCATTACATTCATTAAACTCTATACAGACCTTAAGTGTCTGCAGGAGTGCTAGGGGCTCTATCCTGCTCTGTGTTTCCTCTACAGAGGACATCTTCTGAGCTCTGCAGTACCACTGGCCTAACCCGGTTGGGCATAGGTAAAAGCATCAAGAGATGCTTGATCCAGCAGCTCCTTGTTCTTTATTGCTCCCTGCTGATCGTGGAGACCAAGTTCACGTGCAGGTTAAAGATCAAGCTTAAAGAAGATTTCTCTGTGAATCCAGCCGTCACATGGAACTGATTGCACTTGCCCCACCTGGGCACTGGCATCCTTCAGGCCTGGCAGAATTCCTCCTCTTATACTGCCTTGCCTCTTTTTTTTTTTTTTTTTTGCAAAGCTCTTCATTGCTGTGATAAATACTGCTACCCGCATGTTTTCAGTTTCCCCCTGTCCATTTAATAAGCAATTGCTTTGTGCTGACAACTGGAAAGCTGCCTACAAGCAGTCAGTGCTGCTGCGTGTCAGCCCTCGTCTGGTGGAGGCAGCAGGGAATGCTGATGAGGACAGCAAGTCCCATGGTATAGAAAAGGTTTACAGTGGGCTGCATCCATGCAGCTAGAAAAGAAGGGGTTTGGAAGAATGTGTTAAAGTGAAAGGATGGGATTTTTGATTTCGTTATCAAATAGGTATGTCAGCTATATGAATGAATTCAAGAGGCTTTTTCTTAACACTGCTTTCTTCACACAACATGTCTTTGTTACGTTTCATGTCTGCTGAAGGTGAACCTTGGAGGGGGGAGGCCTACCTGTTCCTGGCATTGCACACCATTTCTGGTTCTAGGTGCTCATCGTGTCCCTTCTGACCTTTAAAACTGAACCTCAGTTTGCTCACTGACAGAAGCGCTGGAGGTGCCATCATCTGCTGTAGTGCTACTTTTTTAGCTCATGCAACAACATTGCCTTGTTCCTCCAAACTGATCTTGTCATGTTCAACGTTGTTGGATTTTCTTTTCCCACTTCTTTCTCACTCTCCTCCCTAAGCCATTTCCTCTCCATTTATCGTGCTGTAAAACCTTATTATTCCCTTAGGTTGTGATTGACTCTCTAGTAGCAAAGTGTTTTACAACACATGCAATGAAGATGTATAAAAATTAGTTGTATTCTGTTCTACAGTCTAGCTTTTTGTTTCCAGCTTTCCTTTCTTCCTTTACTTTCTAGCCTGTTCTGTTGTACAAAAGAAACACCAGTATGAGTGCATATTAGCCACTCCAGATCTTGAGGTCTCTAGCAAACTATTTTTTCTTCTGTGCAGTGTGAATTGATTTTGTTCTCTGTTCTCATCTACTAGACTTTTTCTTGACTTAAGGATCAGTCTAATCTCTAATTTTTGCTATACTCTGCACACTTTTATTCCAGATCTCTGATTAGATCTGGCTGTGGCATTGTTCCACAGTGACACACCATAATTTCATCAACCTTTTTTTTTTTGTTTGTTTCCCCCAAGATACAGTGCAGTTTCCTGTGAGGTCTCCACAAGATGTTGCCATGCTGTGAGGCAATAACTCATCTGGAAATACAAATACCCAAGGGCATCTTTAATTCATAGTAATGCATATTTTAACTTGCACAGGGTTTCATGACATATCAGGAATTTCACTAAAATATCATCAGCTCTAACGTAGGTTTTGATTTGTTTTGGCTGGTTTGAGAGATTGGCATGTAAATATTTTCTAGTCACTTGAAGCCACTTTTCTTTCCTCCATGGTATTACTGAGGAACCTGCTTTATATTACCTTGCAGTGTCTTCTAGCATTTGGGTTGTGATGCCAGGTTAAATGGGTTTTTCAAAGCCTGTATGGCCAAGTTAACTGCTGAGGGCCTTGTCCTTTACCTGGATTGCAACTCAGAGAGTGGGGAGATTGGCATAACAGCATTTTATTTCATTCCCTGCACCATTCCCTGGGCAGCTCTACCCATAGTGTAAGACCTCAAGCAGAAGTAAATTCCTCTGCCTTTGGTCAGGGCTGGATTTCATGTGGTGAGACTGCATATACGGTGCAGAATATAAGAACATTTTTCCATTTGTTAATTGTATAAAAATCTTTGCCGTAAATATTTGTTTGCGTTACTCTTAACACGGTGGGGGTTTGTTCTTGGAGAGTCCTGAAGCAGTGCTGCAATGGTCATGATTGTCAGGTGTAGTGAGATCTAAAAGCTAAGCCTCATCAGAAGCCAGTTACAGCCATTGGAGAACAGCTGACCTAATAAGCTTTAGAGTAGGGCCCTTCTCCAAGCCTGTATCTACTTCAGTAAGAGGGGAGAGGGAAAGCACTTAAAGATTATTTTATTTTTTTTGTTTTGCTCAACTCTTTTTCTCTCTCCTCTCTTTTCTTTTTTCCTTTTCACTTTGGATACCATTTCCAAGCCAGCTGTTCCAACTGTCTGTTTTCTCTTTGCAACCTCATTTATAGTAGTATTTACAAACTGCACACAGACTTGCAGAAGCTGTTCTGCTTTTCTTTTTTTTCCTCTGAAACTCTTCAAGTAGAAGTGGTGTCAACCACTGTATTCTTCCTTTATGTGGCCCTTCCAAAGTGCAGTTAATACTTCAAAGACAATTTTTCACTTAATTTAACTGATGCTTCATATTTGCTACCACTGCTTCAACAAAGATGTTACAGTTTTGATGTCTTGAGTCAATAAACCTCGCTGTCTGCTTCCACATTCCTGTAGAACCCGGAGCTATTGGGTTGGTTAGGGAGCACCTTCTCTGCCAGCAGGAGGGAAGGGTTCAAATTTCTTACACTGAATCTTCAAGGAAGTTATTTGGGATCTAGTGTTGCACCACTGATTTCAAGGATCTTCTTTCAAATGTTTCAGTGGATACACAATCAGACATAACTTTCAGATTCATAGTTTTCCTTCATTTAGGAGATCAGCTATACTTTTTAGTGCCTCCCGTTATGACAGTACCATTCTCCAAAATAGTGAAAAAGAGCACCGAGTGTGCATCTGGGGATCTTTACCAGCTCTTGAAGACCTTACATTCTCCTTTTAAACAAAATTGATTACGGTTTAATGTTAGGCATTGTGCTCCTGGAGGAGGCTTATTTGGTGGAAATGCACATTTTAATGATTCCAGTGGGATGATGTTTTTAACCATTCTAACAGTTTTACTTACAAAATTGTATTTGTAAGAACTTTGTCATCAGAATAGAGTGAATAGTTTGTTAGCAATTTGTAAGACGTAGAGAAGATCCAGTTGCTCTGAGAGAACTATACCTGGCTGTGCATTAACACACTCTGTGAACAAAGGGCTGTTTGCATGCGTGAAACAGGTAGAGAAGCTTTGAAGATAAGCGTGGAGCAAGCCAAGTGGATTTGCTTGTCAAGAGTTCATTCCTGTTCTTTCCAGTGAGATTCATGCAGTAAATTCTCTCTGTTTAAAGTGGAGATTTTGATGCTCCCATGGTGTGCCAAGTGTTTCCTTAGGTGTGTGCATTTGGTGGCGTGCAGCAGGAGGCAGGGCAGGGAAAGACAGTTTCCATGTGAGGGGTGTCAGCCTCATCTGGCTGCTTTGGGACAAGAAATTATGTTGCTTTCAGAGACTCGTTGGTGGAATCTAATTAAACCACTGCATTAAAAGAACTAAAACCCTCCCCTTAAGTGGATTCATTTGCTGGCAATTTGGCATGAAACCAGGGACCCAGGAACAGATTTTTTGGTTTAGTTTTAAAAGATTAGGAACTGCAAAATACATGATACAGATTTCTGGCATCATTAGCAATTCCGCTTGCTTTATTTTTCCTGTCGCTCTGTAATGAGTAATGAACCAAGCTGGTATTAAAGGAAGCTTAACAAGCTATTGCCTTTTAAATTGCAAGTCTCACAATATGTCCCACTCACTATTAATTTTAAATAACTCCCATTTTTGTTGCTGTCTTTCTGTTCCTTGTGAATTTTGCATCATATTTGCATTCGCACATCTTCAGTCCTCTCCACAAAGATGCAGTGATTGGACTCTCTCTGTTACCAGCTACCAGCACATGGGAGCAGAGAGTATTCGTAGGCAATGAAAAGTCAGAAAAAGTACGATCAAAATCAGAATGTACGTGAGAGGCAAGACAGCCTGTGGAACTCACTACTGCATTGAAGTTGCTGGAATTCCTGAAAGGCACTCAAAATTACAAGTCTATTAACAGCATTTGTAATTGAGCTACTGAAGTCAGTAGTGTGAGTGAGCCTGAGGTTTATCTTGCTTGAAAGCTGTCCCTGGCCATTTGGCTGTAAGGAGGCTGGAGCTTAAATCACTGGTACCATTCAGCTGGTACTTCTGATCTCTGTAGTTAAAAAAGAGTTCTCTTGATGGAAACATGCAGATTGTTGAGGTCAAATGACATTTTGGTACAAGAAGAGCTTTTCCAGTTTGATCGGGTAATGTACAGTAAGTGTAGAAGAGAATGATGAATGCAATTTCAAGTCCTTCTGTTTTTCGTTTCACAAAAATTTAACAGCAGATGGTATCTAGCAAAGGTGAGAGATTACTTTGACAGTGATAAAGGAAAATACCTTGGAATTAACCTACTTGAGCTTATTATCATAATGTATATCATAATCATATCAGCGAAGGTAGAAGAACCATTTCTGAATGCAAAATATGTTCCTCTGGTCCTCTTCTTTCTCAAGAGACTTTGGCATTGAGGATATGTAACTTCTTTAGTCTCTTAATTCTTGAACTGCACATAATAGAGATAGAAATCTTTGTATGTTAAGAATTAAAGCACTTATGGGATAGGAAGGAGTTTGCTAAATGTGATGTGTTGTTTCACCGTGCACTCTAGAATTGACATCCCCGTCTCTGAAGCATCTGTTGTAAGAACAGATGAAATGCTGGCCTGATTTAAAATTTCACTAGCTAGACAGATAGTAATGCTGTATTTACTTAAAGAATATGTAGTAAAACCTGTTGCTTTTGTTATTGTGTGGCATACTGCAGGCAGTGTATGTTTGAAATGGTGAAAATCGGGAAGAAAAAACTATTAAAGGGCTATGTGAAATGTGAAGGCAACACTTGAGGATCAGGCAGTGCCTGTGCATGGGAGTCTGGAGCGAGTTTCTGGGGAAGTATTGCTGAGTGCTGCCTCTGTCCTCTGCTCTAGGGTATGTCCATGGAGGGATTTGCTGCTGTTCTGGGTGTAAGTTCTGAGCTGGTACAACCATTTCACAGTGAAATACTGGGCTCTTGAGAAACAGACTCTATAAAACTGTCTCTGTTTAGGCCCAAAGAAATGGATGATTTCAAATCCCTCTTTGCACTTCAGATTGTAAAATGCCAAATTTCAGAGCATTAATTGTAAAGAATAGCACCTTGCTCTGTGCCTGACCCCAGAAATACTGGCTAGCTTGTGGATTAAGGTATTATTTACTGCAGGTATGAGGATTAGAATTTAGTCATTACTTGAGTAAAAGAGTCACTTTATGCCAAGTGGCAGTATTAGATGAGCGATGCCATCTCATTCTTGATAGGAACAGAAGAGTAATCCCATCTAAATGTGGTTCTACATGATAGAGCCTAACAATTTCAAAGAGGAGTCATTACAGACTATCAAGTAAATAGAATGTATTTAGAAAGGAAAAAGCCCACAAGCTTGAGTAGTTGTTTACCCGATGGCTTAGCACGTGTAGGAAGAGGAGTCGTTATCCTGTCAGGCATCCTATATACCTGTCAGAGTGTTTTCTGTTCCTCACTATACATATTTGTACAATCAGATTGAAGTCTTCAATGCAAAGGAACTATTACTGACTGTGATCTGTAGGTGTTCTCCAACGACGGGAATATCTTTGGTAATAGAAAAGTGATTTCTTTAAAATAGGCAAGGCACTTGTTTTGTCCTCATGCTTTTAGGCATTCATGAGGAAGTAGGGGTGGGAAGGGGAGAAGGAGTGTGACCCGAGCTCTTCTTGGGTGAGTTTCCAGCTCTGTTCAGTGTAGTTTCCCCTCAGGCTAACAGAGATTTCTGTGCTCAGCTCCCAGCAGCCAAAATGGCTGTGGAGGGTTTGCCTGCCCATAATGTCAGCTTGAGGACAGATCCTTTGACTGAAGTCTTGCTGGAGGTCTCTGGTTCTTTCAAATCGTGCTTTTCGAGAAGGGCAGGGATGCTGAAAGTGTTTTCCACTGTTCTTGGACATTTCATCTTGGGGTTTCGTTGTTGCTTTCTGTTCCACAGGTGGGGTTAGGCACAGTGTGCGCTTGAGTTTGGAGCAGGCTCCATGCATGGAGCGGGTTGGGTTAGGGTTGGGATTTTGTACACTGCTGTGTCACTGAGGTGCCTCAGCCAGATCCAGGCACTGATGTGGAAGGCGCAGTGCAAGCACTCAGGAAGAGAATTTCTGCCCAGAAAAATGCATAAAAATGCAAGAAAAAGTAGAAAGAGGTTTTGCTCACAGAGAACTGAGCCCTGTGAGGCCTAAGTATCAAACAGGGAGCAGTTTTAGTAAAGATTTGAGTTCACTGAAAAGTCAAGTGTTTGTTTCATGTTTGCTGTTGGGTGTGGGCAGAGTAACCTCACTGCATCTGATCCTCTGATGCCAGAGATCTAAGCACCATCAGCAATCCCAGTGGCTCTGAGGAGTACTTGGATTGGCACTTCTTGCATCATTTTTCTGCATTTCCTTAGGTCAGTTGGCAGGCTGAGATGACTCATATTGCTCCAAAGAACCAAGAACAGCAGGAGAGCTGTGGGACTGTGCTGAGGGCTGTCAGCATGGTGTATCTGCAGTTTTGCCAAACACCTCTCCATCTCCTGCTTGGGTATGGCCACTCCATTAACCCTCCAGCTAAGCAGAGCACTTACATTTGCTCCCATAGAGAAAGATGCATACACAGATGAGAAGAAAAGGAAAAAGTATCTATTTATCCATAACAAAATCCAGGAGGAAGGCTTGCTAGTATATGTCAAATTAGCTTTGAAGTTTCTGTGATGTTGCCAGAGGCATGGGTTCAGAGCAGCCGCAGAGGTCCTCTGCCCAGCCTTTGTCTCAACTCTACTTCTAATCACTGGTGAAGTTTTCAGTGTTCTTTCATCTGCCACTATTTCCTGTTATTGTGGAGCTGTGCTGGTATTTGTGTTTTATTGACTTTCTGTCCAGTCCAACGTTTAGATATTGGTGCAGTTTCTTTTCGCTGCTGCTATATCTGATGAGTTACGTGCTGTATTTCAAAGGTAGTTAAAGCCAGAGAATATATATTTTAAAGTGTGGTTTTGGTCGGGGAAGCGACTAAGTAAAAATAACTCCATCCTTATTGCAGAATGGTTCCCTAGTGTATTTTTGAGACATTTGATTATTTTGACAAATACAAGTCTTTATGCTTCCACTCCCTGCAGACCTTGTAAAACTATGGAAGAGTGGCCTGTAGTCTTTTCTGCATCTGCTGCTTTAACTCATTGGCACGGTCCTGAATATGCAATTCTCAGTCTTTATTACCTGAGCCTGCTGTTAGAGACAGGAGAAATGTAGCGTGATTTTTCCAATCTCAAAATGAGATTTTTGAACTGTCAAGAGAGAAAAAACCCATGACTGTGTTGTAAACTGACTAATAAGTGAATTAATGCTGGCTTTCTGGTCTCCCTTCTGTATAAACTGATTGCTCCAGTGGTGGGCTGGTTGATGCCTAGAGGGTTCAGCGTCAGCCTGTGTAAGAAGGTAAGGGCATGAGATGTATCTCATTAGGGCAGAGTGGTGCATAAAATATACAGCTCCATCTGTGTTCTCCTCATCTTCTTGTAGAGTCTGGCGTATTAACACCTATGCTCTCTCATGAGCATCCATGCCCAGCAGTTATACCCATCGTAAACAGAACAGGAGACTACTACTGTGCTCTTTTTTTTCACTCCTGCCATAGACTGATCAGGCATGCTGAGGCTTAGCTTCTTCCTTGCTCATTAGAGACAGAGCTGAAATGTAAAATCTCAATTTCAGCCCAGATTTCAAGCCTCAGGAATTTGAGACTGCCTCGATTTAAGGATTTTGTTCCAGGTCCTAGTGCAGCCATGGCACATCTGTAACATCAGCTGGGTCTGCATCTTGGTGTGACCCTTCTGCTCCATCAGTAAGCAGGGAGGCAGCTCTGTCCTGCTGGCGGTGACCTGGGATCTAAAACTACCAGAAACAAAAAATAAGTGCTCCTTTTAGTGCATCTCTGGAAACAGAAGTTTTGTGCCTCTTTCTACTGATTTAGCAAGTCGTTTCTGAATATGTAGCAAGGGCTGGGGGAAAGGCAGGGCTATGAATCCTACCACGGATTGAGCCAACTCAACACTGCAAGTGCAAATTAGGGCAAGATGCTGTGAAGTGGGTACGGAGCAGAACTGTTGGTTTTATTTTTACCCACTGCATTATCCCCAGATTTTGAACTCTGAAGCTGGTTGGCAGCTCGTTCATCAGCCTTTGGAGATCTACAGGCAGAATCCATGCTTCTTGTACCATCTGAGCCCCCTTCTTAGAAAGCATGTGCTACAGTTGGTCAAGATTGGGTTTTTGTTATCATAAAAAGCCTCAATATAGATTAAATGAGTTTTTGTTTACATTTTCTCCTGTAGTTTTCTTTTTCAGAAGATATGAGGAAAGGGAGTTTTTTTTTTTTGTTTTTTGTTTTTTTTTACTATTTAAGAAACTTGAAAGATTTGTGGAGGCTGTAGCTTATTGCTCTGCTGTGCTAAGTTACAAGCTGGTAATGAAAGCTCTTATACACTTTTGCTGTGTTCCTTGTATAGTTAGACACTATTCTCTTGACACTCATGTATTTATGTAGTTGTGAACATAAATCTTCTTCAGAGGATTAAAAAACACGTTCCATCAAGCTGAGATACATGCTTATCATTTAATAGATAGATAGTCCCTTTGAGGCTCTGACTGTGCCCTAGTACAGGGATATGGAAGTATGTTTCTGTAAGGAGTTTCCAGGTCTCAGCATTAAGATGACATTTGTTCCTCTGTTGTTGTAAGTGCTACCTCAAAGAAAGATCTTGGTTGATTTAAGCTGGAATTCAAAGAACAAGCCTATGAGAGGGGAGAGACCAAAATAGAGGGCCAGCCTCTGATTTGGGTGCTCATTCTGCTAGGATGGTTAATAGCCTGATGTCTGTTGCTTGCACCAGATCCTTCGGTTGTTAGGGAGTGTTGGATCTTCAGAGAAATAACATTTATTTTGTTGCCTATGCTCTAAAGCTGTTTTTGTGATGGGAAGAGGCTTTTGGTTGTGATGATGGCATTGCAGCATTGCAAATCAGTTAATTGGGAAATTAACCTGCATTTAATGACAGTCATGTACAATGCCCCCGTTATGCACTTTGTCAGACAAGTGACTTCAATCTGAAGTGTTAAAGAAAGAACAGACCTTCCTGGAGTATACTTAAGATGATCTTGATACACAGAAGATTTTGAGGTTTTGTGTTTTTATTTTTTAATAGATTTTTCTATGGTTTTATTATTCTGCTTAAAGGTATTTCCATCACATCTGCTGTATGGTGATTTTCACGGCAAGCAGAGACCTTCGTGCAGTGTGCAGTGGAAAAAGGATTGTAGTTCTAGAGGAACCTTGTAGGTTGCGTTAAGCTTCCCTAAAGAAGACGCAGTGAGAAGGGTTTCATTCTTATTACTCAATAGATATTTAAAAGCAAGAAAAGAGAAAGGGCTAATTGAGGAAAAGGGAAATGATGCTTAAGTTTTGATTGTGATGCTGGTATAGCTGTTATGTTTTTGCTGGTATATGCATAGAGAGTCCTTTTTAATTGAGTACTTTCTGTTATAAGGTGAAAGTTAATTTAACAGCAAAACGAAAATAACCTGAGGTAAGTTTGATGCTAATTAATCTGTGAGGATTTTGAGAGGTTCTGCAGATCTCAGTCACAGATAAAGACCATCTTAGGCCAGGCTTTCTACACTGTTAATAGAGAAGCAGCCCCTAACTCCAAAGAGATTGCAGTCAGACAACTGACAAAAATGACAAACAGATGGGAGGGTGTGCAAAGAAACAGCAAGACAATTAAGAACCGCACAATAAGCAATGCAGTGGTGCTGTTGAAATGCTCAGTAATTATACCCAAGTAAGAAAATGATGGGTGGTGAATTGCATTTTCTGCTTGAAAGGGATAGAGTTGTTTCTTTCTGTTCTCAGCTGACTGCGTGCAGGAGTGTGTGTGTTCATTTTCAAAGCCTCTTCATCTTTCGTGGTGTGAACTCCGGTGTTTGGGTGTGATTCCTTCAGGCTGCCAGCTACCCAGTTGGATGGAAGCTGTATCCAGAGCCATGGGTGCTCTCATCTCATGGAAACAAGCTCCCAGGATGACTTCAGATGCTCTTCTGAGGCTTATGTCTTCGATCTCTGCATATTTTGCTGATTTATGAGCCAATATTAGTGAACTCATGGGGTCCGTTACCACTGGGAGATGAGGGAAATACCTAGAGAGAGCCAGAGATAAATGCTAAGCGCTCTGAGTTGGTGGTGTCATCTACAAGGATCAGTGTTCTACTCAGTAGGCAGTAGGTCCAAGAGTGGAAAGAAGGCCAGGCATGCGAGTGACCACAGTTAAAATGTGCTCTTTACTCCACAGGCAGCAGAACAGATGTTACTAGAGTTTACAAAATCAGGTAATAAGCTCTGATGGAGAGAAGTACCTTAAATGTGTTGATCAGCTCCAACTTGGAAAGCCAGTGTGTGGCGACTTGAATAATCAGAGCAGGATCTTCTTGCGCTGACAAGCTGAAGGTCTGTCATCATTTCTTACAGGGAGCATGAAATACATACTAACAGCAAACTAAGAGGACATATTTTCTGAGAGAGGATGAAAGTACGTTAAGATTCTCTTCAGTCATTATGGTTGTGGCATGTCTGTATGTCTCTTATGTCTACAGATTCTGCTGCATTCCTGGCAGGGCATGACCCCAGAAATCCCAAGATGGTGTTCAGACTGTAAGCTGACCTTTCCTCCTTTGAAACACGGCGGACCTGCACTACAGATGAGAGTCTCTGAAGAACTGCTGTGCAGTTTCTTAGGGTATGCAAAATGTGCAGCTTGTAGCTGTGCACTGGAAGAGCACTTTTTGGAAGAGGGAAGACTGTTATCCTCTCTATATTGGTTGTATTTTTATACATCTCGCTAATGAGTCCCAACTCATGCAGTTATTATAACAGAGACCTGCACAGTTGGAACCTCTTGTCAGCCGCTAAGCTTCTGCTCTTCACAAAAGGAACATTTTCTAAAGTTCAGCAAAGTCTTAGGAACAACAGGGGTTCTCTAATGAGGCTCCATTGTCTCCAAGGTGTGAGTGATTTTCTCTCCTCTAGAAGGAGACTGTCTTAGCTCCTTGTTTCTGACAGCTTCCTTCCCAGCTCCCTGCAGACCGGAGGGGAGGGAGTGCTACAGGCGAGACACAGCACAGAGGCTACGTAAGACTTTTTGTGCAAAAACCACATCTGAAGCGTACTAGGGATTTTCTTTGTCATGAGTGTCTATCTGATCTCGTTCTCTTTCAGTAAGTAGGCAAGATAGTGCGTATAATAGGTGGATTCATGAGACATCACCTGTGATATGAGTGCTGGGGTGCAGGGAGGCCTGGCTGCTCCCTCACAGGTGGGGGTCCATGGGCCACATGCCAGTGACATAGCCAGTGGGGCAAGGGCATGGTGGCCTTTCAATATACCTGATCTGTTCAATCTCTAAGAAAAGGAAAACATGCTCTCCAGATGAGTGGTCTGTGGCAGAAATAAATCAGCTATAAACTGCTTGATTTCCTTCCAGAGCAGCTGCTTTTACATAATTTTTTTTCTAGGCATCTTGGAGAGGCCTGACGAGGTATGAACTGCGCTGTTCCTGCAGCACAGAGGCATACTGCTCTTTTTCAAGAGCAAAGTGCCAACCTGCATTTTGTTGTGCATTGCTTAGGAGCTGTCTGCAGGGGTTTTACAAGGCTGAGGTGGAGGGAAGCAAACTACAGGCAGATGCATGACCTTGAGAGAGTCAGTCAATTGCAGCTTCCTTTGCCTGTACTGCCTACAAGCCTGTGGCTGGACTACAGTCATTGCTCTTCATTCCTAAAAATGTTACTTTTTCGGAGGTCCCCAAGGGGGTCTCGTTTGCCTTCAACATTTTTTGGGAATGATTCAAGGCACAGTGAGAAAATAGAGGGGTTTAGGAAAAGTGACATGCTGGCCTATTGCCTGTGAGCCTCTGGTCTTTAGTGCTTTTGCTGAATATGTTCTTGGGTTCACGAAGGCAAATCACTTTTATTTTTTTGATGTAGAGACTTGTCAGCTAGAAATGTGACCTGAACCAATAGTTCATTTCACACCGTAGGTACTGCTCAGCAGTTGGCATGCTAACTGTGTGAGCCTGGTGACTGCAGCTGAAAATGGAGTAACCCTCCATCTGCCAGGAATTTGAGAAAGGGGAAGGAACCCAAGATGGGAGCATCGCTGGCATCTAACGTGGAGAAGAGAACTAGGAGAGAACCATGGGTGGATCTGAAAGATGCTTTCTTGTGTTTTACAGACTTTTTTTATGAAAGAAAGTGCACTATGAAGTTTACCTTGCATTAACTCTAAGCTCACAAAAAATAATGTCAGGCAATATAGTCATGTTGCATTCACAGGCTGGATTGCATATGAATCTCTATTCTTAGTAGCTATTCATTGGGAATAAGGAGCTAAGAACTTCCATTTCTTAGCTACAGTATCAAATAAAATGTCTATTGAAGAGACCTGATAAGAACTGTAATTATACCATCTCTACTCCTTCAGGACCTTGAGATCATTCTGGTCTAAGTAATTCTGCTGAGGTCCACTGCTTTTATCATGAGTTGGTGCTTCTAAATGGTTAACTATTGCACATCTTTGGGGCTTCAAGTGTCAGATTCAGGATGGCGGTTAAGCTCTCTGCATCTTTGCAGGCCATTGAAGGACTAGCAAGACTCTGAATCAGAGGAAATGGCATTTTCTTCTGCTGTGGTATTAACCCAAGGAGAAAATCCCAAGAGAGTACCTTTGCATTTACCTAGTCACTAAAGCAGTAAAAGTTATTGGGATGATGTTGCCTGGGTATCCAAAAATGACAAGGGTTAGGCAGTAAAGTTATTTCAGTTTCAGAAGCATAAGGTTATGTTAAAATGGCACAGAACAGAGTTTGAGTAGTTTCAGAAGGAGGTGTTACTTGATTTTGCTAAGTGCAAGACATCCTGTACTTGTGGGAAGCTGCAGCGATACAGAATCTAATAGGCTAAGTCTCTGCTTTCTGGAAAAGGGAAAGTAGAAATACAGTGCCATTTAGGAGAGGTTCTTTAATGCTTCAGAGGCATCCCAAACCACATTTTAGATACCAGCTGCTGTGTATGGCTTTCCCTGCTTTATAGCGCGTGTCATTTGAATTTGATGCTGAATCTTTGGCTAGATGTATGGGAATGTTTTTCTGCCTTTTACATGGTGGCAATATCACTGTTCCCTAGAGAAAATAACTCTCCCTTCAAGCATTTGTGACTAAGAAGGATGCTTGAGGCACTTAACACCTCGTATTTGGGAAGGCAGTTATGTTGCTGGTGCTCTGCTATTTTCTTCAGAGTGTGGAAGTATTTTTTAGAAGGAAGAGAAAAAGCTATAGCTGTGACCAATTCTCATTGCAAAGCATGAGAGATAAAAACCGTATTCTTCTGTGGATGTGTGCTAAAGGATGAGATTCTTCTCAGAGGCTTCCTGCAAACCCGAAGATGGTCCAAGGGACAGCACTGAACGAGAAATGCCAAATTCTGCTCTTGCAGCAGAATCACCCTGAGTTAGCTGTGCAGGCTGAGGACCAAGAGGCTGAGCAGCAGTCCCTCTGCAAGGGCCCAGCATGTTATGGGGGATGTCAAGCTGAGTATAAAACAGTGGTGTGCTCTTACTGTGAATGAGGAGTTTATATATGAAGTGGAGCCACTGCTCATCTCGTTCCAGTAGCAGAGAGCTGCTGAGGCTGGTCACTGACTCTCTCTATAATAGGGCCAAGGCACGTGTTTCCCTCTTGGTGTTTTCCCCAGTTTATTTGAGGTAACCCAGAGTTGTTGCCGTCTCTGGATGTGAGACATTATTAAAAAGCAGTCAGCTAAAAATATCCAACAGTGAACCAAGGTTCACTCCCTTGGTTCAAATGACAGCATCCCCTGCTTCTGCCTCGTGCAATCAGCTGCCTATTTTCTTCTCATTAAATCTTTGATTTTTTTTCCCTATGCATTTCATTTCCACCCCAGAGAGCTGACTTTCTTCTAGGAATCGTTAGCTGATGGCAATTTCCAGTGACCATGATCAACTGCAGTTGGTGTGATTCTCTCTCTAAAGTTTTCTGGAATTTTTAGTGCTTCTTGAAACTTCCATGAGATCGTCAGGTCCAAGGATGGAGTTAACAGAAAACCCTTTGCATTGCTGCAGTACAGTCGTGCTGAAGTCTTTAATGGTGCCTGTGACTAGCAATTTCAGCTGAAGCAAAATGTGTAATTGTCAGTTGGTTAGACTACTAATGGACTATAAGGAAAAGTGTGTCTTTAACAAAAATAAATAGGGCCATATTCTCAGCTTGGTTAAACTGCCATTGCTGAGCTTATTTCAGTGAGGTAATGATGGTAAAAATCTCATCTTCCTTTTTGGTCTTTTAATTCTGTATTGCATTTTGGATGGCATTGGAAAAAAACAACAAGAACAAAAAAAAACCAAACAGATAAATGTTGTGATATATCAGCATTATGCTGGAATATTTGGCTGAGCACTTCAGGCAAGACTACTTGTTGAAAGAAAGGTAGGCAAGTGCTAGTATATGGATACTTGGTGCGACTTACATCTGTTGCCTTCCGTACAGTTCTCCTGTTTTCTTAATAAATTATAAATGTATCTGGAAGACTGTAATTTGAAAGCAGATAGGAACTGCGCAGTCCCCTGTATAGTAACAACGCTGGAATGCTGAAAAAAATGGGAATGAAATTTGTCATGGAAGAACTCAAGTGAATACGTCAGATAAAAAATAATTCCCAATTATATTTGAAAGAAACAAGTAATTTGAAGAGTGGTAAATAGGATGCATCAGATTCTGCATATCGACAGTGTGAGACAGTAATAGAAAGCACAGGTGGGAGGTCTGGCTGGTTTTGCTGAATTGTGTTCTGTAACAGAAAAGACAACTTCTCCTTTAACTGCCTTTCAAATACCTCACATTGATCTATCAAATCTGATTCTGGATCTTTTGATTGCACTGGGGATTCAGATAGCATACAGATAATCTAGAAGCAGTGTGGAAGGTAAGAAAAAAGATCTTGGTGATAATTATGAGCAGCATGGTTGAAGAATCTGGCAGAATATAGTAGAAGTATGGCAGATTAAGGGTGAAACTAGAAAGGAAGGAAAGGAAGCATCCATCCATAGATGGATAAGCTTTAGAAAGGATGGATTACTAAGGGAAAAATCTCCTTTCCATCTGTAGAAGCTGGCTTTGCTATGCTACCACTGCAACCCAAATCTGAATGAGTAGAAGTTAAAGAGTACTGAACAATTCAGCAGTGGCTGAGAAGTCACTTGGGGTGAATTTAAAAGCTTGCGCAGTCAGTTCAACAGGAAAGTTCAAAATGACAGCAGTAGTCAGAAGAATAAACAAATCCAAGATGTGTACCTCGCTGCCTACTTATAAGAATTAGCTCTGAGCTGAGTCTTTGTTTCTGACTTCGACTTGAGGGCACTGGGTCTTGCCTTTCCACGAGGAAGCAAAAATAATTGCAGATCATTTTCTACTCAGGAACGCTGTGACCTACCTTCTATAGATCTTGCAACTTAAAATAACTCCCAGCTCATTACATGCATTTTAGTGCTGTCTAGATCTGAGAATACTCCTTGGTCTTCAAAAACTCCCAAGAGGTGGTTGCCGCTACGTTAAAAATATCACTCTAGCACTTAGATTTATGCTAAGCTATGATGAATTTTCATGCACCGGGAAGCATCTAGGAGGATTAACTCTACCAAAAGCATAAATACTTTTTAATAAAAGAAGAAGATATGGTACTACTTTGTTTCAGATAAACTCTCCCTTTCACATTCTGCAGTTAAATTTGTTCAGAATGAATGTGGAAAGAGCTAGTGGAGTTTGCCACTTATGTTTTATGGTCTCTGCATTCACGTTTTCAGTATTCAGCCTGAGGGGTTTTTTGTACACATACAAGATTCAGATTCCTACAGTCTTTGCTTTGTCAGACAAAGTGCATGTAAGAAGGTTGAAGCTTAGAGTCATAATTCACGCACTGTGTAGAGAACTTTATCCAATGTTGGACTTCATTCTGCTTAAGAGATCTTCAAACTTTTGTTGTTTGAATTTGTCCATCCAAATTTTTGCAAATGTTTTTGTTATGTCCAGTACCACAGGATTTCACAGCCTTTCCAGTTCTGGGTTCAAGTGAATGTGGCTCATTGAATGCTTACAGCAGAATCCCATTTAAAGAATGGAGGCAACCTTAGGGCTTCACCTATACAGTGACAGCTGCATTCACTACTGAGTTAACTGCATTGTTAGTGTGATGGTGATCGAGGAAGAAGTGCTCTCAGCTGCCTCAGACTGTCAAAAAGCGATAGGAGCTAGTCAGCTGGAGAATCATAGAGTAATTTCTGTTAAGTATGATCTCTGGTGGTTATCTAGGCCAACTGTGAAAGTAGGTTTGCTGCATCAGGTGATTCAACATTGGATCTTTCATTTGCTTTTCCAGTCAGATTTTAGGTATCAAACAAGTGGTAACAATCTGGCTATGTGGCAGTGCGAAATGTCACAATAGTCGTGGTATCTTCACTAACTCTTTGCTACAAAAGGCTCTGTTTCTTCCATCTTTGTTCAATTGGATGAAAAAGTCAAGAAAAGGGATTGGATGATCTTTACTGTCAATATTTTCCCATCATTCTACAAAATCACATATGTGGTTAAAAGTGGGGGAGAAAGGTCTTGCAATTTATATGGATAAGATAAAGCCTGCAGAATCAGAATGTTTTCTTCTTCACCCTAGTAGAACCTTCCCTCAGATGGTGGGCAAATCACTTAACTTTTGATGTCTTACTTTATTTTTGTTATGGATAACATGCTGCTTGGCGCTCCTCTGAAGTAATGGCTTCATTTCTAGTGAGGTAAAAAATGAACAGTGGGTCATCTGATCTGTACTCTTGTATATACCACCTTGATGAACTATACAGAGACATTCTGTCTTTGAGTTTGTGTTTCTGTAAATTACCTGTGATGTGCCATAGGCAAGATGGTGGGAGACCTTCTATGAGTCTTGCATCTTCAGTTCCTCAGTGGCCCACAGGAACAGGGGATGCCTGATTAATACGTTTGTGTCTATTCACTTCAGCTCACATTCTCATTCCTCTGAAAAATTCTGGACGAATCCTAAGACCTCTGGATCTCCATTACATCACTGCTTTATAAAATGACTCCCTTCTGTTCACACAACTTAAAAGAAATCTGCATGCAAACCTGTTCAATTATATGTTAAACCTGATTAATGGTGTTTTTAGCTTGTGGAGATTATTGTCTGTTTGGGCTAACATACAGTGACTTCAGCTTACTGGCATTCAGCTTTTCATCCAAACTGTCAGTAAGACTGTGTCATCACAGAACATGTTCCATAGATTTTTATGGTGCATAGATTATGCACCATAGTCAGTGTTCCCACAGAGATGGAGATCAGAAACCCACAAGCAGAACTGAGAGATAGAAAAACAGATAACAAACCTTATCAATACCAAATAACTTTAAGTGGACAGTTTTTATGCCCTCCAATAGGAGGGGAACAGGGAATGACGTGAATAGAAAAAGTAAGCAATCTTTAATTAATACCAAAAGCACAATTTTTTTTGCACTATTATTTCTGATTTTTATTGCAAATAAGATGTATTGTGTTTCTAGAATTTCCCTAGTGCCCTCACCCTTCTGCAAGACAGGTTTTTTTTGTTTGTTTGTTTGTTTTTGTTTTGTGGTTTTTGTTTTTTTTTTTCCCCTGAGATTTGCATTTAGAATTAAATTTTACTTCTTTCTCTCAGGTGCATGCAGGAAAGTGAATATTTTTATTGCTATAGCTGATGATGTCTGCTCATCAGTAAGATGTGAAAGACCTTGTATGCTTGGTTTGCTGTTTTTATTTCCCCGGATGCCTTTTCTCTGCTAATGCCACACTTCCACATAATGAGCGAGCTGGTGGAAGAGAGGCTGCTTGGGAGGCTCCTAACATGGAGAGGAACAGAATTCTGCAGGCTAAAAAACACCTGTCCAGCAACCTAGCAAACTGAAACTGTACATCATTTCCCATTCTGGAATCCCTTCTCAGCTGCCGATGGTGTTGCTGGAGGAGATGGCATAGCTGATAAAACCAGATGTGTTCTCCAGCTCATAAGTTTTTGAAGTTGTATGTCTGCTACAGCAAATAGCTAGGCAGAAGTTGTATTGCCATACTTTTGGGGCTGGATTGCTTCTGGCATCAGAATCTGAAGTTCTGAATGCAAAGGAGTTCTGTTTTTAACCTTTACAAAACTAATGTAGCAAAATGGCAGCAATGTTGTCCTCATGTAGTTTTCTTGTGGTGCTTGACCATATTTACTGTCTTTTTCTAAAAACCCAATTGTTCCATTTACATTAACACATCAGGATATTACTTTTGATTGTTGTATTGAATGCATGTCAGTTTCTCCAGAGGAAAAGGTGTTGGTCAAATGCCACACCTTCCAGAGACATTCAAGTGTTCTTGAAGAATCAGACTTCTATCTATCAGCCTCTCGTCCATTGTGGTGGTTAAAGGTGGTCAACAATGAGTTAAAGGAAGCCCTTGCTTGACTAAGAATTTAAAACATATGTTTTAAGTAGAGGACTGTGTTGCAGCTGGGTCTGAAGTCAAGTGATGAGGTGCTTTGCTGGATATGTGCATCTTGCCTGGTTTTGTCTTTTTCTAGCCACTTTGGATAGAACTGTAAAGCTGTTATTGACCTGCTTCTTTTTTTCTACCATATCATCTCTCGCATAGACTAAACTGTTACAGAACTGTGTTTGATCTCCACTACAACAGTTAGGATCCCAGAAAGTCATTAAGACAAATTAATCTCTTGGATTACCCACATGCCTTGTTGCTTTTGTCCTGCCTTGACTAACAAGTTTTGACAAGTAAATTATCAGGTCAATAGCCCTTGTAAGATGAGGCTGATTGAGAAAGCTGGAAGCAGCTTCAAAGCACAAATGGTTTATTGTCACAAGAAGCATAGCAGATCTTCAGGGATGCTGAACCCAATTATCCATATCCTCCTTGGATAACGCCAAGCTGTTTCAAGCTAATTACCCAGAGTTTAGACCAATCTGGATATGAATTTCATCTAGTTCTAATGAACTTTTATTCTTTGGGCTTTCTCTTCTCAACTGCAGCGAATTTCACTTTCGAGTTAGTGTTGTTTTTGTTTTAATTACATTGCTGCAGACTAATTGGATGGCTTGGGACTAGATGCTTAATAACTTGATATTGTGTATTATTAGTGCTGTCATTTAATATTAGAGTCTGAAAGAAAGTTATTACTACCTACATAGGTTTCAGAGCTAATTTTTCAAGGAGTAACTTGGATTTTTCCACCTCTTGGTTCATTCTTTCACTTAGTGACTGATTGAGCTCTTAGTAAGGTCTATAAAAAGATTGTCGTTGATTTGTGCAAAGCTTCTATAAAGCTACTGAATTAGATCTCTATTTAGAAAAGTACTTTAGCACGTGATTAAAGAAGTTGCCCTGTCAACAGAGCTGATGCACATATCCAAAAACATACTGAATCAAGACTTAGAAACAGGTAATTTATTCAGAAATGTTTATCATTCAGTTCTCTAGAAAATAATACTGAATCATTTTAAGGAAAAAATAACCTAGTATTCACCTTACTCTTTTAATTTTGACCTCATATTCATGACTGATTTATCTTTCATGTTCTTGCTTTGACTAATCAGGGAGAGACCATAGAAGCTTATTTCTAGCTTGCTGTCTCATTCACCAAATCTTTGAATGTTTCAAGTGTGCTTCTGTTTGCCTTTCCTGGTTTTTCTTTTTTGTTTTGTTTTTGTTTTTTGCTTTTTGCTTTTTTTTGCTTTAGCTGAATGACATTTGATCTACCTAAACTGAATGGGAGTACTGCTATTTAGTTTACAGGAGTAGTGATTTTTACCTGCTAACTTCAGAGAGCTGATGTGTTATATGGCTTGCTGTGAGGTTGGGATTAGGTCTTTAGGGTACTTGGCCCTCCCCTGGTGCACGTAGAGTTGTTTTCAGCAAAGCACTCGGGAAAAAAAAAAAAGCTTTTCTGTAAGAATGAAAGTCAGTGGTAGAATGTTTACCTCCATTAAATAACATACAAAAGTGGTTTCAGTTATGGCATTGTCTTTACAGAGTGAGACTATTCAGTGCCTAGTTTCTACACCTCTCAGCTTACTTCGTGTTTTCTCATGATTCGTCCATGTTTACTGCCTCTGGTAAGGTATGTAAGTGCATACCTAGCTGTTCCTCTTTGCCATTTCACCATCTCTGTCAAGGGTGCAGATGATCCCAGGGAAGGAAGCACTGAAAAAAACCGTACAGTTGCATGCCAGTGCACCCTCATCTTTGTTTCCTTAAACCTTTGGTGAGAGTTACATGGTTTATATGGAAGCCGTTATATTAAAACTCATTTATTTAAGTTTTGGAATCACTGTCTGCGTTAGTAGTAGTCACTAAGATGTTGCTGGAGGAAATATTTATGTATTATTTTTAATGTTTTGTTGCTTTGTTTCACTCATTTTTCTTAGTCTGAGGGGATAAAACCTAGTGGTTCAGTTGTAACTTCTATCCAACTAAATTGGCACTGCACTGTTTACTTCAGGTTCTAGAGACAGGCTATGTGTTTTTTTAAACTCTTGTTTCCCATGTAGGAAAAAATATTAATGTTTGTATTCATGTGACCTTTAACAATGTTTTTCTCGAGTTCCAGTCTACAGCTTACAACTTACAATGCATGAGACCTGGAGATAAGGCAAGTGCAACTTTAGGTCCCTTTATACTTCTCTCTTTTATGAAATTCACACTTCATAAAGCTGCTGAGAAGCTTACTGTACAGTTTCTTCAGTTTATGAGGATTAACGAGGGCAGAGCTTGTGTGGGGAGTCAAATATGGATAACTATGATATTTTAAACACAGATCTAAGCGCTGTTTCCCCCCCATCTTCATTCTTAAGTCTTCAAGTCTTTCAGTTTTTCAGTCGGTCTTTGAAACCATGATTGCAACTGGTATTGTTGTTAGCTGAGACTCTGCTGTTATTTCTGGCTCCAGGAGTTGGAACTGTAAGGAAAACACTAAACAGAACAAAGCTTGAGATAAGCATGGTGGATATTAATAATGTTGATGAGCTGCAAGTACTTGTCTTATAAGTTATTACAAACATGGTGGGAGTTTGTGTTGTTACACAGATAGTCCTGTGCAGCACTATGTCATCTGTGGGTCCCTCTACATATCAGTGACTTTCTTATAAGTTGTTGTTACATTGCTTTCTGTTAGCAGAGTCATCAGTAATTAGGAGAGAATCTGTGTATGTATTTCCAAACCTACTTGAAATTGTTGTTGCATGGAAGCAATAACTTAATGGGGAAATGTGAATAGGAGTTTTGAATAATGTTAATCCATTGAAACCACTTCCTTTCCATGATCAGGTGCTGTTAGAATAAGAAATAATGCCATATGGTAATCCAGAGCTGTGACTGGATAGCAGAGATGTGCTCTTAAAAATAAAGAAAAAAAAAGAAGAAAATCCAAACTAGTGCAAGTGAGAGAAAATACTGCACTGCAGAGTTATTTCAAACAGGAGGAAATGTGAAAGACTGAAGTGTAGTAATACATCTCCACAATGGTTTCATTTAGAGGTTCTTGGCAGGTAATGCACTGAAGAGGATTCACACGGACAAAAGGACAAGAGGAATGGCCTCAAGTTATGCCAGGGGAGATTCAGGTTGGATGTTAGGAGATCTTCTCAGAGAGAGTGGTCAGGCACCGGAATGGGCTGCCCAGGGAGATGGTGGAGTCACAGACCATGAAGGTGTTCAGGGGGTGTTTAGTTGTTGTACTGAGGCATGTGGTTTTGTGGGAAATACTGGTGATAGGTGGATGGTTGGACTGGATGATCTTATAGTAATAATAAAATAATAATCAATAGATTACTGTGCAGGGCGTAGCATGAATTTACTCTTTGGATCACACAAGATGATTCTGCAGTATGTACTGATTACTCTCTTGAAAACTTTCTGCAGATGCCTACCTCAAGGTTAAAAGACAAGGGGATGTGTATTGCTGTCCCAGCCAACATACAGCTAGAAGTACAGGTGTTTTGTAAAAAAAAGATTTTTTTAGAAGTATCCTCTCAACAGTAACTAACATGGAGCAGTGATTGCTTTTTGAGTTGACCCTAGCTGCTTAACGTTTATCCCAGCAGCACTGAAGACAGAATTTTGAAGTAATTGAGATCCATGACTGGTGTGGAAATGCTCCTGTGCCAAGCAGCTTGCCAGACTGCACCTGTACACCAAATGGGTTTCCAGGAAGGCCTAGAGGCAATGTCTATGCTCTTTAGCCTGAGTTAGACCTCATCAATCAGCAAAAATGTGAAGAAGTGAGCACTGTGTTGTTTCTGTAGCTGAGGACTTTTCACACAGGTGGGGGGGGACTGTAATCCAACAGAGCGTTTGCTTAGAATTCATAGATATCAGCTATATGGCTGCTCTGTGAAGACGAAGGAGGAATTAGATAGACGATAACTAATTAGAGTGATGGATGAAATTCTATATCCAACAAAACACAGGAAATCCATAACAGTCAAATATTGAGTCCTAGTTTTAATTTTCTAAGTCCCCAGGCCAATTCTCTAACCAGAAAATATTGTTAATGTCATAGCAGCTAGTTTTATACCAGGTAGACAATATTAGAAATAATTCTTGTGTACCACGTGAGAGCATGAGGAAGAGTGAAGCCCCTAACACTTCCTTTTAATGCACCTTTCAAAACATAATGGCAGCAGTATTTTTCCCAGCAAGTATAAATTCACTGCTGTTACCTTACATTTCTTTCAACTGTCATTACTGCTGATCTGGAAGGGAGGATCAAACCTTTCCTCTGCCTTTTTCCTTTTTACAGTACAAAGCAGTTGTAGCTATAAAATAGTGTCCTAGTACAAACAACAAGAACAAAACCAAACAATGTTTTACAAAGCCAGTAAGAAACAGAACTGGAAGTTTTGTATCTGTAAGAAAGCAGTTACCGTAAATTAAGTCAGGTTTATTTATGAGACTTATTAATGTGAAATGTAGGATCCATGTTCTAGAGTTTTTACAGACAGCTGCTCTCTAAGGGACTGAGTAATTATGGTCACAAATACTGTGTGTAATCCTGATGAGCAGAGGGGAATGCTGGAGAGAAAGGACTCTGGGAGGATTCTGAGGTTTCCGCAGGGGTTGGTTGTCTGGCTGAAAAACAGATGAACCTGAACAAAAGCAGGAATGCAAAAAATTAGCATGGCCAGCAGTTGACTATTACAAAGTTCTTGTTATTGAGCACTTAGAAGAGAAAACAAGTGAAAGTTAAGTTCTTTCTTTTAAAAATGGCCCGATGCAGTGCTCTGTCTTCAGGACCTCTCCTGTGGCTCCCTGCTGGACTCACTGAGCAAACCCAGGCCTCTCATCACCTCACATCATCAGGGGTTGCCAGTTGCCCTTCTGTATCCCCAGCCTGCTGGGTATGGTGGGATGGGCCGAGGGCCCTGCCTACCTCTGACCATTCATTGAGAGCATCACAAGCCCCAAATTCATGCTCAAGGAACAGGTGGAGTAAAGCTTGATAGGGGTTTGTGTGCTTGGTTGCATATTTGTATTCGTACCTGAAAACTCTGGCCTTTCAGTGATCTTCAGATATAGGAGATCTCTGGAGTCTTCTTGTGTTGCCTCAGGTGCTTGTCAGTAATTAATACTGCTGCATCAGCATCAAAGGTAGTTATCACTCCTTTTATGTTTGTGAGTTTAACTGTACTGCCTGCTAAGGCATAATGAGGTTTTATGAGGATGCATTTCTCCACCTGTTTTTAGAAAGGTCCAGTTACCATGTTTTGGGGGAAGTTGAGGGTCGCAGCAGAGTTAAGCTATACATGGGGAACAAAAATAAAAAAAATAAAAAGGCTGTTACAAAGTTGTGATTTTTCCTTGAGAAAGTAACCAAATGAGAGCTACTGTGTAACACTGTGGAAAGAAAACAAAGTTGGTTTTTTTTTTATCAGCAGCCTCCTACAACAACGTCATCTTTTTCAGAAGGATGCTGAGATTTTTCTTGATCTCTTGGCGAAGTAGCTCTCATTTGCCTGGGCTGTGGTGATGTGGTGGTACCATGTGCTTTTTCCTCAGATTAGTGCTGCTTTAGGATGGGCCTCAGCTGGCAATAAATAAATGCTCTACACAGTGTGACTTATTTCTAGCAAATTCCTTAAAGATCAGTAAATAACCTTCAGGGGATAGCAAACCCTTTTAGGCTTTAGGCAGGGGATCGAGCCTGAACTGGTAGCCTGAAGGTGAGTGGCTCCTGTTTCCATCAACACAATTCGTCCCTTTTCTCCAGGGTTTTCAAAAAGGTGAGTAGAGAGCAAGAGCTGTTGGTGGCTCTCACTAATCAGCAGTCTCCAGTTTGAGTTAGTAGCTCTGCAGTCCTCTCATGGCTGGTGTGCTACCATTTTGGGCTGGATGGCTTTTTGCAGAAGGTGAATGTGATCAGTGCAGCACAACTACGATATAAATATGAGTAAATGGAGAAGTAGGGAGACAGACTGTCTTGTGATGCTTTCTGAGCATGGCTTGTCAGCAGAAATTGTGGTGAGAACCTGCCACACAGCCATTGAAATCCCAAAAGGGAAACTTCCTTCAGCCAGAAGAAATTTTTTCCTCAAGCTGCCAAGTGTGTGACAAGCTATTAGTGGCACTGTCCTCCCGATGATGCAAACCTGTGTAAAAGTGCAAACCTTAGCACAATAAATACTTCAGGGCATAAACTGATTACCAGCTAGGATAAAGCTGAACTTTCCCACACAGGTTCATGCTGCACAGGATAGTTTGACACAGACAATAGTGGCTGACTCAGCATGGTTGCCCTAGCGTGGGATGAGAGATATAAGGATGGCTGGAGCTTGTACAGCTAACAGATGGAGGAAAAAAGCTTGGATGGTGGCTGTGATGATGATGATGGGGTGGTTGTGTTGGCTTTTTGTTCTGTTAGTTTCTACAGTAAGGGAATTCTTGGAAAGAGGATGGATAAGGGGTGCAAGGAATGATTCATTAGCATAATTTTACCAGATACACAAAACGATGTGTATGGGAAATCCTGTCCAACTTATGAATATGCCTCCTAAATTATATAGGTAGCATAAACATGCAAAACTAATTGGGCCTAGAGTGCCCTGCGATGGTGACTGGAATGGGCTATGATCTCAGTAGTCATCTTCCATCCTGTGCACGTCCCCTTTTGATACCTGCCACATGGTGGCTTATAATGCCACATCACCCTCAAAGCTATGAAGGATAGCAGTTCAAAGTGAGACAGGATTTCCTAAGAATAGAAATCTTTAAAAACGTGGGATTGAACACCTCACCACTTAATGTTCTTAGAGCTTTTCCCTGCAATAGGAAAATTGTGATTTTATATTTATATAGTCAATGTGGTATCAAGTTTATCACCTTCAAGAAATGTGAGAGGTGGTTAACCTAGTGTTTAGAAGTGTCATCATGAACAGTGGAGGCATGGGAATCTCACAGCTTTCTATGGGAGTGTTGGTATTTGTTTATATGGATCAGTGTTGATAAAACTTGTTAATGTGGCTTGCTCTTCTGTAGCTGACCCACTGAACTCTTTGCGTGCTTAGTTACTAAACCTGCCTGCGCATCTGTACTCATTTGGATAGCACCTGAGCAGTGGCTCTCCAAACTTCACTGTAGGCATTCACATTGATGAGAACTGAGACATTTTTTAATGGGGGAAGAAAAAAAAGCAAAAAAAAACAACTGAGAAGAAGGGTAAGTGCATCTCCTTACATGTGACTTCAGGGTTGACTTTGAAATCAGGGAAGAAAATTAGCCGAGATTAGTGCTGAGCAAAATGTAAAGTTTCCATCACAGTGAGAATGCATGTATTTGAACATTTGGGTTTGTTAGAAATAAGAGCTGTTTTAACATAGTAGGAATGCCAAAAAGCCCCATTTGACTTTTCTTCAATCAAAATGAGATATCATAACACTTTCCAAGTTGCAAGTGCTAAATTTATATTATTGATTGGCTCTGCAGTATTTGATTCTGAGCCTGTTTAGTAGGCTGTTTATTACTGAAGCTATATTCAAGATGGGGACTGCTGTTAAGACATGGTTTGTTTTCCATTCTCCCTTCTGGGATGGCCTGCTTTTCTGAACTACATCTCCGGGGGTTATTGGGAATTATGCAGCTTCCGTAATATATCGTACAGATCTCTCAGAGGAAGATCTGCACTGCATTATAGGAAATGTAATCTTTTGGACCATCTAGTTTGTGTTAGAAAATGTGGCCCCATACTTCAATTTACATAAATCAACATGCTGTTAGGGAAATGCATTTTGATAATTTCTTTAATCCAACTTCAAGGAACCATTCTAGGACAGTTCACACTAAAAAAGCAAGCAAACTCCCCGGCAGCAAGAAACTCTGTAATGAGATACTTTAGTTAATTTTTTCTTAAATGATGGTAGTAATTTTATTAGCATTTTTCAGCATCAGTTTTCCAATGGAAAATGCTGTTTTTGTGAAATTGTGAGCTTGGTTTGCAAGTTCCGGTGTTCCTACAATTTATATTTCTACAGGTTTTATTCAGTGACTGAGGTCTTCCCTCTGCTGATGGCTGTACGGTATACCAGTCAGACCTTGCCAGATTTTGCTGTAGAGCTGCTCTAAATGTTCTCCTGTTTCCCACTGCTGTCAAAGATTTACGGATCACTAAAATCCACTAAAGGTTTATTTTACTACGGTCAAACAAAGAAAGAAGAAATGTGAAACCTGGCTGAGCAGAGTGCTAGGAAAGCAAGGGTCATGCTAAACCTCCATCCCTGCCCTGTAGCAGGGGTTTAAGGTAGCAAGTGCCCAGAGTTGTTACTCGTGCTGGAGAAAACAGCTACCATCTGGTTAGGTTTCTGTTACTATTAGTTATTATTAGCCCTGTTAAGCAGCCAAGTTTAGGCATTAGTGTAGTCAATGCTTTTAATATTTCAGGTGAAGTATTTGGGTATTTCTTAAAAAAGTTTTCTAATTGTTTTGGGGATGCTGCCTTTGTGTTCTCTCTTTAAACAAGGCACTGGCTGTCACACACATGGGACAGTAGATAAAAAAAAACATAGCAGCTTTTTCAAAGTGCCATAAGTAAATGGGATGAGATTTCCCTTAACTAGCTGCAGTCTAGTATTACATGTTTAAAGTTGTCTTTGAGTGTTGTTTTGATGAGAGTTTTCAGCTGAGATTAAAAGAGAGCTTTAATTTGAAATGAGATGTGGTTGTCACTGCCTGTGTTGGCAGAGGATTTCCTCCTTTTTCAGTTTTCTCTCTTCTGAAAGCATAAATCTGAGGAATTGCAAAGATTTCTTTCTATCAGCATTATGTCAGAAGAGTGCTTATACTTCATACATAGTTATTTTCTTTTGAAGGTTTTCCAAGGTCACTGCTCTCTCCAGACAGACAAAAACTTCCCTTCTCTGTGTTTTGGGATGGATGAGAGATGCTTTTTGAGCTTCCTTATGTTGGAAATATGAGAGGAAACAGTGCTTTGTTAATGCAAACTTTGCCATATTGGATTAGCTCATTACCTTGTGGGGTGTACCAGCACACCAGTGTAACAGCCATGGAGCTGGATCAAGGTGACCCTCAGCTCTGTTCAGTAATTTATCTAATCACCAATGCAGTAATTTACTTAAGGTTGAAAAGGCAGAGGAGTTACTTCATGACCTTTGTATCTGTCAGTTCACACTCCAAATATGATTTTTATTGCCCACTTTATATGAGGTTGCATAATGATAACGCTGCCTCCTTCTTAAAATTCATTACCTGCACCTGTCTTTAATGAATTCCAGCAATTATGTATTCCATGAGCTCCCTCTGTGTTGCCTTAAGAAGTCTGCCTTTGTATTGATTTTTAATTCACTACCCTTTAGCTTTATTGATGAACCTAAATATTTCAAAATATAGAAATGCAGATTGTACTGCCCAAGTATAGATGAACCTTACAGCACAGCCCGAGAGCACTCTTGTGCCAAATTTATTCAGACACAATAAACAAGTGTAACTCTCAGTGACTACAAAGGCTGGGCTTCTCAATTGCACTAAAATATCTTAATGCATAAAAATGCATTGTCTCAGGAAAAAAAAAAAAATCCTGTTTCTCTGGTTCTTCACCACAGAATTCACAAAATAATTGTTTTCTAGACTTCATTAAGATTCAGCATGCCACCAGTTGTACAAGTGTCATTAATCAGTGAGCTGGTGCATCTACCTGGACAAATTTTCTATACTTTATTAAATGAAGTGCAGTTCAAGAGGGGAATAAAAGTTTGCTGTAATGATGGAACATATAATAGGAATACAGAGATGAAAGCAGTATTTTGTACTTCATGGCCTACTTCGCAGTTTACACATGCCAAAATCTGTAGTTTAGGCATATCTCAAATCCCATTGGCAGGTGTTCCTGGAATGCATCCATCAGAAGCCCAGCAGCGCCTGCCACTGGCCATGCCATTACTGCCCTGTTGTCCAAGGGCTCAGCGCACATACCCAGGAACAGTGGTGTCCTTTTTTGACTGTCAGGTAATGGGATATGCCATGTGAACACCAGATACACTTGAGAAATGTATTCCTCGCAGTGTAAAGTGTTAATCCTGGATGTTTATCTACATCTATGCCACCAAGTGCAGAAGCATTCTAATAAGACTTCTTTGTTTGTTTGCTTTTATTGGGTGCATATTTGCCCCAAAGTAGTTATGGGTGCTATCCAAGCGCTCTGTGCCATCTGAGTAAAGATGGACAGCTCTGGGCAAGAGCATGTGATCTCATAGCAAGTCTGCATTCACTGGGAGGGCAAAGCAAAACTGCGTAGATTCAGAGGTCTTGCAGCTTTGTCAAGACATTGCCCAAAGCTCTTCAGAAGCTCAGGGAGACTCAGTCTGTTGGGTTGGACTCAGCGCTGTCTGGCAGACAGAACGCAAATCAGGTTCCATCCTCTTAATGAGTTCAGTGTAAAAAATATGTTGGACTAATCTAAAACAGAAAGGAAAGTTACCTTTTGAGAAGTAAAGAGAAGGAATCACAGCCCAAGTTTTTACAAAAGAGCAGTTTTGCTTGCAATGTTTTAATTGTTATTCTGTCTCTCTAATCTAACCTTACCCTGTGTGTAAATACAGATGATGGGCCATGGGAAAGTAAAGCATGCATCCTGCCTTGTCACTCGGCCCCATTCAGCTTGGAGCCTGGAAAATGCTGTGTAAACTACAGCTTCTAACTTTTTTGTTAGCTTCATTCCTTCCAATTCAAATATATTGCATGAAAGAGGGGAATGTCTTTGGTAAGACAGCGCCTGTTATGAAGTGTACAGCTATCTCCGGCCTGTACTCACACCATTGACTCAGAAATAGGAAAGGTTTTGCTTTTTAATTTTTGAGAGGGTGCAGATGGCTGCTGTAACCACAAAGAACCTTGTGGTTACAAAACCACTGTAGCAGTGGTGCCACAGTGCAATTTCTGAGAATCACAAAGTCCACAGACAGTCTCTGGCATTGATACAGTGCGGTACGTCCTTTAAGACCTTCGTTTTCCCTTCAGACATGCTCCCGCTGTCCCACTGTGGTAGCCCTAGTGGTTTTTGCTATGATCAGCATTAGCACCTCATTTCCTCCTGGCCTCTCAGTCTGCCCTCAAAGCCCCATAAAATCCATCTCATCTCTGGGTCAGCAAGCATTTCTGGACACCCTAAAGAACTGTGTCACGAGAAAAGCAAAGCTCGTGTGCAGCTTCAAGCCAAAGGGATGGTATTAGCTCGGTACAAACCCTGTGAAAGTGGTTCCATCTCTCCCTCCCTCCTCTTCCACTTTTGTCTCCTTTGTCCCTTCCTTCCCATTTCTTTCTCTTATTGCTCATGCACTGAAGCTGAGCAGCTCCTCTCTCACATGCTTTGATTTGATTTGTCTCTGACAGCAATGAGGACCAATGTCCTTAGCAGTGGGAAAGCTGTTAGTTGGCTGTGCCTATCACTGCTGTCGTGAAGAGGAACTGCTTGGGCTATTGCAAGGGCTGAACATATGTTCCTATTAGATTTTATGCACCGTCTCTCACAAATGATTGTGAATTAAAGGATTCCTGCCTGTGTATGTAGGTAGTGGTTAGGATAATAATGTAAGCAATACTTACAGCACTGCAGAAGGCAGGAAATTTTCTCTTTGAACTGGACTTGCACTGACTGGCTTTCTGACTGTGTTTGCCTCTTAAGAGGTTTCTCTGTTGTGCAGTCTGTAGCAGGTGGCTGAGTCTTTGCTGCAGAACTTTCTAGTTCTCTTCCTGCATGTCTGTCTCACCTTATTCCCTTCCTGCTGTTCTAAATCCTCTGTGTTATTACTATAATTACTTATTTTTATGGTTTTAGGGGCTGGAGATCTGTAGTGGTAGTGTTACATCAGGCTGTGAATGGTGAGCTGACATGGGTTCATAAAATAAGAGTACGTTTCTACCAAAAGAGGCTTGCAAACTGCATCTAAAGTCATTTAATAGCATATTTGCCTGCAAAGTTGCATTTTACTTAGGATTTGTTCCTTTTTGCTCTCTCTAAGCCCCACCAGGAGCAATCATGATCAGATATTGATGGTTGCCTCACTTTGTCTCTGCATTATTTTACAAGTGTTTGTTTGTGTTATGGTAGCAGCTAAAATTCCCATCTGTTGCTTCATCTTCTTGTGCCAGATGCTATCGGCAGCATTACTTTTCTGAGAAGATGCAGGTCAGGTGAAGGGACAGGCTTGGGAGCAATGAAGTTGGAATGGTCGTGGAGCTTAAACCTTGCTGTTTTAATAGTGTGCTTTTAGAGATGAGGGGGGAGGCAGCGGACGAGCAAACAACATGGAAGCACTCGGAATAGAGACAAGGAATCAGAGAGGCTGACATAAAGATTAAATTGGACAAGAAAATGATGTCTAGACATTGACTTAACTAGCGTTCAGAGTAGTGACAGACAGCTCGTGCCCTGCTCAGCACCTGTTCTCAGACAATTCCGCAGAAAGCTCATCTGTTTTAGAGAGTCCACTGTTCCATCACTCTTAGGGGGCAAGAAAGGCTGCTGCAGACTGCATCTCAGGACAGAAGGTTGCTGTCATAGACACCTCCCTTTACTGAAATCTGACATGAGGGGAGAAATGGTTTTCCTTGCTCCACCTTCTTTACTTATTAAAATACATTTACCGTGTCAGGTCCTTAGCTCTTCAGAAGCAAACCAGTTTGTCAGTCATTTTGTTTGACTGTTTTAGCAAGCAGATCTACATTTTACCTTCCTGGTTGCAGATGAACTCTGTATATGAAATGGTGGGTCTGAGCCTCCCAAAACCAATTTAGAATAGTAACTCAGAGTATGTTTAGAAGTTTGAAATTTGCTGTTCTGCTGTAATGCGTGTCTGGGAAAGAATAAAGCTTGTCCATAGTCAAGATACAAAGCTTAGTGTAAAGATGAAAAAATGTCCATCTTTCAGTTATCATTGTTTCTTGTACATCTTGCATGTGAAAGAAAAGTGGTTTTCTCCTATATTGTGGTTTTAAATCCAGCTTTGTCACTAGTCTCAAGAAAGCACGTATATTCCTAAAGAACATCAGTAGCGTTCACACACTTAATTCTCTTCAGTCATTTTGAAAATCTCAGTTGAATACAAAGGTATTTTGCCAAGCCTTCTACATCTTGCTTTGAAAGGTGCTTCAACAATGAATGCCTTTTTGGTTGGGGATTTCATTCCTAGGGATTCAGATAATTCTGCATTGTGTGAGCTATGTGTACTGAAACCTCAATTTCAGAAATGGTGTAGCCTCTTTAGAGTAACATGTTAGGTATACATTCTGCTATGCATGACCTTTTAAAAAGCAACCAAGCATCCAGCCCACTCTTAGTGCCTCACATGATTTATGAAAACCGTAGTTTTTCACTTTTTTTTTTTTTAACACTGAAAGCCTATTTGTATTCTGCGTCCCTAACCAGTTCTACAGAAAAAGAGAGACAACTTGAGCAACTTTGCAGAATACATCACTCACAGTTTCCTAGATTAATGATATGTACGAGCCTTTATTCTGAACAGGAAATACCACAACAATCATTTGACCTCTTTTTACAATTATCTCTGTAGTGACAAATGAAGCCAAGCCAGAAAAATGTTTGTGGGGTTTGTGAGAGTGCCAGAGACTCCCAGTGAGCTTCCTGTTTGTGCCTGAGATAGCTGACAGGTCCCATTGAGCCGCGCATATTTCTGCTCTGTGGTTATCTTTCATATTATGATTTCTTTTAAGATGATGATTGTGTTAGCTATTGAAAAAACGAAGCTGAGATGTTGTTTGAATTTATCTTCATTAATTAGGTTTGTGACAAAGTAGTACCCAGAAGAGAGCTGTTTTATCTGTTACTAAGCTTGTGTTTGGGCGTGCTGTTTAGCGCCAGCAAATTCATTCTGCAATTAATTGAAAAGAAACACTGTGAAAGTATTATTTTAAACTAATTAATGAGAAATTAAAAATAAATACAAATGAAAAATACTTCAGGATATTCCAATAGAATGCGGTAGCGCTCTGTAGAGTTTTTCAAGGCCTTCTCCTGAGCAGTTTGGACTTGAAGCTGGTGGGTGAGCTGACATACCACGCAGGACTGAGCGCATCATTCTTTGTAGTTCTGCTGTTTTCTTCATTTTATCACTGCACAGATCCTGAATGGAAGTGGGCTGCTCAAAAAGAGAACAGTTTGACTTCATGGTAATGGAGATCGTGAAGACAGCAGTGCTCTGCTTGTTGGAGGGAACTTTGGTAGAGGAGTTTTAAATCTCTAGGGCCATATAGAGGGTCAGATCGGGACACTTGGTGCTTTGGGCTAGGGGAACAGTTTTAGGATCTATCTGCATTTTCTGCCAGAAACTCTGACTTTGTTACTTGTATTTGCTTCAGGAATGCCTCTGTTTGTTTCCAACATTCGCACACAACCCTTCTTCTTTTCAGCATCTGTACTCTAAGTCATTCAGTGAATAGGGTTTCCATACTTAGGGCAGGTCAAGGATGAAAATACTAGAACGCCATTTTGAGAACCCTATTTCAGATGATTTAGTTGTCTTTGAAATGATAGAGTACATTCCAGTGTGGAAGTCACACCGGCCTTAGACTCAGCCAAATTTTTCTATTCCATTAAAAGAAAAACTGCTAAGGAAAACAGTGTATCAACAGTAGTCAAAGAGGGAGGGGGTTTAATACCAATCAACTGTGTATTCTCTGAAACTTTCCCCAGCAGTTAAGGTAAGGTTTGCAGGGGTTGATTTTATTTATTTATTTACTTATTTTTGTCATTCATTTTAATGACAAAATGTCCTTTCAGTAAAGTAAGAAGAACTAAGTGCCTCCACTTGGAAAATCAATAGCAAATCTCAAAGCCCATCAGCAAACACACAAGAGGCTGCTGTTTCTCAAATCCCTTTTATTTTCACCTTTAATGAAGTAGAAAGTCATTCAATTGATATATTGTGTCCTGGCCTTTTCCCAGTAATTGACCTAGACTGCTGGGCCATGCCTTAATAAATTTGTTGTTTGAAAGGAGGGAGGGAAAAGGAGAGGACCCATGAGTTTGGTTTAGACTAGTTGTATAGCTCTAGATTCCCTCATTAGTAATTTCAAGTATTCTTCTTGGCCAAACAAGTTTGCTATTGTGGCAGGAAGCTGATCAAAGTAAAGCTGTTTGACATCTAAAATATACTTTTGTTTTTACTGAAATTTCTGTGTATGCAGGGCAACATTTAAGTTCTCTGAGGGTGCAGTGAAGACCCCTGTCCTTTCTGATGACAGCTGTTTATGGCAAGGGACTTTTGTCTGTCTTCTTATAGAATCATATTTGGGTTTGAAAGAACCTTAGAAATCGTCTTGTTTTGACCTTCCTGCTGTGGGCAAGGACACCTTCCAGAAGACCAGGTTACTCAAAGCCCCATCCAACCTGACCTTGAACACCTCCAGGAAGGGGCATCCACAACCTCCCTCGGTAACCTGTTCCAGGGTCTCACCACCCTCACAGTGAAGAATTTCTTCCTAAATCTCTTTAAACTTGGTTCATAGGGCAAGAAAGTGACACAAGGCTTTTCCAAACTTAAAGATATCTGCTTTTCAGGGTAAAGGACTTTCAGCTGTCTCACTGGGTTACCTTTACTGCCTTCCTCCTACCCTTGAGCTCATGTATTTCTGTGTGGTTCCAGTTGTGTGACTGCAGGGTTCCTGGATCAAACCAAAAGTGATTCACTTGTCATGGCTAACCTTGTTTGACAGTGTTAAGCAATGAGCACAAAAAAAGAGATGTTTCTGCTGTTCTTCACCAGTAGGTAATGTTACTTTCCAGAAATATTGCTGTCAACTATAGGTGTCTTTCCATAGAAAATGAACTGCTGTAGAACCATAGGCTTTAGTGTGAGCTTTTGGATGGTAATTCCATATGAAAGCCATGCTAGCTGTATTTATATATCCATGCAGAGACTACAAGAGCATAATGTGATCTCACTAGGTATGTTTTTTCAAAAACATATTTATAAGCAAGTCATATAATTCAGATTCCTTTGAATGTTACATACTCTGTTTTGAAGATCTTTTTTAAGGCGTGCTTGTTTGAACATGTAATACAAGAGCAACATTTAATCCAACTTCTTTGGTTTAAAATAAGCAATGCCTGAAATGTAAAATATTTGTGTAGGTACAATCAAGTGATGAATTGCCAAAGTACTTGCAAGAGTTCATATATGCAGGTGTAACTGGAAAGGTACTTAGAGCTGCTAGGAGCTGCTGCAATATTGGAAATATGTTAGAGGGGATTCTTACATTCAAGTCTCTCTAGATGTCACTGAATTGGTCATGTCATTCTTTACAAAACCAGTACATAAAAGGCAATTTCAGAATGTAGCATTGTTTCACACCTCCTGCTCTAAAAGCCTTCAGCAGCTACCAATTTCATGTTTGTTCTAGGTGTAAAAACCTTAAACGAATAAGTACACATGACCAGCACACTTGAGAAATTGGGTGCCAGACACCAGCAGATGAGGTGGAGATAAGTAAAAAAGAGAGCTGTTTTTCCCATTTTGTAGATACTGGAAAAAGAACACTCCTCCTGAGACCCATGGTTTGGTTTGACTGCTGGGTTGTGCTTCCATTGTTTAACTGGTTCATTTCCTGCCATTCAGATTTGAATGATGCAGATTTTTTTGTGTGTGTGTAGTCCCTGTCTCAGAATAAAGGCAAACAAGAGGCTTTCATTGCCAACATAAAACTGTGCATGAATACCTACAGTCTGTGTGCATTTGTCTGCCAAAAAAAAAAAATCCCCAAAAGAATCTTAGTAAAACTGAAGTGCTTTCAAAATAAGGAAATACTACAATTCAAGTAACCTATGTAGCTCTAGTTTAGCTTCTCTTTGTTAAATATCTCATGGCAAAGATGTAATAATTACATTAGAAACATGCTAATTTCCAGTAATAATGGCAATCCCATCAACTTCTGCCACTCTTGCTAGTGGAAAACTAGAGGAACAGTAGGATAAGGTGTTAATGTAAACAGAAATAAGACATGCATTTTCAAGTGTATTATGTGGGCATTTTCTAACACAAAAGGTATCTGTGAAATTTTGAGACTCATATTTTGGGTTTGTTTCCAGGCTTTAGAGGTAGAGGTGTGGTTTTGTTTTGTTTGAGGGAGTGTTTTTTTTTGTTTGTTTTATTTCTTTGTTTCATGGGTAAAAGCGTTTCTTCTGCCTCATCTTCATAAATTTGAATGCTTCTCTGCTTTTCATCACCAATCTTCCTGTGCCATTGCTCATGCCTTTACACCTTTTGGTTTGTTTTTGTTTTTTTATCCTTCACCCTGCCAGAGTTTGTGAAGAAACAAGAAACTGTGTATGTGTTTTTAATGTTGAAGCTAGGTGAGAAATCTGCATTTGTACAGAAAACCCTGACTGGCCTCGTGTAGGTCTGGCTGCAGCCTGCTCAGGGTGAACCAGCTGCTGCCTACTTAAACATCTTTGCTAATGAAAACTTAGCTGTAGTTTATTTTAAAGGCTTACGAATTATTCTTGGAAAGCAATTTCTCTGACAAACTGAAGTTCCCCACGGCAGGTCTAGAGCTTCTTAAAGAAAATACTTCTTTTCTTTTGATTTTAAAGATGAGCAAAAAAAAAAGAGGTGTAATTTTCTGTAACATTCTTCTGGGAAATGTCTGAACTGATGAGACTGAAATTTTCCAAAACAGGGCAGCCAGAGGCATGCTTCTGCTATGTCAGAGTCTCTGGGATTTGAATGATTTCTGCTTTAGTACTAGAAATAGTCTTATCCTATGCATGCTTGCCTTTTAACAAACTTTCAGCATCAGGTCCTCAGAGCTTGCTGCTGACATTCCCTGCCAGAAATCAACTTGACAGGGCCAACAGTTTAATAAGGGAAATTCTGTTTAGTTAAAGTTGTTATTCATGCTGTTGTATGCCTTTCTAAATATGTAAGGCTAAATATCACATTGCCCTTTTACAGAAAACTTTAATTTTGGCCTTTCTCATTTCTCTGTTTCCCTGTGTCATTTATTGTTTGCCTGGTAGACAGGTCTTGCAGAGGGCATAGGTAGTCAGTCTGGGATTAAAAAGTAACTTCCTGACCAGACTATGTTATTCACAGTGAAATCAACAGATGTCATTAGATAATAAATCTCTGAGTTAGAGAAAGGGCAGTCCTAATTATTTGGAAGTAATGTAATGTTTCCATTGCCCTTACCTGTGCTTGTTCTTCCTTTTTTCAGCACTGCATTGCATTTAGTTTGTATGTGGTCATTTCTGTTTCTTTTCTGCCTGAATTCTTCAGGTTCACAATTTCCTTGGAGTCTGAAAATAATTTAGCTTTACAGAGTGAAAATGCCCATTGTTAGCTTAGGATTTTTTAGGGTTTTTTTGAAATCATTTCAGTCCTGACTCTCCTAGGGGAGCTACAGAATTTACTTCTTTTTTCATTTAAAAATACTCTAAGGTGTTCATTTGAAAGGAATTACTGGACTGTAAATGAGGAGTTGTGCTTGTGGGAGCATTCAAAAAAAGAGAAAGTTTCAGTGATGGTTATATTCTAGGAATACAAGTCCACATTTGCTCCTGTCTTTCTAAAAGAATCCCGTGTATCTCCCTGTGTCTCATTTTTACTTGAGCAGCATCAAAGTAGATTTTCTTCTGCCCATCTCCGATTACATAGTTGCATTTTTTAACATCTTGTGGGATGTATAAAAAAAGTGAAATAACAATATAGATATCACCTGTCAGTCTTTATCAGTTCAATGAAGGAAACTGTAATGTCAATAAATCTGTTTGACAAGGAACTCCACTAAATCAGCGGAGCAAAATGCACTCGGCTGTTATTGTTACAGATCTGTCCCCGACTTGACCAGCTCAGTGATAACCTACATAGGAGAGAGTCTGTACAAAAAGTTATAAAAAAAATACTTAATTTTTTCCATAAATGCATCTTGAAATGTATTACTCTGAAGTTTCAATGGAGCGCTGTCAAGTAAAATCAACTTTAATTGTGTTTCACAGGCATTAATGCATTTATGGAAGAACAAGACTGTGGCAGTTGTAGTGGCCTTAGTTTGCTGTGCTACATGCTTTTTCAGTTCTGCCTTCCTGAGATTTTCCTAAATCTAAGGCCTCAGTTCTGTTCTGTACTGGTACAGGGATGTACAAGTGTGTATAGTGCTGTCAACAAAAACCTCACGGCATTGAAATGTGCAGTAGATGAATACACTGGAAGTAAATAGTTAAATTATGTTATGAAGAAGAATCTTGTTTGGGTACTGGAATATGTTGGTAGTTTCTAGGTGGTATTTGACCCCATTTTTTGTTGCACTGGTGTGGTGATGTAGTAATTCTCAACAAATCTGAAGTAAAAGGAACTGTGACTTCTTGCAGAGCTTTCTAATAATGAAAAAAAAATGTCTGTGATTTTTCTGGATCCAGACTGATTAGATTAAGTTCCACCTTGGCTAGAAGGCCAGAATGCAGTCTGTGTTTGCCTTGTATGCCTAAAACACACCACTGCTTGTGGCTTTGGTGGCCTGTAAATTTTGTGGTATTTCGTCTGGATTTATTTAAATGTGAACTATTAGTATTTTAGAGAATCAGAAAAAGGGTACAGTAAACAGAAGTGTGTGCGTATAGATATCTTAAATTCAGAGTTCATTCTACCTGTTTCTATCTGTCTGTTTTTCAAACTGGGTTTGTAAGAAACAGTATATTTTTGTGTTTGTTTAAAATTAATCCAAATGAAGGCTTCTTAAAATAAGAAGTGTTGGTAGATGATTAGCCAACTCCTGGTGCTCAAGGAATGTAAACATGTATGTTTTGCATATGCCACCTTCTAGTCTTCAGGCATATTCCGTCTAACAACAGGAGTCTCATTAATAGCCATTATCAGATTAATTCAGACTCAGAATTCATTTTAGCAACACAATTTTAACTTGAGGATTACTCTGTGCTTTTGTTACTTCCTTGTCAAGCTTTCTTTTTTTCTACTAGCTTCAAATTGAAGTTTCTAAGTGTCCACAGGCACCTGGTAGGTTGAAAAAAGATCTATTGGTTATTGCATTGCAAAGTAATGGCACAAGGACTGTTTTGTTGCAGTGAAGATGCTTTCGTGTTTGAGCTCTTAAGCAGGTTGTGTTGCTGTACAGTTCTTGTCACCTATATATTCTGAGCTGGGTTTTGGGTATCCTAGAGTCAATATGATGTATGTGAGTATTTGAATAAATAGTAGTAGGCCGGGAGTGGTTAAAACTTGTCAGACCCCCGTGCTTCCACCTCCCCCCTGCAGCGTTCAGCAAGCACTTCAGGAGAACAGGAGCAAGAGGGCTTCTAGTTGGCAGTAAGGACAAGATCATTTATCATTTCGGGTTGCAGGCAAAGCAGGCTCAATGTGGGGAAAATTAGCTTTAATTTATTGCCAATTAAAATAATTAGTAGTGAGAAATGAAAAGATGAACGCTAAAACAATGCCTAGGAGTCCTGCTCCTCCTTCTCCTCCTTCCCTTGGTGCTCCCTCTGCATTTTCCCGCCCTTTTTTGTTTCCTCAGGAGTCAGCCCCAACCTCTGCTCAAAGCATCCCCACTGCCAGCATCACGCCTGGACGGCCAGCACTCATGGAAATGGATCTCAAAGCTTAACATATTCACGGCTCCCACCATTTATTCTTACAGCCAGTGGTTTTATGTTTTATACCACCTGCATAGATGTGATTTCTGACTGTTAGCGATCTAGCAAATCAACATTTGCAGTGGTTTTATGTGTGCTGAGTAAATCTCCATGCAGCACCTGCCTACAGGTTGAGAGGCTTTGCTCATCTCTGATAAAACTCGGAGCTGGATGCATGCTCTTTGTTACCCAGCATGCACATCACACAAACACTGATTAGTTGCTGCCAAGGGCTGAGTAATGGCTGTTCCTCTGTCCTTCTCCTCACTGCAGCCACAGGTATGACTTTCTCTCCTCTTTGCAGTGGGTGATATTTACAAAACTTACAGGACCTGTATCGCCTTGCAAGCAGTTTCTCTTACTCTCAAGTTTAAAAGCAATTTAATTTAAAATTGATGGAGAGGAGAAACAAGTAGGTATGTGTAAGGACTGGTAGACAGGGTCATTACATCAGCCTCATCTTAGGAAAACAGGCTGCTTTGATGTACCTTGTTTATTTTGGCCATAGATTACATTGTGTCAAGTCTCCTTTTCAAACTGCCTGTTCAAGTTGTGATAGTATTCCACATTCACTTTTGCTTTCTTGTAGAAAACTTCACAACCTGATTTCTACTGATGTATTTTAAATGATGAATATCTTCTTTAGCTTCTTGGTCTCCTTTCAGATATCCTTTGCCTTTTCATTATTATGGAACTTGGTTAAGAATATATGAAGGAGAGGACTACCTCAGTACATCCATTTTATTCTTCTTAATGACACTTTCTGGAGCAATTTTATTTGTTTGGATTAATGCTCATGTTTAATCGATAAATAAAATACCTTTATTTGCAAACATATACATCCAAAGGCGACAAAGTATATTATTAAACTGAACAAGAGCATTGACTGTTGCTTTTCAAAGTGATAAATAAATAGCGTACTTGGAAGTGGGAACAGAGGAATTGCCCTTTTAAAATCATTCATACTTCAGAAGGATAATTTTAGACTTTAAACTGATCAGGTTCAAATCAGCCATGTTTTCCCACATCATGTCATTACAACAGGACATACGATGTTCTTCTACAGTACTTTTCATAACAGGCAGTCCTTAACATCTGTGAGGCTACATAAAAGAGCATTTTTTATGAGCTGTGGTTGTACTATAGCACTGTGTGCCTGGCACAGGATTCCTAGTAGTGGTTAAAAGGGTGTTTTAGACAATATGACAAGAAACTTCTGCTTCCAAATCTACCGACCTCTTGTGGTGGAGTAGAAGGGTAAGTGGGCTGATGGATGTCCATTACTCCATTGCAGTAAGGAAGCAATGCACAGTCTTCCCCAGAGTACTGCATTCTTTCTTGACACGCCTAGGGAAGTGTGTTTCTCTATCCTTGTAGGGCCTCCAGCCTGACGCATGCAACCAAATAAAGCAGAAGAAAATTACTTCTACCCTAGAGCATAGTAACCTCAGTGTATGTCATTCCTTCTTTTTTTCATCTGCCAGGATGCTTTTTCATGTTTGCCCTCACCCTGCCTCCTTGGCAAGAAGTATACCATTAGTTTGGAATCACTGTAACCTTGTCTGACTGACAAGGACAGAACAGTTTAATGTTGTCTCCTCTTCAGGAAGCTCCAATCTGACACTTGCTGAAAGCATAGCTCATAGGGAAGAAAACCAAGATGTTTCAATGGTGAGGAAATCTTGCTTTAATGGGGCTGCATCAGCACTTCTAGTGCATTAATATTTTTATTGGACTGTATACTGAAGTACTGGGAAGTAAGTGCATTAGTGTGGATCAGCATTTCTGAGCTCTGGTTGTGTTTTATAGAGGTTATCAATGAGACACTGCATTTGAAAGCTCTGTTGATCTGGATCAGCAATTCAGTGCATTAGGGATTCATGCAAATGCCTCAGCCCTGGGATCCAGGGAGAATAGGGATGTGTTGCTGTGTGTGGCTACTCCAAGTATTATTATTACTAGCCTTTGGCTTGAAGCTGAAGTTCAGAACTCAGTGGATATTGATTAGCTGATGAAAAATTTCTTTTTGTTAAATCTGTATTTTTAGTGAAAACAGGGGAACAAACGTGACAGTGAGTAATTATTTTTGCCTTTGAGATTTAATTTAGTGAACAGAAAATCTTTTTGGAGAAAGGTAAAAATGCATTCAAATAGCAGCAGTGAAAATCCGTTCCGTTTTTATTGATTATATCTGGCACAGTATCAATGAGAAGCAGAACTAAAAATTCAGGAGGGATGTTTCCATAATAGTGAAGCAGCTTTGTAGACCTGATTTAGCCTCTGGGCTTCCATGTCTTGTCCCTGTCCCCGCTTCTGATTGCCCATCTGAAAGCCTGTCAGGGACTGTCAAGCAGTTCTTTTCTTCAAGGCCCTTGCTTTCATGTATGCCTCAGCTCCTCCTGACCTGACAAATTCTCCGCATATCTCTGTGAAGCAAGGCTAGGAGTGAAGGAGGCACCTGGAACTTTAGAAAGGTATTGGTCAAAATGACAGTTTTGTCATCATTCCCTATGTGATCTAACACTGGAGCTACGAGAAAAGTCATAAATGGAGATTAGGGGAAGTTGGACAGTGGTCTAGGAAGGGAGAGAAAGAGAAAGCAGCACAGGTAAAGTGATTGGAAGATGCTTCAAGTGAAGTGGAACAGGTAATTGTTAAGGTCTGAAATGAGGGACAAGTTAGGTAGGTCTCGGGTCTCACCTCCCTGGAGGAAAGATGCATAAAGAAGCAAAATCTCACAAAATGACAGAGTATGGGGAAGGAGACTGAGCTGAATCCTATCCAGAAAAGTCAGAAAGAGACTGGTAATTAATATAAGTATGTTGTATCATTATAATGTTTTTCCCCTTTTCAGTTGTTAGAATGAAATGCAGTCAGATAGAAATGGGTGCTTGAGAATGAGAGAAATTGAAGTTGTTTCTGATGTCCTTTGTAAGGAATACAGTGAATCAATGCAACTTTAGGGATTCAGTGATGAACAGTACTGAGTTCTGTTCCCAGGTATGTATGTGAAGGTCCCAGTAATTAGGATATTTTTATTCACATCCGAACATTGTTTGCAGATTTTATAGAAGTACAGCATTTTTTTTTCTCCTTTTCCTAAAGGCTTTGACATATTTGGTCTCAGTGAGCACCACATTGGCAGAATGTGATGAGCAAAAGAAGGAAGTCCACTGAGGATTAGTGCTAAAGATCCATCAGTGTTTGCTTATTTATCCAAAGAGAGACTACACTTTGCAATTTCAGTACCATTTTTCAACACAGAAAAAAAAAAAAGTTTTTAATTTTATTTCTTCTTTTCCAGTCAGCTTTAAGGTAACACTGCATCTTGTGATTTCTTCAGAATATCCATAGAGTTCTACCTACATCCCATTTCAGCTTGTATTGAAGTAGTAGAGCCACGGAACTTCAGTATGAGTTTTAATTTAATCATGTCCTCTTGGTGTTTGCTTTGGTTCCCTTTGGTTCCCTTCATCAGCTCTCTTCTTTAATAGCTGCCTGCTACGTTATTTCCATCTTCCCTTTCAAAACCCAGGCAAATCCAGAATATGCTGGCTTGTAGTTTATCCATATTCTTATTCTATAAACAGGCGCAAAAGCTTTAATTCTTTTAAAACTTCAAGTTCTTGTGATGCAGATGAAAATAAACAAATAAAATAAATAAATAAGAGGGTGGGGAGGGCAGAAATCAGCAGGGGCTGCACCTTGCTGTGAATGAGTTATTCCTGATAATTGCACTGATTGTACTACATACAGATTAACTTCATGGGGCATCTCCTAAAAAAGTAGCTAAGAATGCTCAATTACTAGCAGAGGCTTTAGAAGGAGTTCTCTCAAATTCCCATTGGAGAGCAGAGAAATTTAGATGTGTTGCTCCTTTATGGAAAATCAAGAGCTGATCTGTCAGCATCGGCTCTGAGCAGCTGTCATCTGTTTGTGCTTTTTCTATCAGCAGTCAGAGTAAGCAGCAGCCGTGGCAGTAGCAACAGCAGTACTGTCACTCAGTCTTTTTCTTTCTCTTGAGCCCCTTTTGCTGTGCTTTTGGGATATCATGTTCCAAGATATATATTGAGTATTCATGGAAAGATTATACCGTTGTTGGCATGCTATTCAAAAAGATAGAGTGATCCGATGCACTTGCCTTCGTGTGTCTCTATCAGCATGTAGTCTGTCTCTATGCTGCCAAGCCCTGAACAAAACAAGGAGCATTTTTCTCTGGCTCTCCTTTGCAGCCCTGTGGAAGTGACTGGTTGTGATGCTTATCATTTTAATGTGCTGGCAAATTGCTTCTACAGACTCAAAAACTCTCTGTAACCCCCCTCCCTCCTCTGGTTCACTTTCACTGGGGCATCTTTAACTGCATACAGAGAGACTGAAAGTTGGATATATGTTATTTAAGGGTACATAGTGGTTATTTATCAACTAAAGCATACATTAGAAAGCTAAAACAAAAGTGCTAAGGGTCTAGCACTAGAGCATTAATATGTTCTCCAGTGCTGCTGCGGTGACCTAACGCGTGGTGAATTCATAACCAGTAAGCCAGATGAGAAAGGGCTTGCCTCCACTTCTCCTTCCACTGTTAAGCTGATTCTTGATAGTTCTTGCTCTCTGATTGTCTTCTTTTTTTCTTGGGGTTTTAAAACTTCCTCGTAGCAGTATTTTTCTCCAGTCATTGACTCGTACTGACTCCCTAGTTTCATTTCTGTCTGTGTTTCTCTCTCGCGTGGCTTTAAGTTACGGATTGTCTCACAACTCAATAGCTATTTTTTACAAGAAAGCTGAGCCAGCGTCTCATGGCTGTTCTACACCATGCTGAGTGTTGGGTATCAGACAACCAAACCCCAGGGGATGTGGTTGATCTTTGGGAAAGGGCTGATAATCATCCGTGATGGTGTTTCACTCCTTTTGTGAAGGAAGACACAAGTGGCCTAGAGCAAGTTCTCTCCCTAACTTAATGTTTTGATAGAACACAGATAAAACTACTTTTTGCCGTTTAATTCTAGGAAGCTGAAGGTATCTGGAAGTGGTGGGTATTACAGATTTTATTTTTTTCCCCATTCATTCTGAGAGTTATGGGTGAACTGACCTAATGCCATTGTGAGACTGTGCCAAACACAGCTTCCGGTCTGCAGTTTCACTAATCAAACCTCCTGATTGCCCCCTGCTCCTCCTATCTCTTAACAGTGGAATATTTTAAATGGCCTTTCTTCTATTGTGTTGGTTTGGCTTTTTGTTTGTTTGTCCCCCCACATATCTGGCAGTATTCAGGGAACTTGAGTTTTCTTTTGCTCATTGAGATGATTTCCTCGTAAGTGTGTTCTTGTCCTCATTCTAAGTGAACAACATCAAACTTCTCTGGGCTGTCTAGAACTGGACTGAGTCTTGACTGTGGAAAGCTTGGCAAAGGTCCTTGACAGATATGAAAAGGGATACTTTAAAAGTGTGTAAAGAGCAGTGGGATTGGAGAGACCTTTTTAGCATCTCGAGATAACAAGAATTCATTGGAAGTGCTCAAAGACATGAAAAATACTTAGAGTCCTCTGCTTGCAGGAGAAAGGCTGTCCCAGGTGAAAAGTCTCAGTGAAGGCCTCCAAATACAGAAATCAGAATCAAACCTGATTTGTATTTCCTAGGTTTTGTTTCTCATATCTGCTATTGTGCTTTACAAACGAAAAAATATCCTTTGTAGCTGGAGGTGACTCTGACAACTTAAGCTCTTTAGTTCTTTCTTTACCATCACCCACACTTCATGTTTTTCCTTCTGCGTTCATTTTGTATTGAAGCAGGATTTGCATCTTTTGAGCCAGGATTCCCTAAAAACCTGGTTGTTTTCTCTTTGATCTCTATACTGCGGTTGTGATATGCACAGCCTGCTTCCATGTCTTGGAAATGTGAGCTGTGCAAAGGCCATTCTCTGGGGACTCTGCAAGTCAGAGTGCACCTGAGTCTGCCACGCATCCTAGGGGAAATGCTGCCAGACGGTGTGTCACAAGGGAATTGATGACACAGAAATAATCTCCTGATAAGAACATCAGAAAAAGTTTGGCAGCTCTACAAAACAACAAGATGGACCCTGAATGTAAAAAGAAATATAAACAATTTTAAACAGTTAATTTGTACTGCCTGGCTTTAGCTGTGCTTAGTCTCCCTGTGATGGCTCCCTGCATATCCTTTGGCTTGGCTTTAATGCTGTAGCCAAGGACCTGAAGTTTATGTATGCATGTGTAGACACAGAGAGAGATGCACGCACAAGCTAGTTAATGTGAAATGATTTTAAAGAGCAGATTGGAATTTTTCCTGGTGGATGTATGTCTGCATAGGTTTAGAGAAGAGATTCATCTTAAACTCCAGAGGAGGCTCTTTCACTTGATGATATCAGGAGCTAAGAAAGATCAAACTTTAGCACTTAGATGCATAAAGCCAGGCAGTGTGAGCAACCCTGCAGGCTGACCAGAAAGGTCACAGTGTTTGTCTGCAGACTATAAGCATAACTTAGTTGGCAGCCTGCAGAAATAGATGCACCTTTCAGAGCTGTGTAATTAGTACATCAGAGCTGAGTAACTGCTCTTTGCTTTTCCTGCATACCTTGTTAATACAGAGGATGAATAAAATGCCCAAAGGAGCTAGGTAAATTGAATTGTGAAACTGTGATTCTTCTGAGTCCAGTCTGTTGTCTGTTTTTTGTTTTGTCTGTACAGTAAATTGAGTGTGATTTATGTGCTGAAGAGCACTGAAGAAAGAAGAGACAATATTATGGTAAATTATTTTGTGCTCAATCAGGGATCTGTATATTAAGCCCAAAGACCAGGTAGTCAGAAGAGTTGCTTTTCTCGGGAAATTAAACTATGCTACAGAGAGCAGCGGAGATGAGAAACATATTAATTGAAATATGTCCAGACGATTCTATCAGGCAAGCTATGCACCGTGCTATGGAGATAGGCAGTAAATAAATAAATAAATCCCCAAGGCCCTCAGAAAATTCCTTTTCAACTTCAGATCAAATGATCTTGAGCATCCAAGTAACACTCAGCAGCCATCCTGAAGAAGGACTTTCAAATAGCACAGCAGTAGCTCTCTGTTCAGTACCTCTGCTCTAGCTGCAGCCGCTGTGATGCCTTGGGGCAGGAAGAAATGCTCAGACAAGGCAAAGCCACAGTGTGCCTCAACAAGCATGCAACAGTGGAAAAGTTCTTCCTGATTCCGACTACAGAGCACCCAAGGTTGTGCAGTGAGTTTTGACTTTGCCTGTGCTGTGATGCAGAGCTTCAGGATGAGAATGATGGGAGTGAACTCAGTAGCCTTTTGGAAGAGAGTTTATAGATGTCCAAGCTAGAAGGGTTCTCTGGAAATTTTTAATTTGATTTCCCTCTCCCGTGTTCCAACTGTTTAGGCTATAACATTTCTCACAGAAGCAACATTAAGGTGTATATTTTAACATTTTCCGACTCAGGCTTGCTTATCACCTTTCCCAGTAATAAGTTTTAATACTTAATTATACTTTCACTGAGAAATTGTACCCTTTTTCAAGGTTTCACAGTGTTCATATCACCTCTAAGTTTACTCTTCATTCCTAAACATCTCAAAAGCTTCTTAGTTCTTTCCTTATCAGGATGAGTTTTTCAGTTCCTAAAACACTTTCTTGATCTCCCTTGGCACTTGCTTTAAGATGCCTGCATCCTCCTTGGTGCTTGTCAAGCAGAACTGAGCACCGAGGTTTGAAAATGGTCTTTCCAATCATAGAATGGCTTGGGGTGGAAGAGACCTTAAAATCTACCCAGTTCAAACTCCCTGCTGTGGGCAGGATTGCCACCCACCAGATCAGGCTGCCCAGGGCCCCATCCAATGCTGCTTGCAGAGAGCCAGGAATTGCTTCTCTGTGTTGTAACCCTTTGTTAGGGCTGAGGCTGCCCTTTTTTGCACGTTTACTGTTCTCAGAGGTTGTTGTGTAATAGTCCTCCATTAAACCACTGAATCCTGAGTGTATTTATAACTTCATCAAAAACAGGACAGAAATGGAGAGAATAGTTGGGATGAAAAGTCGTTCCCATTTGCAAATCAAGTATTTGAAGGTCTAGCAGATAGGAAAGCTAACCGACGCTCAGATTGACTTACTGAAAACTGTAAGCATCATTTATGCAGTGATAACACGTGATTGGAACCAGTGATGAAGCAGAGATGTAGTTTGCCAGATTTAATACAAATACTGAGGAAAAAATTTTACTGCTAAGATTTTTTTTTCTTAATAGATTATTTTTTTTCTTATCTCCTCATTATGTGATGCTGGGACAGAATGGCCACAGGTCTGGAGTAAAGCAGGGTGTTATTAAACTAATTCGTACTCAGCTATGAATTTTTCAGTAGGGAAGAAGAGGCACAGTATAGTTATTGCTAAACCCACACATGCTTCTATGTTTACCATGACATCCAGGCTTCCTGTGTTTCTAAAAAAATTGCAGGAAAGTGTAGGGTAGAGCATTTGTAAATGTAGTGAGTGTGTTATTTGTTACCTAGAAAAATATTTGTTTGTTTATCAAAAGTGGCATCCACTGAGAACTTAATAGGTGAAGCTCTTCTGTGTCAGTAGGCATGAGAGTTCTAGCTGGTTGTTCTTGCAGTCTCATTTCTCTTCTGGGTGCTGACGTACTTTGATACAAACTCTAGTTACCATTTTGTTAGACAGAGTGCCTTCCTCTGGGAGACCTAGTAAGGTTGGAAGGGAATGAGTCTGATCTCCATTGAGCCTTTATCTTGTTTGGAAATTCTACTGTGAATGAGGCCAGGGATTGCTGACAGGCAGGGGGTAAGGATGTGCAATTGCAAATCATTCAGAGCCACGGTTTGCACGTTCCTAATGACATGGGTATGCGGTGGGGTGTCTGTTAGGCCGCATTTACATAAATGCTGAGCATTCTCAGCTGCTTGTGTGACTACTTGGATCTGTGCTCTGTGTATATGGCGTGCCATAAATGTGATAAGTACTTTGGAGAGTCACACTCTGGGATTTCAAGTTTGTTGATTAAATGTGGAGTTTTAGCTAATTTCACTTCACTTTCATGGCTAAAAAAAAAAAAAAGAAGGATTGTAAAAATGTAAAATGTTGTGTGACATGTTGAATGTGGAGGTTGAGAAGAAATGCCAAGTGACTACAGAGTCACTAAACGAGCCATGGTTCCTATGGAAGCAGTTTTTGGCAGTGTGCCCCAATGCATGTGCACTGGAAAGAGACCTGAAATGTAGCAGGCAACCTGTTATTATCCGACTTTGCAATCGTAGGTTTCATATGCTGAAGGATTTTATCTTTTTTTTTTTTAATTTAATAAAAATGTGTCACTGAACTTCATTGGCTACTTGTTTGACAGGAAATAAAGATATTCACACCATTTTTGCCTCAGGCAGGCCAGGTGCTGCTGTACAAGTTGGTAATATTTCTTAGTGATCCAGTTGAGTTGTTCAGGGAGATTACTGTGTACGGTGTCATTCAGTATCACTGCTGATGCCTGATGGAATTAATATTGCTATTTATATCAATAAGCAGATAGAGTCGATGTTATTAATAGTATAATCAGCATCTAGGATTTTTTGTCGATGTTGTAGTACCTTCCACATTAGCACATTGCTGTTAGGCGGTGGATGACAGGTGCTAAGTCAATGAACTACCTGATTACAGATAATTGTAATTTAATCAGCCACATTTAGATTGGTGAATGGAACACTTTCTTTTTCTAGAGCTTACTGTAATACTGTAGATATAGAAAGGAGCACCAGAAAAGATGCACAGAGTCTTCTTATCAAGCTCCAGGATTCTTGCAGGTCTGCTCAATGCATCTTTCAAGCTAGTATCTGATTGTACCTGTCCTTGAATATTTACTGTAATGGTTCCTGCCCAGCTTCCTTGGAGATACTATTCGCTTACCAGTTATTCTTTTCCTTAACTGCCAGCTTACCTGCCAGCTTCTGAGACTCAGGAATTCCCTTCTTTCATTTATACATTTATGTTATTGCCTTGAAGATATTTATAGAACGTGAATGCGTTCCTCTTGAGTCATCTCTCTTCTAAACTGTTAGTTCCTCTAGCTTTCCTTATGTATGACTTGTTTGCCTAATTTTCTGGGTCACTGAAGAAGGGGAGCAGATTATCGTACCTAAATGGAATATGGGTCAAAGGAAAAGTGACTGCAGCTGAAGACTAACCTTGAAATGTATCAGTTCTTTTAAGCATGAGATACCAGAACTACCCATTCAAACCCTTTTTTTTTCCCTCCCAGTTCCTGCTGAGACTGGTGTGAATTTAACTCTGCTACCTTCTGGTTCACACTCTTGATTCTCAGTTTAGCAAAGACATTAAACATTAGATGAACCTCAGTGGTTTCAGTTCATCTGTATTGAAATTCTGAACATTAATTTTGAACATAGCTGAAATGCTGTGCTAAAAAACAATAAGCTTATCAGCTTCTCAGGTCTTTGGTTCAAGAAAGCTCTAATGTTGAATATATACCTGTTGTGCCAAGGCTGCTTTTACATTACAGAAATGATGTAGTATATTTGGTGAGTACCTGAACAATTTTCTTACTAGGTAGCTTGGGTACCTGCTGCAGTCTGGCTGTGAGACAGCATGCATCTCAGCATGGCTGAATTATTCTAGAGTCAGGGTATGCTGCACATATATATGCATTCGTACATATATATACAAATACTATACTATAGCTAACTCGGTGTGCTTAGAGCAGTGTCTTGTTGAAAATAAATGGGAATTATTTACCTATGGAAATAAAATGTACAGAGAGAGAGGCCATGGTCTGGTGACTTTTAAAAATACATATTAAGGACAGGTATTTTTGTGTTTCAGGATATAATAATTTACTATGGCATCCTTTCATTGTGTCTTCATTTTATGCATTTGCTATTTTCCAAATAAGATCAGAGCAAATCTATCAGCCTTCAGTTAAATAAATATTTAATTTCAAAAGAATAGGGCAAACAGTGCATTAGGCATGTCATTCAGTCTGAATCTGATTGCTCTGACCTAGTTTGTTGTTTGCACACAGTTCTACTTATTGAGCAGCCTAGATTACAGATATGCTTTACTTTGGAAAGCATTTCAGCAGCAGTATCATGTCAAGTACAGTAAAATAATATGATAGCTCATAAGAGATGATACTGTCTTTAGGGGGAATTGTAAAACAATATCTGCCATAACACCAATGTGTTTCATACACTACTTTTTTCTTCCTTTAGTTCTAAACCTGCTTTTCCAACTGTCTACTGGAAGACCAAGTGTTCACATACTAGCCAAACAATAAGTCACATCCTCTATTTACTGGTGACTGTCAAAATAAAAACCTAAACTCATGCAGCTGTACTGTAGTTACAGTGAAATGTAAAGTAACTTTAACTGTGTAAAACATTCCATGCATGGTAAAAGAGCTCTCTCTCTCCATTGTGCAGTAATTGACACTGGGCATTTCAGGGTGTTGTAATCATGGTGCTTGTGGTGTCCCTCAGGCAGGAACAGCCATTGCTGTCAAAACCACTCTGAATCTACAATATGTACATAGAAAATGATGTGGCTGGTAGCTGCCCTAATAAGTGTTCTGGTGATTGTCTTTATGGACAAGCTTGTGCTTTAGTCTGGTGTCCTGCAGAATTTGGAGTTAATCTGTGTGATGGTTTCCATATTGACTTAACAATTGGTGTTTGTTAATCTCTAGTGGAAAAGAGAGGAAAAAAGCAGTCCTGTGAGTGCAGTATCCGTATCCAGACACTGGTTTTGATTCATTGTGGTGAGCTTTTGGGACTATCAGTAGGGAATACAGAGAAGCGCTCAGAGAAACAGCAGTGTGATTTGAGAATCTTTCAATTCATTAATCAACATATTAGCATCTCCCCTTCCAGACAGGTAGGTAACTGAACTATGGAGCCAAGAAAATCAATCCACATCGTGAAAACACTTTCATAAATGAAGTGTTGCAAAGAACAGCAGCTTTAGGCCCTCCTCACAAGTCTTGTAACACAGCTTACTTGAACTGGAGCATTGATCTTCATTTCTTTAGGGATGAATTATGACAGTCTAAACATGTTTGTGAGCATGAATGCCATTACTCTCATTGGTGTGTGCTTAAGTACAATGAGAGACAGAGGTAAAATGCATGTCAAAAACAAATGCTGCACACACCCTCAGGTTTTATCTGCTGTGTAGGAACTTATTTTGTGCACTTGTGTCTAGATTATGGGTGCAGCCTCATGGTGATTCTGCCATAGGTTAGCATTGGTGAGTGGGAAAACTCCACAGAAACATACACACCCAATCAACTCAAACAAAAAAGTGGCAAGCTTCCCCCACTCCTTGAAAAAGAGTGTCAATAATAAAGCATAGTCTGCTTCTGTAGGTGCTATTCATAGAAAAACATCACAACTCTTCCCACTCTGTTACTTTCTGTGTATGAAAACATATCTATTTTAATTTAGATTCTCTCCTCCTCTTTCCATCATTGGAAACAAGGTATTTGAGAGCCTCTTCTTTTTACTTACTTATTAAAATATATTAGCAAACATTAACAGTGTTATAAACCAAACGCATTTCAGTCTGTCCTCTCCTGATAAGGATTAACACATGCCAGGCATTCTTTCTCTGTTCATAGCTGCCTCAGAAAGCAGTCTTTATGGCAGCTCTGTAAGTCAGTGATTGTGGCTGTCGTGTGCTGTGTTGCCACTGAATTGTCTGGGAATCTTGCCTGCAGAACTACAGCAGGGAGGGGAGTCCTCTTTCAAATTTTCATGCCCAAGGCAGATGTATCAGCAGCACAAGCCAACAGAAGAATTATCAAACATATTAATCCAAGCAGAGCCCAGTTATCTGGCAGCACAGATCCAGGGACCTGGAGGTATAATAGAGATTGCAGAAACATTAATGGATGGCTTCCCCCTGAATGAGCTGAAATTGTTGAATGGCCTTCATGTGCTGTATGTTGCAATGATTATTGTGATCAATCATTGATCTTGTCAGCATTGCAAACAAGTGATCTTGTGGATGCAGTACAGCAAGGGATGACAAGTCTGCTGGGGAGTATCTGAGTATCTGAAAGTGTCTGAGCATCTCAGGAAGCACTGTTTATTTGTTTATAATGTGATTGAAGGTCTTAAACACATGCTAGACCTAGATGTTAGTCACCCAGTGCAGTATTTCATTTCAGTACCATGCTGCAAACTACAGCATCACTAAGCACCAGCAGAGAGATGAAACAGGAATATAGAGACACCAAGGGCATTCTTCTGTGAGGCAGGAAACCAGGAGGTGAGCTGATTCTCATACCATTGGTCATGTAGCAGAATACCTACCCCAGGGAACCAGACCTCCTTCATCACTGTTATTCACATTCTGGAAGACAGTCCTGCTCAGAAAGATGGAAAAGGGGAACAGTACGAAATAACTTGGTAATGTTAGCATGCACAGTTCCTTCTGGATATGAGTGCTGCTGCGTACTAACAGGCTAATGACCTAGAGCTCTCATTCACATAATAAGTGTGAGAAATAAAACTGCACTGGATGTGGATGCTGGAGGAAACATTAGTGGATCTTTACATAGCAATCATCACTTCTAGGAATGTACTCTAAGGTCACTTGGGACTTTTTCTAGGTGTCTTTAGGGTACTTTTCATTATTTGAAATCTTTAGTAGGTTCTTCAAGTCTAATGTTCTAGAGACACATCATTGAAAGTGCACAAGTGGTTAAAAAAAAGGAAAAAAATCAGATGCAAGTTGTAGTGGGAAGATACTTATGTTCTGAATGTCATTGCTTTTATCTTGAGCAGAGAAGGGCCTTTTAGGATGAGAGTACACTGGAGATAATTTAACTGTACAGTATAGACTGAAGCAAAGTTTTCTTTGCTGTTTTATGCTTTCAAGAAGCATGTGGTAAGGGTATGGTTCAGGAGGAGAGTGTTTAAATCAGCATGAAGCTCATGGAGACCAGTTCACCTCTTCAGACCGTTGGTTTCTCTTGGCATAGCAGGGAGCTCGTTGTCTTCAGCATCCTTGGGGAAGCTGCCTAGGGCCTGTCCAAGAGGCAGGGCCAGCCAGAGCAGTCCAAAAGCCCCATGTGTGGCTGAGGGTCAAGGAGCATGGAAGGCACTCACAGGAAGCATGACTGGCAGCAGTCAGCAATGTGGCTGCTACAAACACAACGCTTCCCTGCTTGTTGTGGTGGCAGCTCACAGCAGAAGGCATGAATTGAGGCATCAAAGTCTCTTTGTTTGCTGAGCAGATGGAAATGTTTGGCCACTTGGTGGATTCTTCTTACCGTCTGGACTGGAATGGCCCTTGTTTTTATATCGTCCAGCGTTAATATTTCCCAAAGTTGCCCCTTAAGCAGAGTGAGAATACTCTACAGCATAATAACAACATGAATATGTCACAGTAAATGGCTTTATACATAATACAACATGGTCATTAGCCAGCTGCACGCATAAAGCACCAAGCTGAGACAACAGGATGCAAACCAGTATCTGCTGCTCCAGGCTGTCTTTGGAGGCAAGCAGAGCAACCTGGCCCACATGATGCAAGGGGCCATGCTTTGTTGTCAACAGCACTGTCTGTCCCTAGTGTGGGCTGTGCCATGTCAAAATGCCTCTAAACCACAGGCTGGCTCAGTGAGGGCACACTGATTGCACAACAGGCAGTACTCCCATGCACTAATCTCAGTTTTATTGGCCACGGTCTTCTGTAAACCTTCCTAGCTTACTACCAGTCAGAGCTGGGCAGCTTTATGTCTTGTTATTTGCCATACTTGGAAATAGTCATCCTAGTCTAATGTCTGTCTCTACCTATTCATCATATTGCTTTATCTCTATAAAATCAGAGGAAGAGAAAATATCTGATAATATAGCATGGAAAGATTTTATTAGCAACAGTTATATTAGCAAACTTCTTACATCCTTGCCAAGTTGTCTATGTCATCTCTAGGATGAGCCAATAAAACTTTTATGATATACCACGTAGGGTGCCATGTATTCAGAACATACCTCAGGAGCGCTATTTCTGTTTTAGCATCTGCACTGCCTCTTCAACAGTGGAAGCACAGGAAATGGGTGTGGTGCTGGTCCTGAGAGCTGCTCCTGTGGGCTCTCCTGCAGAGCTGGCACAGCTTTGCTCATCCTTACAGCGACTCAGACATTTAAACGTGATCCGAGTGGCTGAATACCAATCACAAGCATCCAGAGGCACTTTCATTTTAACTCTTGCACTTAGCCAGAATGAATGCAGGCCAACTGTAGCCTATTTAGTAAAAGAAAAATAATTGAAGGCTTGCTGATATTTTATAGGAAGCTTTAATAATGTTTTGTTGAAGTGTAGAGTAAAATAATGTTCAGATGTCCTGGAGATGTATTATTTTTTTCATATTAGAATATACTTTTTGGGTTATTTTTATATTTGAAGGATACTCCATCCAATTTTTTAGTATGCAAGCACTCACTTATTGTCTGATCCTGTGAATGCTTAACATGCTGATAATAACAGTGATAGAAATGTTTTGTTTTAATGTCTGTTTTTCATCTTTGTACTGCAAGCAGCTTAACAAAGAGGGTCACTATCATCATTGTCATTTATGTATAACAGCACAATCATAAAATGTCATAGTCGGTCATTTACAGTGTATGTGGCAAGCGATAAAAGGAATCCTGTAATTCCAGCATCCCAGACCTGTCTCCCTGCCTCGTAATGTTGGTGCAAAGACTCAGAGGCGTAGGGTTTGGACAAACTTGATTGCATGCTAAACCAGGGATCTTTGTGTTGCACACTTTAATTTATGTTGCACAGAGGAGCATAGGATAGATCTCTTTTACAGATGCTTCTAAATCTGCCAGACACTTCAATTTGTGCATGACGACAAAACATCAATCCTTTGATTCTGTATTTATGATGTAAGGAGTACTGAGCTGTTGGTAGCACTGTTATTTTTATAGTGACTATTTACTATGTTATATATCTTTGACTCCATTGGATTGAGTTGGGGTGCGATACAGAATCTATCCAGTAGCACCCCAGAAGGAGCTAATGATGGATCTGCTTCTATTTTCCTAGCTGGGAATAAGCAGTTACTGCCACAGCAAAAGATTGCAGCCCAGGTGAAACATCGTGGTGCTGGAGAGGTTGCTGTGGGAGGGGAGCCATGTGGGAAGGCAGGATGATGTGAACGGGAAGTGGGGTGAAGTGGCAGTCAGGAGCAGGCCTTAACTACTTGCCCCATGGTTTTCTGAGCTGAAAACCACACACAGGTATTGGTGTGAATTCCCCATTCTCTTTTGCACCTATGCACCTTGAAGGTGTCAGAAGTGGTAAAGGCTCATATATCTCAGGTAAAGGTGAGGTTGAGCACTCGAGAGGTGACTGGCTGGTTTCTGAAGGAGGCTGGAACTAGACAGGTAAAAAGGAAACAAATGTGTCATTTGATACAATTATTGGTGGTGTTTTGGCTTGGAAAGTTATTACTTACAGATATTATTTACAGAGTTGTAGAAACTCAAGGAGAGATTTTTTGAAAGCTCAGTGTAAAAGCAAGTAGACAAACATCCTTAAAGGAGTAAAAGCATATTTCCTGATAAATACCTGGAGAGGCAGTAAGGCCTGACCTTAACTACTGTATTGTTGATATGCTTCTCACTCTATACTTGCTGATCTCATGGGGTGCAAATTAGAGAACGATGTTAGATTCAATTTCTGGAGCACATGAATCCTAAACTTTGCTTCAGACTTCAACAAAATTAGAGTGTCATAACTTCTGATACAGATGCATGGACTTGCTTCTGCACCCAAGGGCAGAGGAATTAAGCTGGATTAAGCATTTAATTTTATCTCAACCTCTTTTCATGGGGGGGGAAAAGCCTTGGAACTATGGTTCCATACTATAAGCTCTGAGATAGCAGAGTGAGTGAATGAGATCATTGTGAGGGAGAGAAGAAAACAAAACAGGAGCTGGCTGGTCGAGAGATTGTGCAACCAACAGCAAGCTGTCAAACAATGGTTTCAGTGCTGCCACTGTTTGCTGCTGCAAAGTTACAAGGACACCCCTCAGAAAAGCTTGCTGGGAAACAATATTTTAAAAAAGGGAGATTCTTTGGTAGCAGCTTCAGTTTGCTGGAGCTGTGTTTCGAGATGAGGCCGTATTCCTTTAATAGAAGCAAAAATGTAGATTTTATAATAAGCAATTCTTCAGTGTAGTTTGCTCCTGTTAAAATCACCTTTTATAAAGCTCTCCCACCTGGTGTTATCTCACACTAGGCTCAGGGTATGCCTAGTAGCTCTGGAGGAGCCTCAAATGAAATTTTCTGTGCTCACTCTGTTTTTACATCCATTTTCTTTTCCCTAGAATAGATTCGGATAGCAGTGGGCAACTTTATAATGTGGAATCCGTTGCGCTTTTGTATTGTAACGACAACAGAGAAAAAAACAATCAGGATGGGTAAAACATGTTGTTTTTATTTAAAAGATAGTGATTGCATTCCCCTTTATCAGTGGTAACAGGCACTGCTTGGAGAGGAAGTTTCCAAATTGAATGCTACATTCTCGAAAGTTATGAATATGACCAAGCAGTATGCAAGTGTTCTTCCTGTTTCATCCTGTAATGTCTTTTTCTTCCACAGACTGATTGACTATGATCATATGTACCAAATCCCACTTGAAAACAGGAATCATCAAATTAAACAAGTTCTTGTGGCAGTGCCATTTAATTGCACAGGATTTGTATCCACCATCATAAAGCTGACATCATTCACTTTGGCCTCACTTTGGCCAAGGCAAGGGTACTTCTCAAAACACCAAGTCTTGAAATGAACTTGGCCTCCCTCAGCCCTACTGTTTTCAGGTATTTCTTCTGATGTTCTCACCTCTGCATTAGTCAGTGAATGCTTAAATAGAGCAGAAGTAATGTGGTGCTTTACTGTGGCAACTTTACATATAAATAACTCACCACTGGAGAGGTTGTTATTTGACATTATACATTCAGCTGTATGATAAGTACATGCTCTTGGAGACCTTTTCACAGCAGTCCTGTTGGGAAAGACATGAAAGGGGGGGTTTATTTTTCGGTTTTGTTTTCCTGCAGCTATGGAATTTGCACTGTAGGACAGAGTAGTTTTTCAGATGCCAAGGCTGCATGTTCTCAGTGTGATTGCAGTTGTGTGTGTGGAGGGGGAGAGGGGGTGAAATTGCGTATTCTGGGTCATAATGCTATAAAATACTTGGTTTGTGTTGTGATGAGCTCAGTCTTTGCTCTTGTTCTCGTGTTCTACTTGCCAACAGACTAAGAGGCTATAAAACCCTGCTCTTTTAAATAAGATATTTCTTTAATTAGCTCTGCTTAGTCCTATTCTATCACATCTCATGAAAAATTGTCTTGTAAACTCGCTGCTGCAAAGGATAGGCATTGGCTTGCTAAATGCTAAAGTGGCTGATTGTAGATGAGTAAGAGTCAGGACAAGTCAGTTTCAAGAGGATGCTGACATCCTATCTTACACAGCTGTGGCCTCCCGCTCTCCTAGTGCCAGAGAAGGATAGAAGACTTCCGACAGAGCACCAGGACAGTTAGCTGTTTCTTCTGCAAATCTGGGGACTTCTGCTGTTGAGACCATGTCAGTGCCCCATCACAGCACTCTCATTTTTCTGTATCACCAGACTTGATTTTGGCTGGACATACTTTGACATGCAGTTGCTTTCTCCATTCTGCCACTCTACTGGTCAGCATAGCCAGACTTCCCCTAGTACCTAATTCAGCCTTTCAAGGCTCAGGAGCTGCTGCTGCAACATCCGTTCATAATCTGACATCTTCCTATCACACCCCACTGTACTAAGAGTATGGCCTGGGGTTTTGCAAACTATGCTTGCTGAGCTACCGAAAGCAGAGATTATGGGGTGCCATGCAGCAGTGACAGCAGCAATGGATACAAATAGCTTTGGACTCTGAGTCAAACCATGTACAGACACAGATGGCCAGTTATTCAGGCAGTATCCTGGCTTCTCAGGAGAAAACGATGGCTCTCACCCCATTCTTGTTTGCAAACCATGGTTTGAAAACTTTTCATATAGCCACAAGCACAAACAGCTCATAGCATATCCTAGAGATTTGGATTGGTAGCAGATGAAATTAGCAAATTTGAATTTGTGTCTGAATATCTTTACTTGGTAAGTCAGTGGTAATGGTCGATTGCATTTTATTGAACTTTTCCTTGCTGCCACAATACTGTGTTTTTGAAAATATCCAGAAGAGCAGTGTTTTATTTCTCCACCCTGCCTTTCAGCTCTGGTTCTTTATAGGCAGTTGTGCACTGCTGATTCATTAACTTTATTGCCAGATCCTTGCAGACCCAGAGTCATCAGCAAGGAGAATGTAAAACAAAGCAGGCAGGCAAATTTCAAACGCTGCTTAGGGGGAGGAGTAAAAAAGTGAAGCATGCTTTTCTTTTTTCTTCTCCATTACAGTACTTTACAAAAACTTAAATTACTCCCTTAACTTTGCTTTTTTGCCCAAATCAGTAATATAGTAGAGATGTGTACCAGGCCCAATAAGTCGCATAGAAAAATATGGGATTATTAGCAAAATAAATTAGTTTTGAAGTTTCTGATCATTGGAGACATTGCTATTGTAACCAGGCTGAAAAGTCAGAAGTAACTTCCTTTCATATAATTCAAAATCATCTTGAAGGTTTTTCTTAAAAAATATCTTGTGCCTGAGACAAAGTTCTTCAGCATTGTGCTTGGTGGAAGATTCAATTGAGGTGCACAGTGCTGGGTTCTTATTTCTTTTTATTGCTTTAAGGGTAGACTTTAATCTCTTTTATCCAGACTGTGTTTAGTTTGCTCAGGAGAGTGCTTGGCTGACCCTTGGCCGCCCCTTATTTTGAAGCAGCACTTATCAAATCAAGTCTGTTTCTATTAGAGGCAGAATGTTTGTACAAAGACCCTTGTCATTAATGTTCCTGTTCATATGGAGCCTACTTATTAATTTTGACTGAATGAGCAAACTCTCATTTTTTAAAATTACTATCATTAGTCTTTTTCTTTGTTCTTTTCCTAGTGGAAACAAGAAGGGCATTATTTTCTGTGCTTATACAAGAAAAAAATTGTGTAGTGGCAGGGAGAACTGCTCTCAGACTGTTTTTAACTTGACCTGTTGGAAAAGTGAGTGTACTTCTATTTTTCCACATACTTCTGAAGATTCGAAAAACACATAGCTCCTTTTCCTCAACACTGAATAATATTCTTAATATCCTCACTGCTAATATCCATCTCAAAAGCAGATAAGACCTGAAAGAGCAGTTCATGCCAATTGACTCTAAGTCTCATTATTGCAAGACTGAGGAAGATAGAAAAAAGACTGAGAGCAAAAAGAAGTAGCCGGCTCCCTCTGAAGTCTCCTTGCTGGTAGCAGTCTTTCTCAATTTAAAACATTTCTTGTTCTAAGTGTTGTTGTTTTTATAACCTTTTTTATTAACTAATATTTGTAAATAACTTAGAAATGAGCTGACAGTGAACAATACTAATTGAAATGTAATTGCTTCGTATGGCTCAAGATGTAGTTTAACCAATGCAGTGCTGTGATATCTCAGGCTGAGAATTCTTAAGAAGAGACTTCTCCCTCTGAAACAAAGCACTAGACATGAATCTCAGGACAACACTGACATCTCCAGCTCCCAGCAGATGAAAATTTGACAAAATAAGTCTTGCTAGGAGTCAGGGAATCTCTTTGCAGGGTATTCTTTGGATGTGATTGGCAACTGGGGAGATAGCATAAAGAGTGATGCTGTTTGACAAGATGCTTTATAGAAGAGAATAACAGCTCTGTGCTCTGCTTGGCTCTAGGAGAGGGCATAAGGATTTTCTCAGTGTGTGTGCTGTTGTGTTAATAGCATGAGCATTATTCCTTTGAATAATGTTTAATGTTGCAAGCAGCAACATATGCTCTCATTGCACCGCACAGGCAAATGTTTGCATGTGAGAGTACTAGTTTTGAAGAGGAATTGCTTAGGAAGCCCAAGGTTTGCTTTTACGTTTACTGAGGCTCATGGTTGATGAATACTGTGTAAGTATTTAAAATCACTTATATGAAATCCTTTACAAGCTTCACTGAATTTGCATATGGGAGAAAAGTTTTTTTGGATTACATGTGCTGACCTACTCTGAGCCTCATGCACCAGTCCACCACTGAGAAAATACTGTACCTAAAGTCACCTAGTCAGGCATCATGCTTTTCTTGTATTGCTGACTCCACTGGAGTGTCTGACAGATCTCCTTCCCCTACCCCCAGCACTCCAGAGTTAAGGTACCGTCATGATTTTGGCATCCTCACCTGCTTCTCCTAGCACTTCTGTTCTGACTCCTGCTTTCCTGCTTCAAAGGTGCCAAGTGAGTGGAAAGCGCAACCACACTTCAGCAAAAGCAGCGTATGTACAGAAGAGTCTTCTCTTTTTTCATTGCAGATATTAGTTACAAGTTTCCCTACTGGTTGCCAGCAGCACAATCCATTACAGCCATAAATTGCAGAACTTTTAGACCAGAGGGGAAGGTCATAGTGGTGGGGCCCAGGCAGCACTCGCTGGGGATTGAAGCTGTCTGAGGCCACGTCAAATCATTAAAAATGAAGGCATCAGATGACAGCACATTCAGATCCCAAGGGTCACATCTATTTGGATTTTCACAATATATCTGTTTGCAGAAAAAAATCCACCCCGAATGCTGTCTGCTGCACAGCAAAGATGTTGGTGATGCTTGTTGGGAAGAACAGTCAAGAGTTTCCAGTAATTTCACAGAAAAACAGCCTGGTGATCATTCCTTGTGACAGACAGTCACCGTGTTTGGCCTCTAACGTAATTTAGATGTGGCTGAAATAGGTGGGTCAGGGGCAACCATAGGGCATGGGACGAACTTGCCCCTTCCCTGGGACACTGATATTGAAGGGGAAGGGGCTGTCAGAGACATAGAGTGTGGAGTTGGAGAGGCACTGCTTGATGGCAGCTGCTCAGGGAACAGAGAAAAGTCCTTAAGGCAGAGCACTGTTTGCTGCAGAAAGGGACTGATGGTAGGAGTAAAGCTTGGGGGCAAGGACCTGCGTGCAGAAGACCAGATGAAGGAAAAACTGGTTTTCACCGATTTTATTTTCTCTCCCCCATAGCCTTCTTTGAGTTTTCTCTTTTTAATTAAAAAGTTAAATACTCTATTTTATATTCTAGCACTGGCTGCTTTTTTTTAATTTAAGAGCCCTTTGGTCTTTTCTGTGAAACTTAGCACAAAGAGAAAGCTTTGAATCCTTTTGCACATTAAATATGTTAATAATTGTCGCTGTCCTTGCCTTCTGCCATGTGGTGATACTAAAGGGCAAGGTAAAGGGGTAAGATCCTTACACTGCCAAGAGCAAAACAGCCCCAACCTTGTGCTCCCCCAAGCATGTGAAGTGCAACTCAAAACATGAAAATGAGCAAGGCTGCTAGGAGTGCACAGAGATAACAACAAGCAGAACCTTAGGGGACAGGATCTGGGTGATGTTGCACACTTAAGGAACGCACTAAGCCATAGCGGTAGCCGTGCTACTGAAAGCGGTGTGCTCAGGCCTAGCAGATGGTGTCTGCTGGGCAGAGCTCTCCAAGTGCCTTCCCATCAGCCTCGTGGGAGCACAGTACCCTACACCCAGCGCTGGGCAGGCATGGAAATGCACACAGTATACATATATAATGATACTAAATCCGTACAGTTAGTTTCTGCAATTCTTCAGAAATGTTAACAGAGAGTTTAACAAAAGGCAAGACTGCTGCTACCAAAGCACTGTACTTTGCTTTTCAGTTATCCTTCATAGCTTAACAGGGTACTTCCCTCTCCTTTATGTTCCATTATGTCTTGAAGATGTGTCAGTGTTTGCAGTAGGACCCTAGAAGCATGGCAGAGTGCTCAGGTTGTGAAGTTGTGCTGTTTTAATTTGAGGTGGCAGAAAGCCAAGGTAGATGGACAGTTTAAGTACCAACAAAATAATAAACTAAATGCATATTCTGTGTCCAAGCCTACTCTGCTTTCAGTCAGTTACCACTGGGACACTCCGTTCCAGTGCCCTTGTTACATTTGACTTTCTTGCGGGAGAACTGGAGAGTATCCAACTTTTAGAATTACCTCAGCTTTAATCTATTCTACTTTGATGTTCATAGCACCAGATATCTAATGGTCCCCCTATCTTTTCCTTACTCTCCAAAGCTATAATTTACCTGCCCAATTTCTCAAGGGCAGGTACCACTTACTTTAAAAATTATGTATCATTTTAATATCCCTGTGTTTATATAATATATAAAGCTTGTGAGGTGAGGGAGGAGGGGAAAGGATTTATGTTTCATGATCATTTCCTGTAATTTTAAAGACAAATGATTTTTGGTTTTACAGAGGCATTTAGCAGAAATCTGCACGGGTCCAGCATATTTAAGTTGACTTCCACGTGGCAAAAAATGAGCAAGCTGTTCTCCCTTAGGGCTTAGTACTGTCCTCACAGACCTAGCCATGATCTAGCTGAATATATTCTTTTTCTGTGAACAGGTTGGTTTTTTGTTGCTTTTTGGGGTTCTTTTTTTTTTTTTTAAAGAACAGTACCAACGCTGGTTCAGATGGGAAAAAGACGTGAATTAGGAAGCACTGGATTTTGAATGTCAGGGTTTAGAAACAGAGAGCTTGATTCCAGGTTCCTTTGGGACATCCTTATGCAAGCCTGGAAACGCAAAAGGAGAACAGTGAAACAAAGCCATAGCACTTGTTAAGGCCCCATTGCAGAATAAGTTAAATTTAAATAAAAATCAGATCCAAGGCCTTGTTTCCCCACGTGACTGCAGGGTTGCAGGAATGAGAGCTGTATCTCATAGGAGGAGAGTCACGGTGAGAATTAAATCCTGAAGACTGGCCACGTGAAGCACAGGCTGGCTCAGAAAAGCCAGTCTGAGTGAGATGTCCCGTGGTGCACGCAGCTGGGGAAGCAAGCTGCCATCCAAGGCGAGTGCTGATTCCGGACACCGTGTCCACCCGCAGCTCCCTGCTGCTGACCAGGCACAGCAGGAGCTCCGTTTCCTGGTGTCACCGCTGCGCACTTGCTGCTATCTTGGCATTACAAAGATCAGATATGGTGGAAAAGGAGATTAGCCAATTCTCTGCAACGCATGTTAATACATCTTCTCTCACACATCTACTAGTTTCAAAGATACCCATCTTTTATTTTCACCTGTGCATGTATGCTCAGGCAGAGACAAATGCTCACGTGGTTCACGGGAAGTGGTAACTTTCTTAAAGCCTGCTGAAAGAGAAGAGAGCTATAGATATCTGACCTTATGAATTCTGATTGGAATACAGCAGCAGTGAGTATAATTTAGCAGCTATTAACAATAGAAATGTAATGTCAGACTAGTATTTCTATTTTAGTCTATGCCTGAAGCAACTGGTCAGGCTTATGAAACAGATAACTTTTCTTACCGTCCAAAATTAACTGTTTATTTTAGGGGAAAGAGGGAAAACAAAGAAGCTGCTTGTGTCATGCCTGTGCCACTCCACAGATTATCCTGAGCAATGTGAAAGGCTGTCTTGTGTCTTCCGAGCAAGCTGTCCGTTCCTTTTTCTTCCTGTTCTTCCTTTTTCCTCCATAGGTAACAGAGTAGATTGGCTCCAGCTCACCCCTCCTGGCATACCATATGCGCTGTGTTATGCCCTTCTTTGCTAGATTGTTCCTGCCTTTGGGGAGGTGGGAATTCATTCCTGGAATCACTCCAGCATCCAGCTCACTTGCATTGTCTTTATTAGGATGGACTGCAGCCATCATTGGTGAGAGTAGCAGTTGGTAGGAAGCAGGAGATAACTGCCTGAAATGAACTCTGCCTCCATGGGGCAGAAACTCACTCGGTGGCATCGCAGCTCTGTAATTCCGGCTTAAGTCACCTTCCTCCCTCTGGGCAGTAGCTGTTCTTACATATGTTCTGAGGACCATATGCTTAGCCTGCTCCCCAGTCACAGAATTGCAGAATGGCTTTGGCTGGAGGGAACAGTCAAGATCGTCTAGTTCCAACACCCCTGCCTTGGGCAGGGCTACCACGCACCAGATCAGGCTGCCCAGAGCCCCATCCAGCCTGGCCTTGAACCCCTCCAGGGATGGGGCATCCACGGCTTTTCTGGGCAGCCTGTGCCAGTGCCTCACTGCCTTCTGAGTAAAAAATTTATTCCTAACATCTAACCTAAATCTCCCTTCTTTTAGTTGAAAGCCATTCTCATTTGTCCTTTCACTGTCAGACCATGTTAAAAGTTGTTCCCCTTCCTGCTTGTAAGCTCTGAGCTCCAAGCCAGTCCCAGGCTTAGACACTGCCTGTAAAGCATGGCATCCTCATCCTACTGGTGCAAAAGAAGAAATCAGCTTTTCTGCATACTAACAGCACAGCCCCGTAGGTCCAAAGAGGCATTTGTTTCTTGTCTGCCCATTTCTGCATCCAGCACAGCTTCATGCAGTCAGGCCCATATTGCTGCAACACACGCAGTGATCTGACCATTCTGTCAGCTTAAACAGTGCTGTACTATTTTGTATGTTCAGTTGGAGATGGGTCATGACTGTGAAAGTACACCAAAAGATTCTGAACATTCTCCATCCTGTGTAAGACTAACCAATTCCTAGTGGTGTTTTCTGAGCTGAGCTCATTGAGCAACTCCCTGGGGTATCAGAAAGGGTTAAGACTGAGCCTGGCTAACTCCCCCAGCTGCAGGCAGTTAGCTGATGAGTACTAGAGGCTGCTAGCTATCAAAGGGGAGGTGAGTTTCAGGAGAAAGCTGGAGGTGCAGGTTTTGGAGCTGTGGCTCGGGAGGAATCATGTGAAGAAAATGGTAAGAAAGGGAATAATGGCTACAGAAATATTTAGGGAGATTTATGGAGGATGGGTGGAGGTGCTTAGGGTATAGTTGCTGTGCTGAAGGCTGGGAGGGGCTTGGCTTTCTGTTGCAGAGGGGAGAAGTAGTCTTGGAGATGAAGGAGCATCAGAAAGGGGGAAAACCTAGTGCTGATTTAGGTGGTGAGGGATTTTACATCTGGAAAAGAGGGAGCACTGCAGCCAGGCAGAAAGGTCATGTCTGCCTTGCATGATGCTTAGATTTCAAGACTGAGGCATAAAGGGTTGGAATGGTTGTGGTGGAATGGTGGGGAATACTTCTTCTGGGTACCTTTGACTTCTGTAAAGCTGTGTGTTAGCCTGCTTGAAGTGCTGTAGCAGTGTGTGCCAGGCATCTGTGTTGTGTCCCTTGAAGTTGGCTTTGCTGTTCTGCGTAGCTGTGCACGGGGTGGTGGTGGGGATATATTGTAGATATTGTAACTGTAGATTCAGTCATAGTGGGTGCAGTGAGCACTCTGTCTTCTGTCTTGTAGCAAGACTTGTATTCATAGTATTATTAAGGTTGGACCTCTAAGGTTATCTAGTCCAACCTACCACCAATATTTCCTTGCTAACCCTCATCCCTTAGTACCATATCTAAACATTTCTTGAACACTGACGTTCTTGAAATCTTGCTAAGTGGAGTATTCTGAGGTTCCTTCTTGGTAGCAGGGTGCTATAAGTAAAGACTACAGGGCTGGGACATGTCTGAGCCTGCCTCCAGCTCTGCCCTGCCCAGGGCAGGTGCGTCCCATTGCAGCTCATTATATCTGCAGCACAGCTGGAAACCCTCTGCCTGTTGGCTCTCTCCTTGAGGGAGCTTGGCTCTTAGGCTCTTCTGTGCCCTCTCCTAGGCAGACTTATTGTGTTTCTGCAAAGGGAGAAAGTAGGAAGCCATTGCATTCAGCCCACTTCTGGATATAAGAGTAAACTGTAAGCATGGCCTGAATCCCATTCATCAGGCTGAGAGCAAAGCCCTACAAACCTGCAAACTTGAGCCCGCTGTAGGCATCCTCTTGCCCTTTGAAAGGGAAGTCATCAAACATCTTTTTGCCACCTCAGTGAGCAGAGAGCTTTATTAGAAAATGTTTTCTTGTGTCTGTGTCCTGCTTGGTTTGTTTAGCTCTGATTAGTCAGTAATTGTTTCATTACTGTAGAAATAGATGACATGGTATTTTTTTCTGTTAGTGTCTTTTTTTTCCTTCTTCTTTTTCCATTCCCTGGTGCTTTGTGAACATTTTTTATAGTTATTTGCTGCAGGGAAAAAGTGAAAAGGACTGTGTTAACAGTAGGCAGAAACTGAGAAATTGTCTTTGCTTTGGAGAGCTCTGCTTGTTGCCTTCAGCTGGCAGCAACAAGCTCATCAATATTACATTCAGGTGCGAGCCCAAAGACCCTCATCAGCCTCCTTCTTTCCTAATGACCTCAGATTGTCAGCTGTTGCCAAGAGGAGAGGGACAGAAGTTAAGGGCTTCTGGAGGGTGGTGTGGCAGTGGGGATGAGGAGAGTGCATGAGGTTGCCATGTGTTGGCTGCATGGGTTCCCAAAAAGCAACCATCCCAGCACCTATGAGAGTCCTAGGTTAAAAGCTCCTGGGGGTTCTTATGTGCACAGCACTGCTCTACACTAACAGTGTGAGAACATTAGTCCGTTGGAACCTCTGGATACATACAGAGCATGCTGCTGGAAGTACCCTGCTCTATCCTTTGTCCTGTGTGTCTTGACAGCAAAGGGCTTCAGGCTTAGTGCTTTTAAATCTGTTAAAAAGAATCCTTGATGAGTGCTGGGCATTGCAGCCACAGCTCTGTTTCAGATGTCTGAGTTGGGTCTTGCATCCATGTGACCTTCTGTGACTCTATGCCATGCCAGGCCGCGCACCTCTAAGCTGGGAACATTGCTGATGCTTTGGTTTTAATGGTAAATTAGAGAAGGCATCAGACCCCGTAAATTCAGGTTTCTTCTTGCCATGCCAAGCAGGAGCTGGTTGGATGCTCTTTATCAGAGGTAACTTTAATGCAGAAAAAGAGCTGCAGAGGAGATCTTTGTATGTTATGAACCTGATGAATTATACATGAGGCATAGCAGTCTAGTATCAGCAGTGCTGGCTGTATGAGGGGAAGAGGCTGATAGCAGCGATTTACATCACGGGCTTGCCATGGTTTTTCATGGAGAAGTAGCAGTGAAGGCTGCAAGGCCAAGGAGAGCAGTGCAGCTCCTCCTTTGGGCCCCTGGGGCTGAGAAATGTCAGCAGGCAGTGGGGGATGCAGGGCTTGCCTTGAGCTAAGCATGGAGATGGGCAGAAAAGGTGGGAGGGGATGTCAGCCCTGTGAGCTGCCTGGCAGAGCAGCGCTGGGCTGAGTGACGCTGACTCTGCTGGGCTGACAGCACCCAGCATGTACACATTAAACCCTGCCGTGTAATGGGATGGGAAGGCTGACACCAGCATATCGTATCAGGCACTGTCTTGCAAAGCAAAGGTGGAAAGAAAAAGATGAAGTAGTGGTTAAAGGAGAAAGTCTCATTGAGGGTAAAGGTTGATCACAGAAATATAAAACTCCTCAGCTCTTTAATGTGAGGTCTGTCCCCATGTGTGACCGCTGGCTGCCAGAGTCCTGCCTGTCAGATGTGGGGGACTGGCTCCAGTGGCTTCCCAGGAAATGCAGTGCCCAGAATGCAGTGTCCAGGCCTTCATGAATCTGCAGCAAAGAGAAATCTGTTTCTGTGCTTGGTGCTGGCAGTGTTACCATGTGTTTATCAGTCAGCTGTTTCTTTTTAGGGCTGGTGATAGGAACCTGGTTAGTTTGTTGCTGTGCTTCTCTTTCAACAAGATCTGCTTCTCCCATTGCTTTCTTTAAGTTTCTAGGTTTTGGCTACTCATGACCTTGAACCTTTTCTTAGGTGGTGGAATTGTGCTGCATTGCTATGAGGCATCTGCATATCAAGATAATATACATATGTGTAACCTGTTCTTGGGAGCCTGCTTTGGCAGGGGGGTTGGACTAGATGATCTCTAGAGGTCCCTTCCAACCCCTACAATTATGTGATTCTGTAATTCTGTCTTATAGCATTGGTTATTCTCACTTTTCAGAAGCACTATACAAACAGCAAGGAAGTCATATGTTGCTACTCCGTGTTGGTGTTTTTATGTTCAGTTTACAGATGTAGAGTAGCTTCGAAGAAATGCAGTCCAACATTTTCAAAAGTGTGTTGCATTAGGAAACAAATATTTCCTTGGCCTGAGGGGCTTAATAGGAATACTGCGCATTGCTGCAATTTCTTACTCCTTTTCTCTACTGTTCTATTGTACGTAGGTTGTTTAGAGGGTGGCTGTGAATGGCTGGGCCCCCTCTTCCCACTCTCAGTCAGAATCCTGGATGTGATGAGGCTGTGTATTTGAGTCTTGCATCTCACGGTTATAACTAACCTCAGCCACAAGCAGCACAAATGGATCTTGTTTTACTTCAGGCTCATGTAGGATGTTCAGAAGTAGAGACAGGAGGAATCCTGGCACTCTTAGAGAAAGGTTTTTGTCCTCATTTGGATTCCAGCAGAATTCATTCTCATAGCTTTCCTTGAGCTTAAAAATGTTGGTTAGTTTGCTGTAAAATGGTTAAAGAACACTGACCAAATTAGAACTCACTAGCCAATGAACTGGCAAAGCCTTGATTCTGGCTATAAAATATCCCCAGTACACATGTGGCGTAGCAGTGTATCACTGCTGTGCTTTTAATCAGGATTCACCGATTTGTTCAATTTTGTGTTTACTGGTGTGGGTATGCATGAAAAAATAAACCACCCTTCTAAACTGTAAGCAGTAAAATACGTGTTGTACTTCAATTGTTTTCATTTTTTGCAAAACTGCTTTATAATACAATTAAATATGTGCTCAGGGCTGTATGGGATTGAATTACTGAATATCTGTCTTGCAACACTCTCACCTCTTAGATACCTCATACTTAAATTATAGGAATCCTTTGGGAACCAGGCGTTTGTATAAGTGTTAATATCTGAAGCTGCACACAAACATCCTCATTTTCAGAGATCTTTTGTAGGTAACTTCTTACTAATCTGAGTGCTATGAAAATGGGCTTTAGATCTGTGCTCAAGCAAGTGTGTATGAAAATCTATTCCATGTGTGAGGGCAAGAGACATCTGGGGAAGATGTGAATCACATACTCTGTCCAAGCTTAAAAAAAGGAAGAAGGGGGAAAATAAATCAATTAGCTGAAATTGAAGCACTGGTAATCCTTATTCAGACAAGGTGTTTGTTAGTACTCCATAAATAACCTTCTTTGTTTGCTTATGCTTTTTTTATTTTGTTTTGTTTTCTTTTAATTTTTCATTGCTTTGTGGAAGATGAGGTATGTGTGACATTTTTGCAAAGATGCCTAGGCAGAATCTACTCCTTGCTGGGAAAGAAATTGAGGCCAGCATAACATGTGCTTTGTTCAGTTTGGTTAAGATTTTTATTGTTGTTGTAAAGTTAGTAACAGTTAAGCAAAAATAAATTCTGCATGGTCCTTCATCTCCCGAACTATCCTGGATTTTAAGATAATCTAGTGCTAAATAAGCTGTTTAAATGAAAAGTAAGTGCATGTACAAGACTGTTTGCACTTTTTGTTAAACAGAACAACTCTGAACCTATTTTAGCATTACATTTCTGAGTTTGCATCAATAACTTGTCAGTGGGGGCAATGCAAAAAGATTTCAAAAAAATTGTGGAGCTTCCATAGCTACAGGTAAGTTGACTGCTGTTTGTGTTTTACCATACAGAGACTTGATTCGGGATCTGATTCAAAGCCAGGTGGTTGTAATTCCTTCAGGAAGTGCAAGGGAATAGTGACTGCATCCCCAAATTGTATGTGTGTACCTAAAGATGCCTATGGAATTTTCTTTTCCTCTGATTGAGCAGAGATGGACACAGATTCCAAGCTTTACCTCAGGTTCATTTTGTGCTATTGACTAGAGGGTTATTCCTTCATTGCTGCTCATCATTTTTTAAGGATCTTAGCTCTGCTGTGAAACATAAAGTGTCCTTTTACTCTGTATATTTAGTGTATGCTCTGGTTGGCTAAAAAGTGTTTATTTCTTTATCAACTTGGCTTATGATTCACTCTAAGTTTTGTTCAGGTCTAGGGCAGAATTTCCCTCCTTGCATTGGTCCAAACCAGATTGCACAGTCAGAGTCTTTGCTTATACACAGAGGTGAGCTTGCAATTCCTGTGATTATGCATAGATATTTACCTAAGGATAATAACATGAGCTATATGTAACCTCCTCCTCCTCTGACTTTTCTTTGAATATTAAGAGGAGAGAAATTATATGACTAAAGTGGTTTCAATTGTGTCCCCCTCAGTCTTCCAGAGAGAGGAAAAAAACAACTCCTCGCAAACAAACATGCTGTGTTCTCTAGCTAACACTCATTCAGACAAAAGTCCTATATCCATATTAATCACTTCCACCTTTAATTTTTCAGTCATTGCTTGATTAAATTGCTGCCTGGATCCATCGTTTTAGAGAGAGGGCCTGGTGAGTGCTCTGCAGCTCACTCAAACAGAGAAGTAATAAAGTGCTTTCTGTCATACGCACTCCCCAAAGCACCAAACACAACACAAGTTATTAAAAAAATATCAAAGAGTGAGCTGCTATAAACTGTGCAGAGAGGAAAGTCATGATTGTCCAGGGAAGTGGAAGAAGATTTTAATTTCATATCTGCAATTACAAAGGCAAATATATCTGTGTAGAGGATATTCCAAAGTAAAGAAATGAGCAACATCAAACATTTAGGGCTGTGTCAAGAGCTAGGTTTGTAAGTGTTTTTACTGCTTTCAAAATGCAAGTGTCCATTATCTTTTTCAGTATGATTTTCAGCATAAAGCATATCTGTTAGTTAATAAACTTGTGTTGATCCACAACAGCTTGCTTTTAAACATTCCCTCCAGGAATGCAAACATTCCAACTACAGAAATGCCCTGATTTCCATTGAAGTTGGAGTTCTCTTTAAGCAGACTTACACTGATATGCAACAGTCTTCTGATGCACCATGGTCGTCATGAAATTTGGATGTGTTGCTGAAAAACTCAGTGGACCAGTGGCTTTTTGCCTCACGTGGTTGAGCAGTTGAGGTGCTGTTCCCATGCTGGGCCCTTGCTTGAATTCCAATACCGGCACTGTGGTTGCTGGTTATCTTCTTTGAAATGTAGCCTATGGATCTTTTGGGATTACATGGGTACACAAGAGGATACTTATATCTTGTTTCTACCAGCTTTGTAGATCTTGATGTTAATAAAAGCATATATCAGACAACCTGGCTTTTACTAGGACATGTCACAATGCATGTTGCTGTGTTCTGACACAAGGAACACAACTTTTTTTTTTTCCCCTTCCCCTAATGTGGCTAAAACATGAGTCAATAAAGAGCCGACATAAGCTAAATTGTTATAAGTCAATTTTAAACCAGTTCAGGAATTTCCACACTATGGTTTGTGTGGACAACATTTAGTGAAATCAATTGAAAAATCAATATTAGGCCTCATCTTTGTCAGTTTAACTAGCTTCCTTCCCATTCAGCTCCCAGCCATCCATAGCTAGTGGAAAGCTGCAACAGAACATTATCTTAGGTTTACAGGCTTCATTGACAAAATAATTAAGAATTTGTACTTCCTCTATAAAGTTTGCATTGTGCAGATTTTTATACATTTGTGCAAATGAGTGAAGGAAACCACGCGTTTAATACTGAACAAGCCTGTGGCTACAGCTTTCTGAGGGCAGAACAACCTCGCTGATGAGATACTGGAGCAGGAATTGAGAGCAGAGTGCTTGTTTCTACTACTTCTCTCTGTCTTCTTTTCTCCATCAGATAGCTGCAGTAATACACATCTTACATATGGCATGTGGGGCTGTTTCTCATTCATTTGTCTTGGGAAGCTTTTTAAGAGTCGGAGATTATAAAGGTAATAAAAACGCACTGACCGCAGCCACTGGATGCTTGGAGGAGACCTGACATCTCAGTAGCACTCTGCTATTGTGCCTGCTTATCTCAGCATGTTCCAATGGAAACCTGGGACTGGTGTTGCAGTGATGAGGCTGGCCTATCAAAGAAATCTCTCATCATACAAAACTTCGTCTAATTATTCAGCAAGTACCCTAGAAACTTTACAGCTAAGGATGGATTCTTCTGGTTAATAAGGATGTGATTTCTTTGGGGGATATGTGTCTTCATTTTCTCGTTCTTACACAGGTATGCTGCTAGCGCAGTGGGTTTGGTGCAGTGCTGACTTCGTGATTGCAAAGGCTCTTTTCCTTCCATGTGAACTGAAAACCTGAAATAGAGTTGCAACGTTAAAATTCCTGCTTTCTGTAGTTTACCTGTTGAAAGATTCAGGAGTGAGGTATGTTTCTATACTGCTACCCGTACACATCTATCGGCTGACCTACTTCAAATTTCACAGACCTCAGCTGCTGCTGCTGACCATGGTGCAAGGGCAGGGAGCTGTGTGGGTGCTTGCTACGTCTAACTGTACAGCAAGTTGTGTACGTTGGGCCTCTCCTGAATGCACCCATCTCCTACTGCTTTGCAGAAAAATGCAATTGTCCCACAATGAGCAATAACAATTCAGAAACATTTCATAAACGTTATCTCAGAACAAAACAAACAAACAAAAAAACCATCACAACACAACAGCGGTGTTTCATTTTTCACAAAATAATGCTGAGGTCCCTTTGTAGACTGTGGGAGAGAAATTACTGGTGCAGTATGTCCGAGTCTCTATCCTGCCCTGCTCTCCTCCCATTTAACATCAAAATACATCTGGGCTGCCTCCTCTGCTCTAGCACTATTGTTTGCAAATCTGTATTGCTCATTTACACTCACAAACCCTTACTGCGACAGGTTGTACCATTAGCTGCTTGCTTGAGGGAAGGAGCCAAAGCTGAATGCTTCCATCAGGCAATAGGTTGGTTGTTGAAAATGTCAGCCAGGATATCTGTGAGCTTACCTCTGGCTTTCAGAAAGCACAATCATAATTTTTAATTTCTGCAGGTCCCTGAGGGAATCCTAGTAGAAAGAGCTGATAAGGGAAATTACTTCTAATTCTGCACTGTGCTCTATCCCTTCACTTGTTCAGATATTATTGTATTGTACCGACAGCCCCAATGACATGCTCACTGCTTTCTTGTCCTTTCATGCTCTGTAGTTATTTTAGCCATTTCATTAGCGTAACACAACTGTGGTGGTTGTTTTTTATAGGTGTAATGACTTGGGACACTGAGGCCTTGAGGCAGGCATGGGGTTAAATTCTGCATCCATTCTAATTGTGTCAGGTAGTGGAAATAATTGCAAGACCTGGAATGTGTGCTTTCAGGCAGCGTTTTTGAACCTCCTGGGGTTGTCCTGATCAAGCAACCATGTGTCTCCTAGCCAAATGGCAGATGTTTGCTTCATCACTGGATCGTTACTTTAGAAAGGAGATGGCATTATAACACATGATTTCTTTACTGTATGATTTGAGTGAATTCTAATGTTGTTAGGTCAATCTAAAATGGAGAGGGAATTTTACTGGCAATACAGTCATTTCCTTTCAGTTAGAAGCTTGCAGGTATAGCATAGGTCAAAAAGGTGTAGCGCGTGCAGAGATGTGGATGTGTTGAGTTTTCAGGCTTCGGCAGATTTACCTCTTTGCTTTCCGAACTTCGCTCTTCAACAGTTTCCTTTCAGAAAAAATTAGAAATTGTTGTTATTAGAGAAACTTGCAGAACAATAGAAAAAGGATCTGAGAATCTTATCTCAAGTGCTCTTGCTCATCAAGTGCCAAAGCAGCAAGTTACATAGCATGGCCAGGCTTTCAGTGGGACATCTCTGCTGTGTTCTATTGAGTTGTGTGGATGTCTACAAATGGACTTTGGGGCGTAGTGAGAGGGATCTGCATAGAAGTGCTATATCACAATACAACATTACCCAGCCACAGTAAGCTGATGCTCTGAGTTCTTTGAAGTGACTGTTTTGGCAATAATGTTCTGTGATCACCTTTTGCATTTGCTTGAGAGTCTTTTGGCTTTTCAGTGTTGGATTACAAATGCCAGAGTTATTTAGGAGAACATATGCTGTCAGTTTTGATTGGCTTCCTTTGTAATTTTAACAGACAATGTTCCCTGGATGTGTGACACAGATTACCTGGTGAAGACTGTGGTGTAGTGGGGCAAAGGGATTGTAAGAGTAATAATGACAAGTAAACACCTGTCTTTGGTGGGCTGTTAAAACTCCTTGAAAAGACAATGCATGTGAAGGGAGTAGGCAAGTTATGGGAGTTGCTAATGTCAAGAATGAGAAAGGATGAATAGGATTTTATACATAATGCAAGATTTTTTTTTTTTTTTAAGCAAGAGTAGGAGCTGAGCAGTGTGGTAAAGAAAGATGCAAGTAGGATAAAGGAATCAAGGTGCGGAATGGCCAAGAGGTGACAGTAGCAATTGCAGAGAGTAGGGAAACAGCCACAAAGTTGTTGGGGTAGAGCACATTTTGGCAGTGTCTATCCTGTTATGTGGGTCTTTTTTCTTTTGCCTGTTTGCACACGCACAAGTCTCAGATTTGTGTGCTTAATGTCATACAGGTATTCTCTTACTTGTTGTTCCCTTTCAACCTGATTTTTCTTTGTTATATTTGTGTGTTACTAAGTGCTTGGGTTTTTATGAAAGTCAGGCATTTCCTGAATAGAAATGGGCTAGCCAAGGCTGTGCCAGAAGCTCCGACTTGCTCAGCTGTTGTGCCATCAGCTGCATGCTGGGGAGTTTGCAGCTCAGGGACATTGGTGGCTGCCTTTAGAAACAATGGGGCTGCAGAACTTCTGTGCAGAGAAAAGCTGTGCCTCAGCTCCAGCATGGCTGAATTTTGTTGTTACATTTTTATATACCACTCCCTGTGCTACAAATTGTGAGGTATTTGTTTTTAATGCAATTGTTGTGGTAACGGAATTACGAGGTCTTCTGCCCTCCTTTACTTTTTCCAGAAGGGAAGTAAAGTAATATTAGAAACGGAATGAACAAGACTGAAAACGTGGGATAGGAATAAAATACATGATTGTTTCTTCCTTTCTCTCTTCCTCAACAAAAGGAGATGATGAACGAAGGGTAAAGAGATTTCTGTTGTGGAGAGGCCCAGCAGTCTTCTGGAACTGTGTGCTTTTACAGGGACGCGTTATGGTGACATATGGTAACTGCTTGCATCAGCGTCCTTCCAGGGAAAGCACTTACACCAGTAAATAGTCATAACACTCTTAAACATGGCATATTTATGTGCAGGTTGGTCCTGTGCTCAGAGCTGACAAGAGTCTCTATGGCACTGGGAGTACACATCATAAAAAACTCAATAGGAGCTTCCCTGCTTGGTTATCTGGAGATATTTCTGCATTTTAAAAAATAGTCCTATCACCTGCAAATGGATGCAGTGCTAGGAGGGAGAAGAAATGACCTTCAAGCAGTTTAGGGTGGTTGAGGTATTTGTCTTCAACTTCAACATTTTGCTTTGGAAAAGATTGCTTTAAAAGTACTGTGTAGTAGTAGGACCCCATAAAACATTGGTAAGGCAAAATGACTGGGAACCTCAACCAGAAGTCAGATGAGGTTTGGGTGCAAGAGAGACCTGACTGTGGCAGTGTTGCCTTTTCCATTCTTTCTTTCTTTGTAATTGATTTCCAGGTACACTTGGCAAAAAGCACCAAAGAGATTTGTTCTTACTGGCTCTCTCTAGCCTGCCCAAATATGCAATTCATAAGTGTGTCAGTTTTTTACACCTGATTTGAAAGAACAAGAGAGGGTACATTGGGAAAAGAAAGAGAACTGCCTCATTCTTTTCTTCTTTACAAATGCTTGCACTAATCCAAGCAGGATTCTTTCAAGAGGCAAAGCTTTATCAATAGAGCCAGCCAGCATTAAACATTGGGTCTGGTTTGTTTTGATATTCTTGATGAACAAACTCAGAAAGTTGAATTTAAAAATAATAAAAAAAGAGAGATTCAATTATTTTACCTTCATTACACTTCATGCTGCTGCTTCTCCCCTGGAGAGCACTGGAGAGGCTCTCTTACTGCGTCAGACTCTTCTCATTTACAGAATGCGATTGTATGAGTTGACCAAATTTTCCAAGCCACTGATCTCACTGTATATGCTCTGCTGACATGTTTCTGGTTTATCTGTAGAAAGTTAGCAAGTTACATAGCATTGACAACTGTTTTTTTTAACTGAAGACAGTTAAGGTGCCTGTATTTTGATTTCCTATTTTACTAGTTGCTATGCTCCCTACGTATCAGGTGAAGGGGAAGGTATGTCACATCAGGAAAGGTTTGTGGATGTTTGCATAGCTTCCTTGTATTGCATGTGCCACTACTTGTTGTGATTTGCATTGCAGGGACAGATTGAAACAACTTTACTTCTTTCCCAGCTGGTGTCCCCAGCTGCAGGTTTACCCCGTTACAGCACAGACAGCAGAGACCATAGGTGGCAGAGGGGAGCTGAGGGAGGAGGGCAAGAGTAACACCCAGGGAAGCCTGTGTGGAATGCAGCTGTGATAACACTCTTGTAAAATCACCTCTGGCTTCAGCAAGGTAGATGACATGTCTGGTGCTGTGTGTTACTCTTCAGTGGTTCGTGCCCCTCACTGTGCACATCTGACATCATATAGAAATTGCCTCCATGGAGTGAAACTTGTTGAAGTGCCTCACGTGGGCCAGATGAGGCTGGAATTTCAGCAGACTCCCTCTATCTGTTGCCTGGCTGATGTTTTTTCCCCAGTCAATGCCAGAAGGACTTTGGCTGCCCTTGCATCAATCTGTTTGCTGTGGGACAGGTGGTGGTAAACCATTCTGGCACCCCAGAATGAGCCAGTGCCATCAGTAACAGACTGTAGAGAGCATTTGCAGAGTTGCAATGTAATGATCAGGGCCGAGCATTGCACAGGATGCGGTGGAGCGCTCTTGTAATGTCCCCAAAGCAGCTCAGGGATAATAACCGTATAATAACAGAGAGGCAATGAGCAGTCTCTGGTCAATGCTCCAGCCATAGAGCCGGGCAGCCTTCTGCTTCCCTGTGGCCATCAGTTTGGAGAAGGTACCAGCTGAGTTTTGCACAAAATGTTTGGCTGCTGCTTAACTCTATGTTGAAATTCTTCTGCCTGAGCCTGCGTGCAGAGCTGTTGAGTGTGTGCTTTGAGGCACCTGGAGAAAAGTTGACTCTTCTCCTTGCAGAGCTTTGGAGGATCCATCCTACAAAGAACAGAAATGGGTGCAGAAAGAGAGGAGCACAGTTTCTCACTTAGTGATGCTGAGTGTTTCTCCTGCCTGTACAAATATTGCCGCTATTTAATTCAGCAGTTTGATTTGGCAACAGCAATAAAGTCAGCAAGCAGATGCTGTGCAGAGAGGAATTATTTTTGTGCCTTTGGTATTCCTGCCCTATAGCAAAGTTTCATTGTGAGTCAATTGTGTCTGTAATAAGCCTGACTTGCTAAGAGCCACTCTTGGGTAGGAGGTAGGGGAAGTTTCACTGTGAGCCTCTTGTCCCCCTTGTCGGAGTTAATTTCCTATTTCTGGCTGGCTTTAAGGGAATTGTATGCTTGTTTTGCCAATTTAAGAGTGAGGGAAGGTGAAAGTTTTACTTGTTGAAAGCCCTGAAATACATTCAATATGCTAAGTGCCAAGTGTCGTTGCGTCACTGGCATCGTGGGGGTTTGGGGACGTTCCCAGCTATCTGCAGCCCTTGCAGACTTGCTGCACTTAGTCCTGGATTGCATTGATTTAAAGGGGAAGGCCTTGATTGTGAATGTATTTAGAGTAAAACAAAACTGCAGGATTCCTTCCTAAGCCAGGGATTTTTCCACTTCAGTCTGAAAAATGTACCACCTGCAAGGCTCTACTGAATCTGTCTATTGAGTGCAAGTAAATGTGGCAGTCAGCCCTCTCCCAAATGAGAACCTCTTTTAACAGGAGTGTTGCCTGGGGAGGTCACTCCTTAAGAAGGAGGTTTCACTGCAGGGCAAGCTGTTGCCTCTTTCTCTCTAAAATCCCTTCTACTCCGCCTGTTCTAATGCGTGGGTGAGTACAGGCGTGCTGAACATACATAATTCTGTGTACAAAGCTGTCAAGGTAAGCCTGACTGTGCTTTTAGTGGGCTTGTGAGAGCAGGATGGTGTTTTACATAGAAAGCCTGAAGAGAGCTGACTTAAATACCACATTGAGCTATCTGGAAATGGTGTCATGCTTTGATCACTCGGAGGTCCTGACAGGAGTATTTATTTAAGAAGCTAGTATTTCAGAAGCTACTTTTAATTGGTTGCACCGTCCACAGCTATTAAAGATTACAACTTAGAATAATTATTCTTTTAAGAACTAGTTTTTGTCAGGGAGGACTAATGCACAGCTCTGGCAGCACCACATGTCTTGGTGGTGCTTTAGCACTTCCTTGTAATCATTCACTCTAATGCTGCGCAACTGAGCAAATCCCGTGGCCATTTCATCCTGATAAAATGGAAGAGATAGATGAGCTTTTCCCTGCCCCTGGAAGGCTGACAACAAATCTCAGATTCACTGGACCAAGGAGGAAGCAATTACCCAGACAGCAGCTTGCCAACAGCCGTGTTCTTCCTTAAAATAAAGGAGCATGGTGACATCGTATTTTCATCAGCTTTCCCCATGTTCCTGCAGTGAAAGGAAGGCTTCGTTAGGAGCTTTCCTCTAACTTTTTTCTGCTTCCAAATCTGTATTATCTTTGTTAGCTTATTATCTCCTGCCTGAACACAGTTTACTCCCTACAATTTTGAATTGGAAAGACAGACGTTCTGTTAAATTGCAGACTTCTTTGAGCAAATTTATATACCTCTGCAGTGGCACTTACAGCTTTGTTTCCTGCTCCATCACGGGTCAAGGTCCAGCATGGAATAGCTGCACACAGTATAGGTGATGCAGGTGGCATCTGAGGGAGGTTTTTAGGGATGGAAGGAGAGGTACTGGCTGAAAAGTGAGGTCGTGCATCCCACGTATTGTCTGACATGAAGTAACACACCTGACCCTGAGAGAGAGTAGCTGCATGTCAGCTGCTTTTCAGGGAGAATGCTTCTTCCATAGTTGTGGTGTGGCTGAGGTAGACAAGAAAACTACTGCCAGGTCTGTTTTATGGAGGCTGTGCAAAAAAAAAAACACTGAAGGATGACATCCAGATAGCATATCATCAAATCCATAGCATCAGATATCTTGGGTGGCAAAAGCCTGCTGAGCTTAAGTGGTAAATGTTTTCTAGCATCAGGTTTCTTTACGCAGTCTGGCAGTTTTCTGTCCCTTGGGGTGGAGATACCTTTCTGCCCATTTTCTCTACCAAGTGCGTGCAAATGGTTTCTTTGAGCTTTGTTCTCCCTCCATAAGCAAATCAGTCATTGAGCAGAAAGGGGTTTTGGTTCAGTGAACATGGAAAGTCTTCAGTGTAGGGATGAATGCAGGCTTCCTGTAAAATAGCAAGAATTGCTGAGGTTGCATATCTCAGGATGGAAGGACAAGGAGGTGAGGGAATATTCATCCAGATCGCTGAATATGAAGGGAACTAAACAGAGTAGGCTATTTACTGAAAAGACTTGTCTTTGTGTTTCTCTCCTTTATCTTTCCAGTTTTATTTGAAGGCTCTCGTTCATGCTACTTATTGTCTGTGTCTTGTAATACTCTTTTCCATACCTGTCTTTTTCTTTTGTGAGCAAACATTACAGTGGCCACACACGCTTCTGGAGGGATATGGGAAAGAGTGGAGCTGGACTGAAAATTAGATACTTTTTTTTGCTCTTTTCCTGGGAACAGTCTATTGCAGTAGCGTGGCGCTTGAGATGTGCCGCATGCCAGGAAAGATATCTTCTTTCTAGATTTAGCAACAAGCATTGCTGTCATTTGATAAACAAAGCTTACCTGCCATTGCTGGACCGAGAGAATCTGCTGGACTGAAATGACAGAAAAAAATGCTGAAGTGATGCCTCTTATGTATTCACTGTGTTGTTTGAAGGCAAGCTGTTAAAGCAAAGCTCCAACAATGAGAGCTTTCTGTCCCTTTGGTTGTGTTTTGCCTGTTAAACGGTTATCAGAATTGGTATGGAGATGGCTGAAATCATCTTGAGACTTTCTGTCATTACTCAGCTGCTCATTTGCAATTAGAAATCAGTCATTTAGCTTTAAGTGGCTAAGGGTCATTAATTATGAGCAGGTTCTTTACAGTACAGCTGCAGACTGTAAGTGGCCTGATGATGAGATATTTAAAAAGATTTTTCCCTTGATTCATAAATACAGTTTTTAGCCTGAACTTTCGAATAAGAGTCTTGTTGACCCCTTCTTCCTTCCTATTCATATACTCCGAAGTTCTAGTTAACCCAAGAATAGAATTTAGTACACAAGATATCCTCTTCTTGTCTGAATAAAGTTATGCTTTTTGGTGTTTAACTGCCTTTTCTTATCCCACGTCTCTTTAACCTTATTCTCTTGTCAATCCTCTCCCACAAACTGCAAACACATTGCAGCTATCTCTACCCTAAAGCAGCTTTATTCTCTTACCTATTAAGTTTGCATTAAATTTCTGCCATTAAGTTTTGGGGGGACATCCTAGAGTTAGTACACAGCCTGGTGTCACAAGGCCTTTCTCCAGTTTTCCTCTCTGCTGAAGGCTGTAACGTTTATATTTGGAAGCTTTTTATTTTTCCACTTGTGGCATTTGAATTGCAGTACACCCTGTGGACATTTCAGCTTTGTCAGCTTGACTGTTATTAAGCTGTAATCATTTATCATCACTGGCAATGATTTTATGACTGTTTTTTTGTTGTTGTTTTGTTTTAGAAGGTATCGCCGAACATTTATTGGTAAACTGCTGTGAGCACACAAAGACTTAAGATGCATAATTTATAAAGGTGTATTTATGTAGCAGTGCTTTATGATGGAAGGATGTACTGAGAGATTTTGAGGTGGCGGTTTATTTTTAGATGGGCCAGAAGTCTTTGTTTCCATCCCATTTCAGTCCTCGGCACAGAGCAATTGAGAATCTCCAGAAAACCAAAAGCTTTTTTCCCTTCTTAATGGCTAGAGAGAGTATGTAAATAAAATTGACACACATAAAAATGCAATAAACTACAACTGTTTCATGAATTTATAACATGAGGGGGCAAAGTAATAAGCTGTAAATTCATGTCAGTCATCCTCCTTTATTAAGAGCTGTCAAGCAACATGTGTGATGGGCAGTGCAAGAATGTGTACAGCTGAATGCTTTCCATTTGCTGAACCAGGAGGATTTGATTCCTCATGCTCTGTGTATATTTGCACACGCATGGGGCTTTAATAGCTATATGATAGCACGCTCTTACTATAAGGTAGAAAGAAAAGCAATATGTAATTTTAATTAATAAGGTTAGATGAGTTAATTACCAAATCACCTCAGGGAGGATCATGAAATTTCATGACCTGTCATTTGGAGTGAGAATTTTCTTAGATCTGTCTTTTAGGAATCAGGGCAACAGAGGGATTTTCTGCTAGTCTCCCCTGTGATCTCTACATTGATCAGAGGTGGAGCTGCCATGAGCTGCAATGACCTTTACAGGTATCTGGTCCTTTCTTCTAAGGAAGGAGCCTGGGCAGCTGTATTTTCCTAATTCTGAGCATCTGGGACATCAGTCATGTGCAGGCAGTCTTGAATGTCCAAAAGTTAGTTGCACAGATCTGAAGTTAGAAGAAATATTTGCAGTCTTTCTGTGTTGTATCCTGTAGTGTGTGACAAAGGGAGGTGGGATTTATTCCTGAAATCTATAGCAGTTCAAATGCTGACAACAGTATTAGTAAGACTAGAAGGGTACCGTTAGGTAGCCTACAGTGCAAACTTGTTGTTTAGACAGTCCCAGTGAGAAAGGTTTATGCTCATTTTCACTATGTAATCCTTGTGTTTGCTTTGGTGGGTTCCCCAAAACAGATAAAGCCAAATAAAATATGAAGGCAACGGATGCTGTGGGCTCTCCTATCTGTACGTTGCAGTGACATTGCTGATCAGAGATCTGTTTTAAATGTGTTTATTCCAAAGCAGCTGAAATACTTCCATAGCAGATAGTTGGTTGGTGATAAGAGAAGACTGTAGTGTTTCCTTTGGGGGTAACTAGTGCAGAAAAAAAAGATTATTTGAGGTGGCATTCATTACTGATGGTGTGCTGCCCTTGCTTGGAAGTGGATTGGGATATGGCAATTGTATATACATAGCACCAGTAAGAGTGCAGCAAAGTCTCAAATGTGCTATTGTATAGCAAAACCTAATATAAATAAACAATCATTAAAAATTGCTAACATAAAACAGGGGAATAATCTTTGCTTTCTCTTGTACTCCCACCCAATTAGAATAGTTGTCTTGATGAGGCATTTGGACTATTGCAGTGAGAGATGCTATTCTGGGCATAATGCTGGGTTTAGCTTACATAATGCAAGGGATAGCTTACATGGCATTGTTAGGCAATTTTGATTGTAGTTAATACTTTGTTTGCCTGTACAAATATTATTAGCAATCCATTTAAGCGAATCCATTAAAAATTTGGAACACTTTTTCCTTGGCTTTCTGATGGTGTTCATTGAAAGCAGATGAGCTTTGTGAAGTGAGGCTGCTTATCATTTGGGTGTGATTATTGCTCACAACTCTGTTATTGATTAGGGCATCGATCCGAAAAGTGGCAGAAACCCTTCCTAAGGCCATGTGGGCTATTTATTGATGGGACTATTTCAAAAAGACTTTTCATTAAAAGCTCATGGTAGTGCATGAATTTGATCATTCTCTCTGTCTCAGTGAGTAGCTCAACCTCAGTAAAGGAAGGTCTTACTGGGTCATAATGCATTTCAGATTTCATTAGTGTTGCTACTACTAGCATGCTTGGCTGTCCTACATGGAGCTATATTTATATCTTGGGTACCTTGGTTGGGCTGGTTCTGTTTGTTTAATACAGGAAGGAATATTGAGGCTGTGTGCATTCATTTTGTGAGTGAACTCCTAGAGCAGTCAAGAGGTTAAGTTCCATCCCAGAGAATAATGGAATTTTCACAGCAAAACACGGAAGTGGTTGGCAGTGAGGAGACCACAGAGAGAGAAAAGAAGGCATTGCATCAGAGTGATCTGAACCAGACCTTCATTGCACAATTTTCTTTTGTATGCGAGGCATTTATGCCTTCACCTAGTATTCCAGATATTACATAGTTCATTTTATTCCCGATACTAAGGTTCCCCTTTACCTTGCTTTCATTGATTGATGCTGTAGAATGTTATTATTCTGCACTGTGGAAGTGTCTAGCTTTACCATTAATGTGAATGTGAAGAAACCTGTTAATAAATATCAGTGACTTGTTTTTCATGCCTCATTCAGATACAAGAGTCATGCTGGAGTTTGTTACAGAGCTTCCTAGCTTTTAGGAGCTGTGATATTGTGTGAAAGTGTAACCTTCACGCTTCCTGTAACCTTATTGTGCTTGCTGGAGATGACTCAATTTATAGAACCATTAAGGTTGGAAAAGGCCTCTAAGGTTACCTTGTCCAACTGTTGACCCATCACCACCATGTCCCTCAGTGCTGCATTTCCACAGTTCTCGAACACATCCAGGGACAGTGACTCGACCTCCCCCCCCCTCCACAGGGCAGCCTGTGCCAGTACGTCACCGCTCTTTCTTCTCAGAAATTTTTTCTAATATTCTTCCTGAGCAGGACTTGAGCTGCTGAAGGAGTGAGCTGGCCATGTGAGGGACTGTCTGCAGTCCCACATATTTGTCTTTGAAAGGACTCAGGGTATTGCTCATTCAAGGCAGGTTGCAGGCACATCTGGATTGGGACCAAAGGAACACAGTGCGCTGCTCCTGGCATTCCCACTAACCTGCACCTCTGGCCCTCTGCCTGCCATCTGACAGGCTTCAGAACTTTATTTGGCTGTGACCCTAAATATCGTTGTATCTGTGTCATTCTAGTGCCACCAGCTGCTGAGTGAATGAGTGAACATCAGTACGAATGGGAGGGGAGAGTATGGAATAGCTGTATTCTTCAGGGGAAGATGACCTACTTGATTGCTTAGACCAAGAAAACCAATTTCTTTTTGAAAAGGTCTCCATCAAGAAAATTAGCCATTATCGTGGTGAAATTACATCTGCACAACTTGGGACCTGTGGAAAGGATGCATTGTATGTTAAGAGCCAAACTCATGAATAAAAGTAACACCCTCAAGCCCTCCCCTCATTTCAGGATGAAAAACGGACTGCTTTTGTGATCTGCCTCAACTTTTAGAACTAAGATTAGCTTCTGCCCGTGTGCATCATGGGAGACTCTTTATTCAGAGTATTTTTAATCAGATATAGGCTTATATAGTCAAGACTCTTCATTTCTTGGAAGGTTTTGTGAGGAAGGGTATCAGCTTTAGCTCTTTCTTTCCCACAGAATCAGCAGTTTCCTTTTAGATGCACAAATAATTTTACATTCCAACTATAGTATATATCTATATGCACTATAGGGGTTTCTATAGTAACCAGCCTTGTGCTATCTGCATACCTCTGTGAATAGATTATACATCCAACATAAAAATATTTTTACTTGCGTTTTGCTGCAGACTGCCTGTTAGCACATGTTTTAAAAACATATTGCGTAATACCAAATAGAAAGTCTGTCTCTTTTTGCTTTGTATTATTTAAGAAATCTTTTGTTTATGTTTGGTTTTGTATGACCCCTGTCATCTTATTATTTCAATATATCTCAGTCTAAACCTTTTCAATTTCTATGAGAGAGAGAATAATACTGCAGATAGCAAATATTCTGTATTTTTTCTTGTGCAAGAAATTTGTGGTAAACCAAGCAACTGAGCTGTGGCTTCTGGAGTCATTATTTGGTGCATTAGTTTCTCTTGGCATCTCACCAGGTGGTTTGGGTAAAATCTCTGTAGATAATCTCCAGAAATCTCAGTTTTTATATTATGTGAAAGACCGAATTTCACCATTTGCTTCTTCTGTTTTCAGTATTTCACAATATGTATGTGACAACAAGTAACAAAAATTGAATCTAGAGCTCCAGGTCTGGTTGTTTCTCAATTTATTCTCTGAAGTTACTAAAGAATTATTATTTTACAGAGGGCACAGAACTGAGATTGCAGAGCACATCCAGTTTTCTTCAATTTCTGCTTCTTTATTGAAACCTTTAACTTCATTTTATTCATTCTGATTCCAGACCTGATGCATATGTTCCTCTTTAGGTCTGTATCGATTTCATTACAGTCATCCCAGGTGGATGTAGAAATGACGTTTGAGGAGCAGATGAAAAAGCTTTAATGCTTTTGCTTTGGCAGCAATTAAAACTCAAACCTGCAAAGAGACACTCTTTTCATTGCTGCACAACCATTCCTTTTCCTCTTCTAACTTGAGCATTTTCTCTGTGCTATCATTAACTGAGCACACAACTCAGTGCTTCAGTTTGAATTTGAGTTTAGACAAATTGCCAAATTATGGAAAAATTGGTAAGCACTGTTTTTTAAATATTCTGTGATCTTTTATCAGCACTGCTGCCTGAATAGGTCATCCTCACTTGTTATATTTTTGCAAGATTTTGCATCCTTGTAAATACAACTCTGCAGCACTATAGAAGAGACTAATTAAAGACAGTGGCAGTAAAGCATTTGCTTAAATGATTTTCTTGATAAGGATGCCATTGAGCATATTTAAGTGTTTCAGTGAATTTGAACCTGTAAAAGGAAATTATGATGTTTACATTGGGTGTGTTAATTCATAAATGTTGTAGTTCTGTTCTTTTGTAACAGTAGTTGATAGATAACTATGATTTAGAGGACCAAGTGCTTGGGAGAATACAGCTCATAAAACAGCAGGGATTAACTGAAAGGCTTTTTATTCCCTTTTCCATTAGCAGGGCGTCAGTATGATATTCTGTCTTTCAACATATTCTGTTGGCCCTGAATTTACTTTAGTTGCATGGGTGCGCAATTTAGTGGTAGAACTCAACTGGGGAAGGATAATGAATTTCTTAAGGCTTAAACTCTTGAAGCTCTTTCCTCTGCATGATAAATGGAAAAACAACTTCTTATGTTTCCGTTATTGACATTATGAAAACAAATGCCTTTCTTATGATATTTCCTTTCCTGTAAGTTCCAAGTAGAATTTTTAGACTTGATAAAAACACTGTTGCTATTTGTCAGGCTCACACACTGGATGGAACATCCTAAAACAAAGCTTATTTATAACATGAGCTCCTAAAGCACGTATCTTCAAACTTATGACAATAGCAAGAAAGAGAGGCAATGAGGGTACAAAACCCCAGGACAACACGTAATACCAGCTTTGAAATCATATGGAGCTCTGTGCACTGTGTTGCACCACTGACTAGACAGCAGCTTGTAAGAGAGAGCCAGACAGCATGTGAATCAGCTTGTAAGAAAAGGTCTCGTGCAACACTGAGGCCAGGCCCTTGGCTGCTGCTAATCAGGGCAGTGAGAGATCAGCCATGCTGGCTGACACTAGCAAAGAGAGGAGGTACACAGCTCTTAGAAGATTTTGGCCGCTGGGCATGTATGTAATGCCCCATATTGCAAGATGACTGTTTTTTAATTTGAACCTTAAAAATCTCTTCCCTAAGCAAAATGCAGAAATTGAGTGGCTAAGCCTAACAACTAGTTTCATAGAGCTTTTATTTTTTAATTGCTGCACACTGCTTATCTGCAAAGCCAAAGAGACTGACATTTGCAATACTTCGTGCTTTACTCAGATGCACTCTGTTAAAACATCTTCCTCAGAGTCATAGAGATATTAGTGAAGAGATCAAGAGTAGAGTAAAATGACGCCAGAACAAAATAAAATCTTGGCTGAGGTTAATATACTGCTCTGAGTAGATGTTCTTATCAAGAAAGTGTTGAGTCTGAGGGTAGAGCAGCATCCATTTGTGATGTGTAATTTCTGTGGAATAATGTATGTTTGCAAGTTGGATCTGGTTTTCATCCGAGCTGAGACCAGATGGATCTGTCTGAGGAGCAACACAGCTGAGAGCCCATCTGAATTAGACAAGGAAATTATTTCTTGAGTTGTTCTCCTCTACAGAAGGGATTTGCAGACTGCAAGCTTGTTGTGGGTTTTGTTTTGTTTTCCTTTCCTTCTGTACAAACCTCATGGCCTGCTGTCAATCCCAAGCTTCGATAGACTTTTTAGGTCTATCCCAAGACTAAATAGACTAGTGACTTTCCTACCTTTATTATTTTATGAAAAAACCTCCTCAGGAGTCCACCTGACAGTCAGTGTGCAGAGGCACGTCTGTGGTGCCTGGAAGGTATGTGTTTGCATTCACCCAGGTTTCAATAGACTGCTTGATATCAGTAGTGGGAAATCTGGGAGACTTCTTACTATGATCTAGTGGCTCTGTAAGCCCAGCTCTCATTGATTGTTTGACGCAAAATATGAGACAGCTGAAGTGCTCTGGAGTGATGATGGCTGAGAATTTGCTGGTGGCTGTCCAAATTGCATAAACGCTACTGACAACCTGGGCTGTGATGCAAGAGCAGAAAGCAGTGATAAGAGGAGAAGAGAATGTGTGTGTGCGTGTGTGTGTGTGAAGCACCAAAGCAGAGGTATCTTTATTCAGGTTCAAAACGCAGTGAAATAACTTTATCTTTCTTTTTCTTTTTAAATGTACCGTAGCTTAAGTACTGTGTTGTTTGTAGTTCAGCTGCTGATTGCACCAGCACTGGAGCTTTTAGGATAATCCTGCAGCTTAGGCCCATGACTATGATCACTGTGCATTCTGGAAGAGAAATAATATAGCCTCTACAGTGGATCTTTTTTTGACCTTGTAGCTAATAGCATGGCAGATCTCTTCATTTTGGTTTGAACAAGCTATGTTTTCACTGGTCTAAAAACAAAAACAAACAAACAAAAAATAGCAAGAGTATCAAGAGTATGATGTGGGGTTAGGACATACAGGGAATTAACTCTTTCATTGGTGTTTCTCTCTATGAACCTGTCTCTGAAAACAGGCTGATGCCAAGCAGTCAAAAAAACCTTCAAGTTTAAATTCTAGGTTTGCACTAAAACTAGAGAGGGGAAAAGAGTGAGGTAAGGAGAACTTAAAAATGCCCATAATGTTGACCAAGTTTAATCGAACCAAGTACCCTGTTTTGGGGCATGGCCATTTACGGATGCTGAAAGAGAATATAAGAAAAAGGATACTTTTCTCAGCTGCTTCAATTTACAGTTTCGGTTTTTCATCCAAAAGGTTTGCATTCTAGATGTCATTTTCAGTAAAAACCAGGGCACTTTGCCCTTCTTGAATTTGTTTAATCTGTTTTTATGGTTGTGAATTCCAGAATATGATTTGTTGTCTTCTTAAAAGGTATTTTAATTGGTTTTAAACCTGTGGACAAAATGAACTCTGCCTGCTTTAATCTCAAGAAAAATAAATAATCCTTCTGTTATTCTCCTTTCCAATACTGGATTTTAGGGATTGCTTCTGTGTCAGTCTTTTCACTATCAGGAATGTTGTTGTCACTAACTGGTGGTTTTGTTGTTATTGTTGTTGTTAATTCTTTTTTGAATAGTTGCTAAAATGAAGTAGCTCAGATCATGGCTGTTCTAGATGAGGCTTGCACATATTGTTTAGTTCTGCAGTGCACAGCTCTAGAGCCTAATTATAATAGAGACAGATCACTGTGGTGATGCTGCTGGTAAATGTCAGAGAAGCTCTGCTAAAGAGCCCATCCTAGTGATGGGACACTGGCTGCAAGTTCAGCATGCAGTGGTGTGATGGAGAAATGTGACCAGAAGTTTATTTGGTATTCTGGAGGCCCCATGTCCTGGCTTGAATGTGTTTTCTAGAAGTGGCTGTTAGTCTGGTTCCCAGATCCTCCAACAAGGCAGGCAGCAGCTACAGCAAGAAGTTGTCTGTGTGCACTTGTAGAGAAAGCCACAGTCCCTGCAGTAGCATGTGAACTTCTCCTTTGTTCATGTAGGATCCTGGATTCATTGCATCCTGTCAATGTACATACTACATTTCCACCTGACATATATATCTAGCTAGAAGAAACAGTTATTTAAGTGCGCCTTACATTACAAGAGCATTTTCTGGGTAATGTTCACATCACTGCTATTAATACTTTGATGTTGATTTTTTCATTGTAAGCTCTTCCATAGTTAAAGGAGGGGGAAGAACATTCGCACAAGAATAACTGCATAGCAAGTAGGATTGAAAAAGCCATTTTAGTTTAAATTTGTGGAGACTGGGAGAGAAAAATCCTTCTAAGTGAATTATTATGACTGTAAAAGAACTGGTCATGCTTCCACTTGAGTCCTGTTATCAGTGGATTTTTTAATATAAGAGGAATAGTTTTTATCTAAAAGGGAGGTATGATGGGTAGATCCTAATCAGTCACAGTATGAGAAGCCTTGATTAGATGCATTTTCTACGTAACAAAACCAATATAAAAAACACTTAAGGACACCAACGCCATTATCATGAACAATGAGGCAATTTCTCCTGCTGTATTTTAAGTGTGTAGCTGTAGCTTCAGAATTGTTTTCTCCAACTGCATGCATATATCTGGGGCTGTTTGGGATTACTTTGTTTACAATAGTGTAAGATCAATTTTAAGTGTATGCTCTAAAGCCTGAATAATTTATTTTATAGCCCATTAGAACAATTTGGAGGATCTAATTTTGCAGGCAGCTTTTCTGCCAAGAGGGTGAATTCACACGTGGTTATGTCTCCCAGGGAGGGAGAGATGGACTGAATCTCTGCTTTTAGGGTGAGCCACCAGCTTTACTGCTTGACCCTGCTATTTAAATGCCTGGGACCAATTGGTCTTGAGCAGAATGAACCTCTCCTTCCACGGCTGACTGCAAAGTCCAGGGCTTGCTAAGAACCCACTGTTTATATTTTTATACTTGATATCTTAGAATTGAGGCACTGGCATATTGGATGGCCTCTTCCAGGTTGTCCTGGAACCCAGGCATAATTCAGATCTCAATTCAGTCTCAAATTTAAGGGCTATGAAGTGATCCCTTTTAGTGACTCCACATTTGGGCACTAGAATAAAAGATTTTACTTGAAAATGCAACACTTACTGAAGAAAAAATAGTGTTAAAAGATGCTGCATTCTGTTTCATTTGGAGTTGCCTTGCTCACGAGAGTGGAATATCATGAAGAATTAGGCAAATAACATGTTAAACATTTCACAAAGGATTAAAAAATGTTTTTGTCAGTAGCCTGACATCTTTAGGGTTTTTTTTTTCCTCT